>OV725082.1:44384295-44769295 GCA_928085145.1 Nezara viridula | reverse complement strand
TCCAATGAACACGATGATACAAACGATCAAGATAAACAAATCTAAGACGCTGGCAGAAAAAGAGGAAATGCATAACCTACTTGAAAGAAAAATATAGGGATGAATTTGCAGAGAGAAACTGTTCAATTAAAGGGCTGTGATTCGGAAATAGGAGAGCCATCCCTTTTACTATAAGTGATTTCTTGTAGAAGTTCAGGGTTGGAAGGGAGCAGATGGAGAAAATGGCAGAAACCATTATTTTAGACTCGTTGAAAATCTTCCATAAGCACATATATAAATATGGTTCCACCTAACTGTTATATTTTGCTATTAAATAATATCTGTTGACCGATGAGTATGGTGTGTGATTTAGCAATTCAACACTGTTGAGCAGCCATGCAATATTATCGTAGTTCTCTCTCTGTAGTACCTTGACCATCATCTTTTTTCAGGTACTTACGCAACAAAAACATTGAGGAATAGATGTCTTATAAGCTGAGGCATCTTAGCCATTATCAAGTCGGTACCTGGTTCTCCATTGGGTTGGAGGGATAACTTACTGTTCTGGTATGACAACTGAGTGCATCCACCTTTTCGCATAGCCTTTAATCAAGGAACGTTGCTTATAAAGTACTGGACATAAAACCATCAATGGATAGTAGTAGTACATATAAAACAAAATAAAATAATCTTCGTATAATTTCAGCATCGATGGTTTTGGCATTGGATTTTATGGAAGCATCGTTGATGAAACTAATTATTAATTATCATGGTTAATTACATTTACTGATCAGATTTAAAGATTATAAACGATTTATAGTCTGGGAGAATGGAAGGATATTCAAATTCCATTGGTTATACATAATCTAAATCTCGCTTTTTCACGACTTATAATTTTGAAAACGAAATTATTTTCGCTAATTCGCCATTCGCCAAGCTACAATATAATAGGCCTTGATGACAGTAGTCGTCGAAGGTGATCTTTCTTAAGATCGTTCCACTTAAAGTAATAATTTGTTTTGATGCCTGGTACTCATCAAGTTGACCTTGAGTGCTGAACGAAATGGTTTATTGGAGGCTCATGATAAACTCTTTCGCTATGCAGATTTAAGATGACTTGTCAACAGGACCCCGACAAAAAAAAAAAATCATAGTCCCTGGAGGTTCAATTACTAGGTTCGTCTCTTTTAATCGTCCCAAGGTGAACCGCTCCATCGAAGAAATTCAAAGTAAAATTGCATGAACCTCATTATAAGGCTGTTCGTTAAGCCTTGGTTTGTCATACAAGATTCTAGGCCTTGCCCCAATCTTTAAAAGGGCCAGTTGCTGTCTGTTAATTAGATTTAACCTGAGCTAACTAGTCTTGAAAAAACTAAAAAAGTTAAAATATATATATGCACCCCTTTGCATCGTTTAATTATTTATTATTGTTATTAATTTTCATCTTTAAGAATATTAATTGATTTTTTTTTGTACAATCCAAAATCCTTTGTAAAATCCTTAATACTCCTTACTTTGTAACAAATAAAATAACCCATAATGGCCTGAATGTTCCATATGTTTCCGATTTGATCCAATCCAGATATTTATCCTTCCATAATATACTTCAAAACCATTCTAATTCTCTAGTTTCTAGCCTTGCTTCCTCCTCGATCCCTGATAACCCTCCTAGACGTCTGAAAAGAAAATGGCCCCGTGATCGCCTAATTTAGATACTTTATTAGAGTGCTATAAATGGGTAGATTCTCTATTAGTCTTGTCATGCCATGCATTTCTTTGTATCACATATGCTGAATATATATTAATTAGTACAGTTGTAAATTTCATAAATAATAATAAAAAAAAAAATACTTTTTTGTAAGTTCTAATACTGCGGTATAAGTGATAAGCTATATTTAACTGTTGCTATTTCAAATCTAATTGCTTATGAAGAATTAAGAATTAATACTGATCCCTTCCTTTCAAAGATCAGAGGTCCAAATCGTCAACATTCTTATCGATATTTCGATATACTCGATGAATACCGAAACTATATACATTTTTTTCGAAGATGGTCTTATTTTTCATTGGTAAAGACCCCTGTTTTATGAAATTATCAACATCCGTCTAAAACTTCCAGAATAGCTTCATTTTATCGTAACTTACAACTCCTTTATTTACGAAAATTCTTGGCCGCTAAGAATTCAATCTGGAGATCAGCAAACTTTGTCTACTTAATAAAGTACTAAAAACTCATGAATACCCATTTGCTTTTCAGTTGAATCGTAAGATAATTTCCTCACAAAGTCGAGAAAAAATGTGGCCTACGAAAAATACGTGACCTCCAACCTCAAAATGTCAAAATAATGAAGTTATGAAGATACAAACGGTCAATATTTTTGTAGGCTTCCTCTTTTTTTTTTTTTCAATTTTGTGATCAAATTATCTTGAGATTTAAAATTTGGAAAGGAAATGGGTACTTATGATTTTTTATCACTTCATTAAATTAGTTAATTTAATAAGAAAACCCATATTTGAGAATTTTAGTAGATTACAATAAGATAAAGCTATTCACGAAGTTTTAGCCTGATGTTAATAATTTTATAAAAAGGGGTATCGGTTTTAGGGGGGTTTAGAGGGCATTTCTCTTAATATATATATATATATATATATATATATATATATATATATATATATATATATATATATATATGTACGTAGGCCACATTTTTTCTCGACTTTGTGAGGAAATTATCTTACGATTCAACTGAAAAGCAAATGGGTATTCATGAGTTTTTAGTACTTTATATATATATATAAAGATATATATATATATATATATATATATATATATACATATATATATATATATATATATAAAGATATTTTGTTGTAAATCATGAAATTTTTAACCTTGCTTTACTGAGTTAATCTTCGACGTCGGTCACAGGCGGATCTACGGGGAAGGGTTTCGGGCTAAAGCCTCCTCCCAAAATGGTAAAATATAACCATGTTTTACAGAATAAAATATTAAAAACTATCTCTTAAAGTATTATTGTTCGTGTAATTACATTTAATAGGACTTCAGGAATTGCTTAAACACCATGTCATATAGGTAGTTAGTTTCTATCTTTTTTTTTTCAAAATAATTATCGTTATATATATACGCTAGTGACGTTGGTAATAGTAAACGTTCAGTTTCGAGAGACCAACGGCTGTCAGACTATCAATCACTAGGTACCTTTTAACAACAAAAAAGAATTATTTTGAATTTTGGTGTATTGCAGATCCGACGCAGATATTCAAAATAATTAACCATTCTTCTTTTGAATGAATCTTCTGAAATTCCTTAACATATAGGAAGGAGATCAGGTTTTATGAAGGCTAATAGAAAAACACAGATTTTTTTTTAATGTAGCAATGTTATCTTGTTTTTTTTTTTTTCGGGTAACACTGTACAAATGTCACTTCATTTAGCCAAGTGGACGAGGAATCGTGATCACACTATAAATGGTATTCCGGAAATAACCGAAGATTGACAATGTGTTGACATGTGGATGTGTATAACATCTCTATATTTAGTTCGTGATTTATGAATCCGGGAAACTCCCTACTGATCCTTTTCAGTTAAAACGGAGCTGTTAATCAGCTTTACGTACGTCACTATTTTCGATTTCCTTTCGCTACTTTTCACTCGAGGCTGGTGATTTACCAGACGATTCGGACACACTCGGTCATTCTCCTGACTTCATTTATGGTGTCATGATGATGATGAAATCTTGTATCACCCATGGAAGTGGAGTGACATTTCTATAGTAAAATAGTCGCATACTTTCCATTTTGATTGGGAGGAATGGAAAAACAAAATTATGGTAGTTCATTATGTTTATAAATTCAACACATTATTGTGAAACGAACAAATATAATATTGGATATATATATATATATATATATATATATATATATATATATATATATATATATCTTTTTGTTATAATTTATTTGCACCCGTCGACTTTGTCAACAATCAGCAAATGTGATCGAGATACTGTTATAAATGGCATGTCAGGCATGGGGAACGAAAGTACTCAGCAGCACCTCTTTCCTGACTTGTTTCAATTACTTAAAATTAAGGATAGAGAAGTATCATCCAACACCTTTTTAGTCTCCTCCTCATGTTGTGGGGTATGAGTTCTGGCCATGTCTCTGAATAATCTGTTGTGATGTCCGTTTAAATTAGTATAAAATCGTTGGTAAAGGGTCGTTATATGTTGGTCAGCTGTTGGAAGGTGGAGGTCAGTATGTAGAGTTTTGTTAGTCACGTACCAAGTTGCTTTTGTTATGAGTATAATTTTGATTGAAAGGTTTGAAGTTTTTATAGTGGGTCTTTTTAGCGATACCGAATATTTGTGATGAGTATGTCCATATGGGTTTAAGTAAATATGTATATGTATTCAGTTTCTGTCTCAGTTTCAGTTTTGAAGATTTAGAAAAAAGAGAGTAAAGTAATTTGAGTTGTTTGTTAAGTGTCTTACGTTTCATTCTTACATGCGGGCTCAAGGCCATTCTTCTGTTGAAGGTGAGTCCAAGGTAAAAAGTATCGTGTCCATTTGAGGAATTTGATTGTTGTCAATATAAACTGGAGGGCAGGTGTTTTTTCTAAGAGTAAATATTTGGATTTGTCGTGATTAAGTCGAATTTTTTCATAGTCTGAAGCAATCTTGTAATTTAAGTAGGTGATGTTGTAGAGTTAGTGAGGATTGTGTAGGGTCTTTGTGTTTTGTAGGTATTGTTGTGTCGTTAATAGGTATATCGTAAGAGTATACAATATAAAGTAGAGAGGCGAGTATGAAACCTAGAGGAACTCCTGCCAAGATTGTACGAATTGAAGACATTTCCATCCCTGCCGAAATGAGAAATTTCTGTCGAAGAAGAAAGATTGTAGGATTAGATAGTACATGTATGGCAATACAGTCTTAAGTTTATAGAGAAGAGCTTGGTGCCAAATTCTATCAAACGCCTAAGCAACATCCAAAAATACTCCAATTGCATATAGTTTTTGTTCTAAAGCTCCAGCAATGTAGTCGAGAACTCTGTATACTTGATGTTTCGTCGAATGGAAAGCCGATTAGATGAGATATTATCTGTGGACCAGTCATTATGTCCAGTCTTTTGTATATTAATTTTTCAAAAACTTTAGAGCATATAGGAAGGAGGCTAATGGGTCTGTATGATGAAGGATTGTATATGTCTTTACCGGGTTTGTTAATTATTTTAATGAGAGAGTATTTCCATTGTAAAGGGAATTTTGAAGTCCTTAGTATACAGTTGTAAATCGTTGTCAGAAATACTAGAGCTTTCTTGAACATTTGTTGGAGTGCTTCGGCAGTCATTAAGTCATAACCAGGAGCTTTTCTTTTCGGCAATTGTTTGATTTGGAGTACGATAGAGTAAAAGAAGGTGTATATTTAAAAGTAAATTTATATAATTATATGTTTAGACGGTTGAAGGTTTTTTTTTTTTTTGTTTTATGTGCTTATGGATGTACATGAAAATATCTGAACAAAACTCCAAATATAAATAAAACGTTTTCACAGACTGACCATTTAAACATTTCTATAAAAACATTCTCAATAAAATATTATTTATACTTGTACTTATTAAATATATTTTAGTATCCAAATTTATTGCAGAAAATTTATAAGGAAATCATGTAAAAGTGGAGGTGTCCACATGAAAGGTAAATGAATCATAAAATTCAAGGATATATTTCTATATTATTAATTCTGAATATGTAAGAAAATTTAAATAACAGGAATATTTAGGTCACGATAAAATAGTTACGTACCTACTTATAGGCATCTTCTCTTATTTTCTTGACCGATTTTAGTTTATTTATTTTATATTTTATTATATTTATTATATTTTAGTTTACATATTTTATTCATTCATGTATCCTATTTGTTATCAATTTTAATTTTGTTTTCAAATTAATGGGGGGGGGGAGGAGGAGGGCGAAACGATGTTCCCAACATTTTTATTGGGAGAGGAGAAACGATCGCCCCTCCCCCCTTTTTCTCTCTCCGAAGTCTACGCTTATGTGCAGTTGTAGTACTTTAAATTAGTTTTTGTTCACAAATTGCAAAAGAATGTGTTATCAGTGATTGTTGGACTGACTGTGTTTTTGATCGAAGTGAAACATTGTTCATTGCAGTTTAGATTTCCCAGTCTCTCTAGCTTCGAACAATTAACGGCTCATTATACTAAATTATCCTTGAAATATTTTTATTAACATTTTTAATAAGTAAGGAAAATTTTTCTTCCGTATTTAACGAGTAAAAACATAATTAATTAATAAATATGAATGTTCAGTATGTGTATGAATAATGAACTTATAATTTAACCTACAATTTTTTGGTTTTATCCGAAAAATGTAAAATACGCATTACGCTTTTTGATTGAAGGCCTCCCTCCCCCTTCTCCCCTCACCCCGAAAAAAATAGATTTTTTTTTCATTGGTCTATATTTATATAATTTATATGAACAGAGACAAATATTTTAACAATTAGAATATGTTATCTTCTTAAATAATAACCCATACACTTCAGATATAACTTGTATACACCTGTAAAGAAATTACAAAATTGTTTTATCATTTTTTGTGTTGACAACTGATTCCATTATTTCTCATAAAACATATTAAGTACTACATAGTAAATATAGTAAATGCGGTAAGCACACCAATGATGGACATAACTAAGGAAATTTTTGTCTATTATAGTTATAAACTTCTCCGTTGGACATTGAGAATCTCTAGCATCTCCTTTTTCTATTTAACACTTTAAAATTGAAAAAAAAAAATTAGTTATGCAGGCATAACCTATATAAAAAAAAAAAACACTTATAACACAGAAATAGACATAACACAGAATTCTAAAATCTTTATATAAAGGTACGATAATGATAAAGATAAGATGACATAAATGTTCAACTTACTCTTAGCAAAACTGTTAGGAAGAAGGTATGAAACACCCCGATCTCAAGAGCACTATAGAAACAACAATGATAGGCATTTATAATTTTCTTTAGAGAACTTTGTTCATACAATTGTCAATAAAGGGAATTGTTATTCAATCTAAAGAAAATTGTAACCTTTCAAGCAACATGGAAGCTTATTATTTACATTTAAAGTCCAACGTTTCAATCACTAGTTCCCCTGTCCATAACCGATTCACTCTAGTTTTCAGAGAATCTAAAGTAAAAAAAAAAAATTAATTTATAATAGCGGCAATTGAAAATCTATTTAAGCTAACGAAGTTGCCAACTTGT
The DNA here is from genome assembly GCA_928085145.1 of Nezara viridula. NCBI lineage: Eukaryota > Metazoa > Arthropoda > Insecta > Hemiptera > Pentatomidae > Nezara > Nezara viridula. The sequence goes on along the minus strand of OV725082.1, from coordinate 44,762,008 downwards.
GTTACCTGAGGGAATTAGATTTGACGATTTGAATTTAAATTTAACAATGAAGATAAAACTTAAATGGGTTCTAAGCTAGTGTATAGTTCATTCCGGTGACAGTTGACATACATGGAATTTCGCATCAATGAAGCCACAACCCTCTTGGTACGCAATGCCGTATGCATTGGAGGAACGGCATAAGAAATATAAACTTTGTTATATAACATGTGACTATTATTAACTAATATATATTAAACACAACACGATCCGCTCTGTTTCCATTGTTTATTATAGGCGATTATTTTCCTGCAACGTCGGAATTCATTTATGAAGGAATTACAACTATTACCTAATAATCACGACATTGCAATACGAGGCAAGCTAGGAGAACGTTCCAACAGAGTAGTAGTTTATATAACACGTAATCTCTTCAACTGGCGATATCTAACGAGAAACCTCTCAAGGAGCCAAAGAGAGCATGTTTAACGTTGGATTGTGGGAACTGTTGTAACCTATTAGTACGAGAGGACTATAGGTGACGTAACTGAATATATTGCCACTTCTCTTCCCAAATCTGTTTGTCGCCTCTTCTTGAGTGCTAGTTTAATATAGTGTTTGTTTATTTGATCTCTATTAGGAAACATCCGCCATAGCTTTCTGTAGCGATGGTCTTGGCAAAATAGTCTTGGATTGCTGTTATGTTGGAATGTTTACCAGCACTAACGAAAACGTTTTTATCAAATCCACACAATGATGCATTTTTTAAAATCAAATTTATATTCGAAGATATACAAAATTTTATTATCTTACCAGCATAAAGTTAACATATTAATATAAAATTTAAACCAATTAGAAAAATGAGTTTGGAGATATGAGTTGGCGAAAGTTTTTGACACTCTCAAAGTTTCTTTGGTGACCAATAACTTTCAACCCCCTTTTTTTTAACTTTTAACCCCACTTTTTTTTTTTTATTCAATGCAAAAATGAATCAATTACATATTCCTAAACTGGTAGGTACTGAAAATTTACATCAAAGAGGTATCATTTTTATTGTCCTTATTGAAAATCCTGTCTAGATTTAAAATTCTTGCCTGCGAAAAATAAATTAATGAATTTTACTAGAGAGAGAGAAAAAAATAATTTTATTGAAAGTAATGCTCCCCTATTACATATGGTTACTTTATACACAGCAAACTGACCAATCCATTTTGGACATAACTCCTACATTACAATATTTTATTATTACATATATATTATTATTTTCATCTCTTTGCATAATACTATTCATATATATCATATATTCATATATCATTAACACATTACATTAAACTATCACTATTACACAACATATGTATTAAAAAAAAAGTGTTTTATTATTCAGGAATTTCTTCAATATGAACTCCTTTTATTCCCTATTCCCCAAACAAACTCCTTCTTTAGCAAGTCTCTCGATCTCTGCCGGTTCATCGCATCCTCCTCCGACAGTCTCCTACCAATCATACTCTCCACCACTCTGTCCTTCCATCTAACTGGGATCTTCCTCTCCTTCTTCTACCCTCTGTGTCCCAATCTATAGTTATCTTTGGTATCCTATCGTCGCCTATTCGTCTCACATGGCCATACCACTCCTTTCTTCTTCTAGGATATTTTGCTTGATTTCCAATCCCTCCCATATAGTGGCGTTTCTTAACCTTTCGATCCTTCATATCCAAGCAGCTCTTTTAAAAAAATCCATTTCAACTGAAAGGAATTTTTCCCCCTAGGTCAAATTGAGCGGCCATGTCTCCGATTCACGTAGCAGTTGAAAAAAAAAAAGGTTCGAATGAAAGACTAAATCCGCGCATACATATATACATAAGTCCGCGCATACATATACCAACGTAATTTTCTTTTATTTCAATGGCATTATTGCCCAATATATTATTTTTATTTCTATCATGTATTAGACTATTTCTATAATATAGGATATATAACGTATTTCGACTTCCTATAGATATAAGATATATATCATATTTTGTATAGAACATCATTTACGCTACGATAGATGGTTCCCCTGATATAAGCATCAAACCGAAAAAAGTGACCTTCTTGGTGTTCCACCACATCTGTCTAACCTCCTAGGAGCGGGGACTTTTCGTATTTCTACCTCCTAACTATTCCAAAAGACAAAAATTGTATTCCTTCCATTTTACTTTATGATCATTCATTGACAGGACTACTAGACCTCCTCAATGAGCCTTCGCCAAGTTGGCTTTTTCAGCCGCTCTTTGATTCCATACGCTTAAAGAGTTTGAGCATTCCTGATTATTTTTTCCCCTCAGGCTTAATCTTGACTGATCCAGTTTTAGGATACATTCCAACATTAGATTCATTCATTTATACTTGATCACTAAATAAGTTAAAATGTAAACACGCTAAAATGTGTGAGGTATTTTCTTCCGTATTTAGCCCAAATTGATATATCGTGAAGGAGGACCTACACGTTCGTTTTGATTCATTCTTTTTTTCTCTTGCCTACTTCAAGAATAAACTGGGTTGACAGATTGAAACTAAAGATATGTGAGTAAGTATTGATCAATACACTTAAGATAAAGAAAAGGAAAGGTCGAGTGACCTAATCACTGTAGTGATTGATTTGGTTCATCATAAAGCAATAATCATTTCGAGTGCTGAGACCGAAGTACGATTGCCACGACAGTGCATGATGCATCGATATTGGCATGTCGGTGCAGTCTTTCTTCAAAAGTTCGATTACTTTATATTTTCTTCGCAAAGTATATTATAAATAATTATTAAATTAAACACATATATAAATATATTTCTTTACATTACAAATCAAATAAAGTAAAAAGATTGAACTTTGTTAAACACATTCATCTCTCATCAACCTACTAATATGCTAATTGATTTTCTGTGTTTATTTCATTTATTGTATGTTTTAAGTATTATCTCTTCTGATATATTTAACACTCTGGATATATATTTTACAGGAGTAATTATAATTTCCTTTTTTTTTTTTTTTTCATTATTACATATATTTGACGTTTCGAGAAATGTTCTTTTCATGATAAGAAAAATATTATATACATTTGCTAAATCCTTCTCTAGAATATACGAATGATTTTGCAACTGGATATAATATGTTTCTGATCATCAGAAGAATATTTCTTGAGACGTCAAATGAATGTAATAATTGAAAAAATAAAAAACATAAGGAAATTATAATTACCGACATCTCCTGATTAATTATTGAAACATGCTAACGTTTTTTTTTTTTCTTGTTTTACTACATACTTTTAGTTTTTGCAATATGCCCTTTTTTTCCTAGTTCACATGTTTTTGAGTATTTAAGTAGTGATAAATAAATACATGATGAATTCTGCTAAAACTCTATCAGATACTCATTTGTATTAATATTTTTTTGAAAATTCTTGTTTATCTAAAATTTATAATATATAAGATATTTCCCTGAATGAGTTCAATAGAACCATATGTTATCCTCCCAACCACAACTTGCTCAATTTATCTACCTATATTTTTTTAGTCTTTCAGGGATTCCTTGTCCTTTGTGTCTAGAAAGGGACCAAGAAGCGTTACGTCAGCGACGTAACATCCTGGGATATTTACAGAGTGAAAGTGAACCGTTCCGTACAGTGTTGTCTCTGTTCCAATGGCGAATAATATTGATAATTTGTAATTATTAGTTAATTTATTCAACCAAAATTCAATTAATTAAATGAATCAAATAGATTAATAATAATTAACTGTAAATAAATTAATAACGAACAGTTTTTATTAATAATTAACACAATAGTCGATGAGTCAAAATTTTTAATAACACCGATAAGAGCTATGGAATTAGTCACGATATGAACTTTAGTTCAGGCGTTTTTAATGGCAACAATAGATTAAACCAACAAAGGTTTTTTATAATCACAATTTTCTTTTAAAAAAATAGGCCAAACATTTAAAATGATATTTGTCCTAATGTTATAGTAAGTGTATTTTTGGTTTATTATTTTCAATAAAGTTTTATTATAATCGAATAAAAAATTCAAAAACTAAACTTCCCCCTCAAAATTTGAGGTTTTGCGTTTCAGGATACGTAGTATATTCCTATGTACACATTTACTTAATGTATCCATACTAATACAGTTGTAAATATCATAATAAAAGCTTAAAAAAAAAAAAAAAAAGGATACGTAGAATTCGAAAACTATTTTTTTTTTGTCTGTCTGCCGTCCGCGAATTATCTCCGAAACTATTGGACCTATTTTTTTTTTTTTTTAATTTGGCTTTAAAATCAGAGGTCACCTGAGAACGATCCTTCTTCATCAACATTACTATCTGCCTTTTTCTTAAAAGATGGCGGCCGAAAAACCTAAGTTGCTATAGACTATAGCGCCTGAACGAATGTACCGATTTCAATGAAACTTCGCTAAAGTCTTCTTGCCGATGCCCTTTAAATGTATCTATGTAACATACTTCAACGAAAAGAAGCTGAAAAAAAGTTATGAGGAATTGTAAAATTAGATTCCGAATAACTCAAAAGTATACACGTTTTTGTTGATATTGTGTGATTATTTAAAAGTTTACGAAATTTCCTAAAAACAAAACAAAATTCGTTAAAATCGGACAATTTGGAGCTAAGGCGTGATGGCTAGATAATTTTTATATTTTCTACTGCGAAGGTTATATCCTTTGTTTTGGTTTTTGATTTTTGAAAGTGTTACTGAACCAATGCTATTTTTTTTTAGAAAATTACTAATGATGAAAAAAAAAGGCCAATAATAGGAATCATATTTTATTATTTTTTTTTTTATGTAACCAGGAAGGTAATGTTACTTTAGTTGTATAATTGTTTTGAAATAATAAAGCATTGTGAAATAAGCGTTTTTTTAATGTCACTCAATTAATGGTCGTGATACATAACTGTTTCTTTTAAAACTTGTAGTTAATTTAAAATTAAATATTTCTAAACAAATACAAATAAATTGTCAAATGCAATAGAGGCACATTTTGTTTTTGAAGGAGTGCTACTTATATTTCGTTCGTACAGAAAGATAACCATCAGTTAAAAATTAAAATAAATTGATAAACAGTAAAGTTTTTAAAGATATATCATAAAATTATATATTATAGTATCAAAATATATAACTTTTTCATTCCAATACTTATTTGTTTTATCAAATACATTATTTCTGTGACTCCCTATAAATCTATTTATTATTAGCACTATTATTTATAATTAAACTCTATTATTTATAATTAAAGTATTGAACTGAATACCTTTATAAATATATTATGGCACTTGTATATATTGTTGGTAACAATGCATAATTATTAAGAAATATATGTGAAAATACATGCATATCATTAAAATATGTGCATAACGTGATGTTATCGGCGGAAGGTTACAATGATTTCAGTGAAAATGGAGTTTACGAAACGCTCCATGTGATAAGTGATAACGGTGTAATAAATTACGTAAAAGTTTCTGCTGTTGGGAAAGAAGGGCTTGATTTTAACACCAGATCAAATATATTACGAGATTCAATTTATATTGAATTGAAACTTCGAATTCTTATGAAATAAGCTTAAAGCAATCATTGACTTTCAAATGTTTTTTTTTTTTTTTTTTTTTTTTTTTTTAATTAGGTCATGGTGTAGTTGGCAGTGGCTGTCATATGTTTCCTTGCAGACCAGTATAGAATAGGTTTTCTCAAGTATTTGTTCTCGAAGCCAATGAATGAATTTCTGATGTCCTTCGTTGCAGGACATACGTCGAGATGATGAGCTGTCATATCTTCTTCATAGTATATGAATATATGGATCTGTCACAATTGCTATTCTATGAAGATCCCACTGAAGGTACTCATGTCCCCTAATCATTCTGAAGCAGACAACGGACTGTCCTCGAGGCAACATCATTGGTGTACAGTCTTCCTGACATGAAAGTAGCTCCCAATGCTTCCCTTTCGCTACTTTTGCCTAAGATTCCTTTAGATTTTTCCTAATATTTACTCTTGGTAATCATTTTTCAGAATCATATTGCAGAAGATATGACATTTGTTCTACACTGTGTCGATGATTTGTGGGGCGGGGTGGCCGAGCGACCTAACGCGTTTGTACAACACCGCCGTTGACCGACATCCTGATCAAAGATACTAAAATCCTGATCAAAGGATATTTGATAAACTTAGAATGAGTTCGCGTCCCAGTGCTGAGTGGATTTTAAATCTGGCATTAATGCCTCACACTCATCCCCTGGCCTGGGAAAATCCCCGTATAGCTTAAAAGGCGAAGTAAGGGAGGACAAAAAGAAAAAAACATGTCGATGATTACTTTAAACTTTTGTCACAAAGAAAACAAATTAAAAAAAAAATCTCGCTATTGACTAGAAAAATAACGACTTAATATAGATTTCATCAAGAAGTAATTAATTAATATATCTCTGGAAAAAAAGTATTATTAGAAAAAAATTTATTTAAGTATAATTTTTAAATTTAATTTGGTATGAGAACGCATAAATAAAGCATATGGAATTAATAAAATATAAATGGAATAATATAAAAATAAGTTATTCCATATCTATTGAATTCATTGTATGCATTTAAATATTGATATAGGTATGAATCATATATATATTCTTCTTGGTGAGATTTCTACATATATAGAAGTGTCAAGTTCCCAATTTAGGTTATAGTCAATGGCGCTTAAGTATTTTCTAGTCACGGTGAGTTCAGTTGTTTCGCGGCCATGGCATTAAGTCTGGAAAGTCGATGGTTATCGATTGGAATACCATATGTCACTTAGAACTTGCATGAAAGTGTCTCTACGATCTTAAATAGATTCAGCCAACGTCATACTTTCTTAGCCCTAAAGGAAAACGCCAAAAAAATAAAATATGTATCTGGAATGTTAAAATATTTGTATTTTAAATTGTATAAAAGACTATTTTAATTAAAAAAAGATTAATCAATTTTCCGAATCTTGCTTAAGATGAGAAGAAATTTCTCAAACACTTTTCAAGAGAATTAAATTCTAAGCATACTATCTTAAAGTAGACAAAATTTTCGTTAAGAAAACAATGGCTATGGCTAATTTATTAAGGTAGTATCCTTTACACAGTATATACAGCTGACATCCCAACTCATCCCAACACTGTCATCACCACCTATGCCGATGACACATTTATCCTATCAGTTAATAACGATCCATCTATTGCATCCCAAACTCTTCAATCACATATCACAAACCTTGAAGAATAGTGTTAAAACTGGAGAATTAAAATAAATCCCACCAAATTACCTTTACTCTTCGACGTAAACCTATGACTTCCTATCCTTTATCGATTCCCCACTTATTCCTGTTGAACAAATCCGATACCTAGGACTCCATCTGGACAAACGAATCACTTGGAATCCTCATACCAAACTGAAACGACAAGAAACTGCTCGACGTTTTCGATGAACTTTGGGGCTCCACTAAATCATCGAATTCCTCTCGTATCCAATCCTTACAATCCAAAATCCTTCATAAAATCCTCAATGCTCCTTACATTGTCATTCATAACGACCTTAACGTACCATTTGTTTCCGATTTAGCCCAATCCAGATACCTATCCTTCCATAACAAACTTCAAAACCATCTGAACCCTCTCGTTTCAAACCTTGCTTCCTCTTCCTGATAACCCTCCAAGACGTCTGAAAAGAAGATGGTGATCTACTTCGTGATCTACTTACGTAAATATATTATATGTGCTACAATGGGTAGTTTCTCAAAAAGCGTTTTCATGCGATTGTATTATTACCGTGTGCACATTTACTGAATGTATTTTTAATTTATACTATTCTAAATCTTATGAATAAATTTAAAAAAAAAATACTAAGGTCGTTGATAAAAGGGCCGTTCAGGAGATCTAATACGACTGTGCTTTTGCGAACGAATGGTGCTCGTGGATGGGTACTCTAACAGCAGCAGTACCCATCCAACATCCATTCTTATTCAATAAAAAACGTGACCACCATAAGAAACACACACAATTGGTCTTAACTCCTTTTACGTTAGGAATCGGCTCATGCATCAAATGAACGTTGGATGTTTTGTATAGAATCACCCTCCTTCCTCTTCCCTCCCCCCAGAGTTTGGCACTTAATAACTGGGGACAAACTATATAATTTATTTATTTGCTTCTACTCACGTTAAATATTAATCATAATTACTGGTCTTTGTTACCTTGTAACAAATACTGTTCGATTAGTGGCCAAATATGGGGAGTGAATAACAGTTATGGACCCAACAATCAACTTCTTATCAATAAACAATGGCTGTAATCAATGAACAAAGGAAGCTATGTACAGCATCCACCTGCAGCATTTTCAGGCTAAGGCAATCGCTGCTGTAGTTTCACTACTTGGTTTGTAATATATCGCTATTTTTGTAGAAGAAAAAAACAGAGAAATATAAATTTTATTCAAGGACATTTATTCCTCTAAGAATAATTATAATAATATAAATTAGTAACAAACTAACCAAGAGACAGATGATAAATGTTAGGTTATAATTAGAAAAAATCCAAACAACACAGCCTTATGTCTCCAAAATGCAGGCAGAGAAAAATATAGGTAATGTTTTATATATTTTTTCGTTGCGACATTTTGTAGATATAAGGCTGTGTGATTTAGAATTTTTTCCAATTATAACTTAGCATATGGAATTAGTAGATAATCAAGAATTAATTAAATTACATAGTTATATAAGCTAAAATAAAAGAACAATAACAATTGTGCCTGTTACACACACAACAACAAGCACAATAAATAATAAAATAAGTAACATAAAAGTAAATATAGATATATACACGTGAGTGTATTCACATACTTGTACTTATATAGGTATCTGGAAAATAAGAGTAAAATGAGGCTCACAGATTTAAAATAGGAAAATATTATTCTTAATTAATGGTGTTTAAATGAGATTGAGGATGAGGATTTGTGAATGGAGGTAGGTGAGGAATTCCAAAAATAGATAACAACTTTGACAAAGGATTTTTGAAAGAAAATATTCTGTGAGGTTTATTCATAAACAGGTTTATGGGACGGATGGAAAAAAGAGCAAGGCGTAAATAAATCAAGAAGGTAAGAAGGTTTTTTTGTCGTAAATGTTCGAAAAATGAATACACTTAGGAAATATTGACAAACAGGATAGAGCCACTTCAACTCGGCATAATGACTGGAGAGAGATGTGGAGAGACCTGGGGAATGTAATGATTTATAATTCTAATGCACATTTATATTATATTTTTTATTTATTTATGTATTTTTGTAGATCATTAGAGAGTCAAGAGAAGCAACAAGGTTAAACGTTCTCTAAACGAATTTAGATAAAACACGTTTAGACAAGCAGATCAACTGAAGGCACAACGTTGTAAATGTTCGAGTAAAAAAACTTTTGCTTCAATTTAGATATTACGGTTAGGCGTGTTAGCATTTATGTAATAGGAAACTTGAATACGACCGCTTAACATAAAATATATTTAAGAACTAACTAACTAATTTAGAACTATAAAGTTATAATTAGTTAATTGGAGTTATAGTTAGTTTTCCAATGTATTGTCTCTGTTTTTTATATTTATATTTTACTTGGATGTACGTTCTTTCATTTTGTTTTTATTCACATTGTACTTCAATCTATAATTTCTTAATTCTATTTTGTATGTATATGTATATATTTATAATTATGGATTGATGGTTGACTGTAGTGAATAATGAAGAGAAGGATGGTTGGGGTGATCGATCAAAATAAAAATGTCAAAAATAAATAATATTTATTATATTTATTTTCAAATAATAAAATAAAATAAATATTATTTAGTTAGTTAGTTAAAGTAAATTTATTATTTATTCTGATTGATCATCCCAACTATCCTTCTCTTCAATATATACTTATAATTTATTAGTTCACAGATATCCTATTTTTTCTTGTATCCTTCAATATCTTCAAATTTTAGATACTGTAATATTCCAGGTTGTGTTTTGTTTTTACTATTTAACCCCTTACCAATCCTTAACCAGGTCAGCTAATTTCTCTGAGGATTCTCAACCCAAGTTTCCCAACTGAAACTCCTTGCTGAATGCACCCTTAAGTCTCTATTTTTATTCTTATTTATTTTATCTTATTTCTAATTTTTATTTTTCTTCATTATTTCATATTATTTTTCATTTTCTTCCAAACTCTCCTTGAGATCAGTAAGTGTATATTCGTAATTGCATATATTATGTTATATATTATACAAGAAAAATTGTTACCATATATTACTTCAGTTTAGGATCTTGTAACTTAGTTTACTCTGTTTATCTAGTTTATTATTCATAATATTTAAATGTACCTACTGTTTATAATTTCAATAAGTATTATGTTCATTTTTCATTTTATCATGTAACTTCTATAATTTTCTATATCTTTTTGTATTTTGTCTGTTCTAGCCCTGAAGAAGAAATGCAAAGTCGGGGCAATTATTTTTCCTTTCCTTCCAATCTCTCATTGAGATCAGTAAGTGTATATTCGTAATTGCATATATTATACAAGAGAAATTGTTACCATTTATTACTTCAGTTTAGGATCTTGTTACTTAATTTACTCTATTTATATAGTTTATAATTCTTAATATTTCAATGTACCTACTGTTTATAATTTCAATAAGTATTATGTTCATTTTCAACATTGTTAATAATTTTTATCTAAGTACTGTGTAACTTTCACAATGTATCTTGTTCGTTCTAGCGGAGAAGAAGACCTAAAAAGTCGAGTCGAAACGTTGGCTTGAAATAAAATAGTTTTTACACTATTCTAATCTCTTTATGACCGCCAACCCGGATCATCTCATTCCTCTAAAATATATAAAGGTCGATTACCATTAAGTATTCTATATTTTTTTAAACATAAAAATAAAGTTTTTATGAAATAAATATTTTTTTTCGTTTTCTCACAATGTATATCGACAACTTCTATTTCTTTCTGTTAACTTAAAAACGAATAATAATGTTTTTTTTAATTTTATAGACCATTTCCTAATTTATTAGTTATATAAAATATTTTTTTTATCGTCATAATTTCTTCACCAATCTTCCTTTATGTTTTTTATTACACATATTTGACTCAAGATTTTTTATAACCTCTCTATCCATCTGAAACTAGGAAGACGAAATTTTCAACACCATGTGCAATGTTTTATTTTTGAGTGTATTCACATAATGTACTTATACAAGTATCTGGAAAATAACAGTGAAATGAAGCTCACAGATTTAAAATACGAAAATATTATTCTTAATAAATGGTGTTAAAATGAGATGGAGGATGAGGATTTGTGAATTGAGGTAGGTAAGGAATTCCAAATAAACAGGTTTATGGGACGAATGGAAAGAAGAGCAAGACATAAATAAATCAAGAAGGTAAGAAGGTTTTTTTGTCGTAAATATTCGGAAAATGAATACAACTAGGAAATATAGTGCCAACTATTTCTAATAACAACTGTAAAGAAATATCCAGGAAATACTATCTTTGCAACTAAAGACTGCTGCCATTTAATGAATTCGATATGTGTAACATGTGAAGTTCTTATGCAAATGGCTTCAGTATCCTGCGAAGTCTTATGGGTTTTCACTTCTGGAGTTGAGTCACATTCATTATCACATATTTATAAGTGTATGCAAGATCTTTGTTACTTGCGTGGACGATTAAAAAAAAATCTAAGGTTTGTGCTTTAGATCACACGATAGAAGTAAAAACATCAACAAGGCGAGATTAATAATATGAAATTTAAATCACAAATAATAGCTCATTATAAAGAGGATGGATTGATGAACATTTCCCTCAGTTACAGGTCAGATTTTTATTTTTAGAGATATTTTAATCCATATCTTTTATATCATTTGGTTTTCGACATTACTTTTTCCTTTTTCATGTCTCTATCTAACACAGGGTCGCGTTAAGATACAATTTTGAATAATAGCTCATTAGAAAGTGGATGATATAATGAACATTTTCCTTGCTAACAGTATGCAGGTTCGATTTTTAGTTTCCGAGATATTTTAATCCATATGCAAAAACACTTCAATTAGTCGAATCTAGCTGACTTTACCCGAGCGTTAACACTTTGAAAAATCTGACGGCTCCATCTAATTTACTCTCTATAAAAAAGTGCATTACGCTCCTAAAGAAGTTTTCACTTAAAAATCCTCTCAATATATTGTTGGTAAATATAATCACTTACTTTTATCTTACACGAATATTGGAGCCTAACATAAACATTTATTTTATTTTTTATATCGTCGGTACAAATAGGATGCTAACTATCGAATTTGAAAATCAGCACTCTAATATCATTATCAATTCAGCACAAACAACGAGGATGGTTTAATTTCTACACTAATATCTGCTGTTATGAATGTTTGAAGCTTTTGTACTCGGTATAGAAAAATATTTAATTACAATTACAATCGCTATGAATTTTTCATATTTTCATATTAGATAGTTAACATTTGTATCGACAATATGGTATGGAAGTTTTTTAAATTTTATTATTATTATTATTTGTTGGAGAGAAGTTTGTCGAGAAGATTGTAGTAGTAGGATGTAAAAGTAAAAATAAATTATATGTATTTTCTTAGTGCCGACGTTAAGGCTTAAGTTGAGGCCTTCATTTGTAAGCAAAGACCAGATATTAAATAATAGGTTACATAATAGTTTGTTAATATATTATTACTGTCTACTATTTTCTTAATATTTATTTATCTCATTTTTGCTTATCACTGGTGAAGCCCTTAAACTTACGCCTAAACAAAGAAAATAAATATTTTCTTTAATAGTTCTAAGGGAGATACTTATTTTCTGAGGTATATAAGTAAGATTTGTTAACAGTATTTTTTCTCCCAACAATTATTGTTTATTTTATTATGGCGTTTCGAGATCTACTTTCATATCCCATCTTCAGACTAGAAATTAGAAAATTTTTGTTATTTATGTTTTGATACTAACAATATAATATTTTTTATATGTAACTTTTAACAACAATAACAGAAATTGCCAATCTTACCAGTATTTCATCCTAATATCCTCTTATTTTTTTATAAGATTTGTCATAATTATTTTTTTTATATATTGTCATAATTCATTTCTAAAATTCAATAATTTTATGTTTTTATTTGTTTTATTATCACTATTTTTATGTATGTAGCAAATTCCTATAATGAAAGGGTCAAATTCCAAAGTATTTTTATATATTTAATTTGTTAATTACATAAGCATAATGGCTACCTATTTTAGCTACATCAGTTTTATGACTACAATCACCAAACATACTTCTCTCCAATAATATCTTTCAACAGACAACAATTATCCACCACCATTTTTTTTTTCCACTGGAGCTGCAACCCAAATTCTCAACAATATCAAGTATACTATTCCATCGCCATAGTTTTGTTTGCAGTTTGAAGAGAAAAGAGAGCGTTGTTTGCCAAGTATTTTTCTACGATAAATATTTGTTTAGGCAGAGATGCAAATCCCCCACAAAGTCGATGGCGCATGAACCATTCCTCCTCCCCTCCTCAAATTATATTACTCTCTCTTTTTAAAAATATCGCAAGCGAAAGTAGAATTAGAAAAGTCGTAGATCGTATGTAGGTCGATTACACTTGCTGTGGTCTGTCTCATGTTTCCTTCCTAGTTCTCTGTTTTCAAAATTTTCAATCTAATTCACTCTTTACAAAAAAGTTCAAAACGCGCCTAAAGAGGCTTTCAATTTGAAATAAGGCAAAAAATGAAAAAATGGAAGACCATAGAATGAAGTTAGTTAGATTAGCTCTTCATAAGATTATTTATTTATTTTATGATTATTATTATTATTTTTTTTTTTTAATTCCAATACAGTTTTATCCTCTTTCAAACGATCATAACGAAATTATCTTTTTTACATTGCCTGCTGGAATGAATCAGAAGAGTATTTTAATTTTATCACCAATTTTCGATATGAATATTTTACTAAATAATTAAATGATAGATCATGCATATTCTTCCAAGTTTTAAGAATCATTAATATACAATTATTATTTAATAAATTGTATTAATACGATTAATTAAATAAGTACAATTAAAAATTACAGTTTTTTAATAAAAAGGAGTTAATGGATCCTAATTCTAATTTAAGAAAAAGTTGATCGACCTTCAACGTTGGTTGAAACTTTAACAACCGTAATAAAATACTGCTAAAATATACGTAGTATGTCTGTAGTGAGACAGCACACGCAACTGACTTCGTAAAAAGTATTTTGGTTTCTGAATGCAATGAAGATATCATTTAACGAAAATAAAATTCCTATGTGAGTTTATCAAAAGTTTTAGAATTTTGTAAAATTTTAAAGTAGGAAGTAATATTTCTTTGCATGCAAATGTAGTGTCTACTAGATAAGTGATAATTTTTCATTTGCTCGATGATTATAAGACCAATTTTTTATTCGCTGATAGTAATGCATTCAGTGTGGTCTTTTATGCAATTAAGGTATTTTTTAACTAATATCATTAACATAAACCAGTTCTCGACCTTCAAAATAAGTATATACACGTGAGATTTTTTTCGATATATCGTAAATATATGTCGTATATCGACAAAGAACTTTTTAAACGACACGGAGGGAGGGAGGGGAAGGATAACTTTTTAAACGCAAAAGGGGGTTACGTGGTGCAAGTTGCATCATCACAATTTTTGAGGGGAGAGCATTTCGACGAGTATATGAATTTTCGGAGTAAAAAGTTATAAATAAGGTGAAAACTCAGCCAGACCACAGCCAGTGTTATTGTATATGATCTACTATTTTTCTAATTCTACTTTCGCTAGGACTGTTCTAAAGAAAATAGAGAAATAAAATTTCTTAGGATTGTGGGGTGTTCGGGCTGTTGATTTTATTAATGGTTTATGGGTTTTGTTATCAAGTGTAAAACATTGAATAAACCACAAGCCTTTTTTAAACTAAGCAAAATCAATCTTTACTTCTACAACGACTTCATATAAAGAACAGGGTTATATCTAACAACATGTGTTTTTTGTATATATATTTTTTTTTAAATTTATATAATCGATATAACATATGATCGATTTGTAATTGATATGATTAAAATTACTTTTAATACGGGCACCATCGATCTTGGGAGGGGATGGGTACCTCTGAGTAGTTGGACATACAAACAGTATTAGATTTCGCAATTTCCTCCTCGAACTTGCCATATAAACCCTCATCACAAACAAGATTCACCACAAACCTATACAATTCACCCCGACGATTTTTAAGGTTGTGAATAAGAGTCTAAATCCGGATATGAATGAAGATGGAAAATCACTTTGATGTCAACATTTATTTTGCTTAAAAAAAATATATTTTAATTTCCTAATAACGCATTGCCTATGCGTTGATTATTGTTCGAATCAACCGACGCAATACTGAAAATTACACTGCTCAGCATATCTCATTTCCGTATCATATAAAAATGAGCAAGGGAAGCGGATGATAACATTATCCGGAGTCCTGATTAAGCGGAGTCGACTTTATCGCAATACCATATAATCCGTTATACTTTATGTTTCCAACACATTTCCCAACATTCCCTCTAAGGTGACAATAAAGATCTTGTCGAGGCAACTATGCAAATCCTACGCAATACTTGACATCTTTAGTCTTTGTTACCCAACGAGCGAGCGCGCAAGTGCATTGCAAAACCAAGAGATGAGAGGTCGTCGATTAATTAGCGATAATAACTTTAATGGTTATCGTTAATGCAAAGTCCATTCGGAATGACGGCCTCATTAATGAACGAAGGTCATTCAGTTTTAGATCTCTTATTCCCTCAATTCGCCAATTATTTGTCAATAAAGCTATCAGTGATTTCGCTGATGCTAAATTAAGTAAGTTTTATGTTAATGAAGTTTTATGAATTTATTGTCTTAATTGTGTCAGTCCTTATCATAAATATCCCATACTATCATGAATAATGCTTTCTGATAAGAAGTTTGTAAAATAATAATTGTTAAAACATTAGTGTTGCACAAAATCGGTCTTGGTCTTGCACTTTGTAACCAAGACCAAGAATGTGTAATTGTTGCAAAAAACAACACAAAAGCGTATCTGTTAATAAAAATTAAGGAAAAATAGTAGCTAATACTAGACCATTTTAGCTACTAAACGTAAAGCATTGGTAAAACCAATATAATTTTGCATTTAACTCTTCTAATTTTTCATTCTGTGTTTATTTAGGTTTTCCCATTCTGAAAAATGACTATAATATCTGTATAGGATGCAGTGGCAGCAATTTTATAAAAGGTTATTAAATTTCATACAAAACCAGGTTTTAACGATTTAAATAACGATCGATATTTTCTAGTAGGGCCGTTTGTGGATGTGGAGACAAGGGGGCGCCATGGATCTAGGACAAACAGTCTTATATTTCTGCATTCGCTGTCTGGATTGAAGGAAAAAGTTAAAAAAGTTAAAAAGAAAGTTAATTTAACAAGTATTTGTAGTCAAAAAGTTTAAGATACAAATGGCTGTAAGAAAATCAGAATAGAATTTAAAAAACGTGAAACCTCAAATTTTGAGAGGGGGTTAAGTTTTAGAATTTTTTTGTCGATCACAACGGTTGATTATTGAAAATAATAAACCAAAACTATCAAAAAATCGCGGTATCTCAACTAATAGAGCTTTGATATCGATGAAACTTCCTTCATTTTTTAGGAAATTTATGTACCTTTGAAACATCTAATCACACTATCGACAAAAAAGTGTAAACTTTTTGAGTTATTCGGAATTTAATTTTACCGTCCCTCGTAACTTTTTTTCCAGCTTCTTTTCGTTGAAATATGTTATATAGATAGATGTTATATAAACCTCAAATTTTTAGAGGGGGTAAAGTTTTTGAATTTTTTGGGCGATCACAATGGTTTATTATTGAAAATAATAAACCAAAATCCTTTCAATATATTGCAGGTAAATATCATCACGTAATTTTATCTTAGACGAAACTGTAGCCTAACATAAATAATTTCAGTTTATTATTTTCAATAATGAATCTTTGTAATCGAACGAAAAATTCAAAAACTTAACCCCTTCTCAAAATTTGACGTTTCAGGACAGGTAGAATTTGAAAAACGAATAACATTTTTTTGTCCGTCCGCGCATTTCCTCCGAAACTACTGGACTTAAAATTAGAGGTCGCCTGAGGATGATCCTCCTTCATCGACATTTCTGTCCGCCTTTTCCTTTCAAGACGGTGACTGACAAACCTGCGTTGCTATAGACTGTAGCGGCTAAACGAATGTACCGATTCCAATGAAATTTGGCTAAAGTCTTCTTCCCTTTTAAATTTAACAATGTCACGTACTTCAACGAAAAGAAGCTGGATAAAAGTTAGTTAATTAGATTCCGAATTACTCAAAAAGTATACACTTTTTTTGTTGATATTGTATATGGTTATTTAAAAGTTTACGAAATTTCTAAAAAACAAAGCAAAAATCGTTAAAATCAGACAATTAGTAGCAATGATATGGTCTCTAGATGTTTTTTATATGCTATACTGCAAAGGTCATATCCTTTGTTTTGGTTTTTGATTTTTTAATGTGTTACTGAAGTAATGTTATTATGTTTAGCATATTACTAATGATTAAAAAAAAAACTTTAGTCCAATAATTGGCATCACCTTTTATAATTTTTTATTTGACACTAGGAAGGTAAGATGTATAATTTCTTGGAAATAATAAACCATTGTGAAATAATTTTCAACGTTTTTTTTTCATATCGTCGGTACAAATCGTCGTGCGATTCGTCCGCCGGACGGTGCGTGACGAAGTCATCCGCTAGCGCAAGGTCAAGAGGGACTTTTCCACGCGGCATCTGGGCCGGAACAACGACGTGAGAATTTATCTGGGCGAAGAAATGAGTTCAGGTAATAAGCATTTATACTGGTTGGAAAGGCAGAAAAGGGCGTCGCTTATGCTGAGATACGTATGGTTCGCTGGAGGAAAGGTACGATACAGAAGACAGGATGGATCCCCGGTCATCATCGTCAACAAAAAGGAAGACATTGAATTGCTGGAATGAAATAGGTCTCACTGTTCCCTCCAACCTCTTTTTTATGAATATCTTTTATTTTCATTTTCTTTTTTAAATATGTTATTGGTATTTTTTGTTTCTATAGTTCATAATAATTTATTCTATTGCTTATTAAGTGTTTTGTTGAAAGATGAAATTTTCTTATTTTACTTTAAATCAGATTTTAATTTTTTCTATGCTTACCTTCATTTAAAGATTTCAAGTAAGATCTATGTAAATATAATGTACATAATTTGTTATTATATCTCGTTATGTAAGTTTAAAAATGTGCCTATTCCATCAATATTAAAACCATTTTGTCACACTCCGCAGATTATCCTTACCCTGACCTCTTCATGACCAATACCTTAATATCCTGTCACGTTAACTCTCAATCCCTTCTAGCACATTATGATTCGATCCCACTCTCGAATCCTCCCTCCTTACATATATTCCTCTCTACGAAAATATTATTATTGCTGGTGATCTCAACACCAACCTCCTTTCGAACACTCCGGACAGAACATATCTTACCGACCTAGTTTTTTCCTTAGATCTGTTTATTGTACCCTTTCAACCCACCCATCACACCCAATCCACTGATACTTGGCTGGATTTATTTATTATTGATTCCCCCCATAACCTATTATCCTCTACGCAAATTCCAGTTCCCTTCCTTTCATCCGACGATCTTATTGAAATAACATACAACTTCTGTACTCCTTCACCTAAACGCCAACAAATTTCTTAGAGAGATCTAGATTCCTTAACCACTGAAAACATCAGCCCCTTCATCGATTCTCTTTCCACTTGCTTAGAACTCATCTATTCTCTCCCCTCCACCGATGATATGGTTGAATGCCTTTCCTCCAACCTCCTCGATTTCCTCAATCGTCACGCACCTCTAAAAACACGTGTCTTTAGACGTTCTCCTGCTCCTTGGATCAATACAGAAATAAGAGAACTAATGAGGAGAAGAGAAACTGCTAGAAGACGATACAGACGTACTAGACTAACTTAGCATTATTCCACATTTAAATCCCTAAGAAATCTCACACAAATGACAGTACGGCCCGCCAAAGCCTAATACTTCAATAACGTTTTATCCCAAGAACCTAATCCTAAATTCAAATGGAAAATCCTTAGGAACCTCTCTGTTGTTACCTCGAAAACCTGCGCACAGTATCCAATCGATCCTAACACGCTAAATTCTTTTTTCACTAATCATTTTCTATCCACATCTCCATTTGACCGCTCATCTTTTTCCATTACCGAAACCCCCTTTGATCCTGATAAGTTTTACTTTCTCGACATCTCTCCTACTGACCTGCTCTCTGCCACCCTTAAATCCAAAAGGAATGATTA
This sequence comes from Nezara viridula, assembly GCA_928085145.1. NCBI lineage: Eukaryota > Metazoa > Arthropoda > Insecta > Hemiptera > Pentatomidae > Nezara > Nezara viridula. Next base: position 44,742,527 of record OV725082.1, on the reverse strand, counting down.
TGGTCCTGACCAAATTACTGATAAAGTTATCAAACTCTGCCTTCCAGCTTTACTACCCGCACTTCTACACATATATAATTTCTCTCTCCAAAATTCCATTTTTCCCAAATCCTGGAAAAGAGCCATAGTCCGTCCACTGAACAAAGTTCCAACTCCTTCATCAGCTTCCGACTTCAGACCCATCTCCATTCTATCCAATCTATCCAAGCCTCTAGAAAGATTAGTTCACTCTCAGTTGAACAGCTTTCTCGAGCAAAACCATCTCCTCAATCCCTTACAATCTGGTTTCCGTGCCCAGTATTCCACCCAGTCTGCCTTGCTAAGGATTACCCAAGACCTCCAATCCGCCATAGATAAACAGAAAATCTCCATCCTAATTCTTTTTGACTTTTCCAAGGCGTTTGATTCCGTTAATCATGTATGTTTGGTGATTTTGAACTCGCTATATAAAAATATTTAATTACAATCATAATCGCTATGATTTTTTTATATTTTCATATTAGATAGTTAACATTTGTATCGACAATATGATTGAGAAAGTTTTTTAATTTTAATTATCATTATTTTTTTTAAAAAGTTTTTTGGTGATTGTAATCATTGGAAGTACAAAGTAAAAATAAATTATATTTATCTCCTTTGTGCCGACGTTTCGGCTCTTTTGTGGCCTTCATTAGGACTAAGCAAAGATGAGATAGGAAATACTTAGGAAAGTAAGGTAACTTTAGACTGTAATATAGTAATAATATATTATAATAATATGTTAATATAGTATAACTGTCTACTATTTGCTCAGTATTTATTCTTGTCTTTCCATAGTACTGAAGAAGGCTTAACACTTCAGCCGAAACGTCGGTACAAAGAAAATAAATATAATTTATTTTTACTTTGTATTTCCGATGACCGCAATCACCAACATACTTCTCTTCAATAATATCTTTCATCTCTCCTACTGTTATCTCAAACAATTATCCACCATCATTTTTTTTTCCACTGGAGCTACAACCCCCAAATAAATTCTCAACCATATTATCAAGTAAACTATTTCGTTAACATTATTTGTTTGTAGTTTGAAGAGAAAAGAAAGCCTTGTTTGCCAGGTGTATTTCTGTCCATCCCCCACAAAGTCGATGGCGCATGAGCCATCACTCCTCCCCTCCACAAATTTTATGAGTATCTCTACTTAAAAATATCGCAAACGAAATGTGCTCAAAAAATCAAAATGTGCCCCCCCAAAAAAAAATTTGATTGCGCATCTCGCCATGAAAACCCCATCTGGACACACCTGTGTGAAGGTCTATCCTATGAAGATCGGATAGATACAGCAATTTGACACTGCATTTAATATTATTCAACTCATTTACATAATAATTTCTGCTCATACATATTACAAGACGATTGTCACTCGATTAGTATGGGGTGACGTCCAAAGGCATTAAGCTAATAGCCTGCGATAAGGTTTTGAATCTGTTAGTATTCATAGGGGAAAATATGATGGTAGATAAATTTAAATTTTCATTACCAGCTGTATTTCATCTAGGTTTAAATCTGTGGTTCAATATCCTTATTAGGGATAAACCCTATCAAATTAGTATAAATCATAGATTGTTTTTTCAATTTATTTTTTCATACATTTGACTTATTGACAAAAACAGCTACTAAGGTATCCATACAAGGAAGTGATCTGCCAGGGTTATCAATAGATATTTCATCCTTAAGTTAATTTTTTTTTTGTAAAAATTTTCTGTAAATAAAAGTTCTTTGACATTGAACCCATACTCTACTCTTAAAAACAGTGACAGTGAAGATAGAATTATAAAAACTGCAGTTTTTGTATAATTACATTGCTGATGTTTTAAATTGTTCTGAATTTTGAAAGTACATACAAATTGCTACATGACACGAATATAATTCCCTCCGAAAATTCATAACGCCGTTAAAATAAGACACTTTCAAAAAAGAAAAAAAAAATGGGCTCCTATCAAAATTTTCGAGTATTCTTCACATGATGTCCTTATTTAACGAGTCGAAGGCTTTCTCAAAATCGATAAATGCCATATGCAGTGGGCTTTACAACTCGACACTCTGTGGGAATTAGTCCCTCCACCGTGCACCTCCCTCCCCTCCCCCCACATCACTATAAATTGTATATCGTTGTGTTCCTTGTAACTATTTATTAAAAAAAAAAAACCAATGCTCCCACAAAAAAAAAGTGAACGTAGTGCCCTAAAATGGTGTCCAAACATGGCTGACTAATGACTTTGACTTTAGTTAGTTTTTTGGTCATTGAGAGCATTTGGCTTGATTTCGTCATAGTTGGCCTTTTATTAAATTTGGATGGGGATAGAAGAATAAAACATGAAAATATATCAAAAAATAATTGGCTTAGGCAATAAAAAATATCAGTAAAGTCAATTATTTCTACAAAAAAATTTTTAAGTTGAAAATCAAGCGTTGTTTATAATTAAACGGCCAAAAATAACAGAAAACGTGCTTTAATAAAACATCTGGAGAATATATTTCTCTTTCTAAAACACTGATTATTTTTTAGAATGTTTGAAGCAGTTCCGTAGAAAATGCATTTAATAGGCGAAAAGCGGTACTGGCGTAGTTGCCTACAGACCTCTGCCACACCATTCAGTATTCATAAATGGTATCGTTATAGTGCTATAATAACGTTTTGGTTATATTGATTGTATTAACGAACAAATATTAATGCTATAATTTAATTGTCAAAAAAAATTAATCATTCGGAATATTTATAATTACCTCACTATCGCCCTCAGCCCATACTTTTTCCTCCTACCATATCTTCTTGAAGAGAAGTTCGATGATTCCGGCAAATGCTCGAGAATCGATTTTCAAGATTTCCACAGGTATGCCATCAATTCCAGGGGCTTTCCCATTCTTCATTTCACTGAGGGTGACTATGATCTCATTGAGCCTGGGTGGGGATTGGTAAAAGGAACTTCAAGAAATATACACACACATACGAAATATACACACACGATATTCCTAACTGTGCTGGAACTATTGCAATCGATACAGCAATTCTAACACATATAAATCCTACGGCCACCTCACAGACTTTACATTATCTAACAAAACCAAATGATTGGTGAAAACTTTGAAAAATTCGACTCATCCAAGACAATTTAAGCTCGTAATTATAACATGGTTTTAATTAATTAATGGTTTTTAATTTACTTATCTTTAGGTTATTTTATTTTTTATTGTATATCATTTTTTATTATTATTTTACAATTGTTAATTTTATGTTTTCTGTATATATGGTGTGAATGTGTTCTCTCATAATGTGTTCATATCTCACTATAATTATTGTATTTGAGTGCTATCAGTGGGCAGTTTCTCAAAAAGAGATTTCATGTTGTTATATTCCTGAGTGCACATTTACTAGTTGTATTTTTTATAATACATTTGTAAATGTCAATGAATTAAAAAAAAAATTGTCTGCGTGTCAGATCTTTATATTTATGAATAAATAAATAATACATTAATTAATGAGAAAAAAGTTCTAATTGAAAATTACAAAACAAAGTCTCTATTCCCTCAAAGAGCAATAAATACTTATTAGCTGATGTTCCACCAACCAAGAGTAACTCTATCTGGTTAGTCTTTTTTAACTGTCGATGTGAGATGCACCACCTCTGTTTGAGTGACTCTTGAATTTCATTTTTAATCATAAAATTATAAGCTACGTACGAACTATCATTTCAATGTTATTTAAAGACAGTTCATTTATTATTTTTATCGTAAACTCATATTAACTTTTTTTCGAAAAAATCATAGTTTATATATATATATATATATATATATATATATATATATATATATATATATATATATATATATAAGATAGTTTATCTACTAAACATATTTGGTAAACTATCTATAATTATTATTTTTATTAAAAACATGTTTTTACTTATGAATCTAAAGATATCTCAATGGATTATTTTGGTATTGTTTTTATTTTACTCAAAGCCTGGTCATAAGCTATGTACATATAATATTGCTTTCATTATTATATTATGTAATATTAAAGAACACATATATACCAAATCAATAGGGTATCCAGGTATTAATTTTGAGGGGGAGTTAATTCAACGTAATTTACTCTGGAAAAAGGAAAAAAAAATATATGTATATGAAATTATGTGAAGTGTTTGGTCCCTGATGGTAAAAAACGGTAATTACAGGAACATTAATGTTTTAATAGATAGCTTTGTTATATTTTTTCTTGACACAAGCTTACATTCGGTAGCTCATTTAGAAAGAGAATATAACGGGATTGATTAAGTATTCAGTATAAATCACTCACATAAAAAAAAAAAAATCTATTTTGGGGAGTTTCAGACCCGAAAGCCTTCCCACTCTTAGATCAATCAGAAAAAAAAAACGAGTGTTCCAACTCAACACATCAAAAAGGAGAATAGAGGAAAATAAAATCATTCAACATAAAAAGTTTATTAAAAATTCTCTTACGCCTGGATTTGTCTTTACCGATCTGAATCAATTACATAAAAATTAATATAATATAAAATATCTAAATTTTGAAAATACTTCCAATTTTATCGTAAATTTTTAAGCTTCCAATGTTTGAATTACGTTTGTGAATCCTTTAGAAAATATAAAGTCCAGATTATATTAGACTATTTTCAATTTTAAGTGTATTTTAAAGTACTTGATAATATATATATTTGCATATAGTTAAGTAAAAAAGCAAAAAAAAAAAAACTTCTATGTGGACATTTATATCATTAAGGCAATTATGTTAGTATCTGTGAACTGATTGCATGACCTCGCAAGTATCGATTGACCTATCAAAAATTTAAAACTCTCAGCTAGAAAAAAATGTACGAGTAACAAAGATTAATTTCATGTGTTAGAATTAATTCAGAAATAAATGTATCCGACTAAATATATGTAGTAGCAGTCGAAAATAGCCGCACAAGCCAAAATTTGGCTATAAATTCAAATTGAAAAGGTATGTGAATACGAAACTTTTTTAATACAACATTATTTTATTAAGAAGATTATTAATATAAAAATTAACTATTAAAAATACGACATTGCGACAAAAATAAATGACAAAAAAATATATTAAGATTCAAACTTATTTGGACGTTTTTCTTTGAATAATACAATTTATCAAAGAAAATAGTGTTTTGTATTTATTCAATTTATATCAGTGCTTGCTTGAATGCATTTTGGTATAAGCACTAAGGGGCGATTTTACGGCACTATTCGAGCAAATACTTCTATTAAATATTAATTTTTTTTTTTGAGACAATGATATATATATATATACTTTCGGATGCTGTTATGTATTTTATGCTGTTATTAAATCGGCTAACAGAATATTGTTTAAACGAGATTTTAGTATAGGATATTGACAAAAATATTAACAACTACGCATTTATCGTTTGTTAAAAATAAACACACCACCCGACAGCAATACAAGTATAATAGCTTTGTGGGAAATAAAAATACAAAAAAGATCATTGCTTTATAAATAAGCAAGGTTATCGACCTACTAATTAATGTTTTTATAATAAAGAATATATTAGTTATAACAGTATATATATTACTTTACAAATTAAAGTATCTATATAAATAGATAATGGTTACAAAATCTGTAGATAACAATAATAAGTTAAAGGTAAATACAAAAATAAAAGAAAAAAGATTAAATAAAATTCTTCTAAAACTCATTCACACCTATATACAATATTTACATTTGTCCGAACCAGGCTCCAGCGCTACTCTTCCAGCCGCTTCATTGGACTGGAAGCCAGTGGAGACTAGAAAAGGGCACTTGAGCCACAAACATCCGGCCATTGGGTGGAGAATCTGGCCATTGTCAGGACTCCATTAACATATTTATAAAAGATCTCGAGGCCACTGCCGTTTCAGCCTCCTCGGAACAACAAGGCTCTAAAGAATGAATGCCACAATAGTAGGCAAGATTCCACGTGGAAGCCAAAAAATCAAATGGAGAGACTGAAATAGCAAAGATGCAAGAGAGCTGTATGCAGATAACTGGAAAGAAATAGCTCAGAATCTACAAGATATGTAAAGTAAACCGAAAAAAAATCTTTTTTTTACAAAATCATGGATTGTTCAATTTTTTTTATGATCACCCAACTACACTAAAGTATACGTAGTGTGTAATGATAACCCTACTACACTTAAGTCGGCATTAATTTAATTGAGGGTCACCTTTGGTTGAGTAAAAGTTTATGTCAATTGGTGTTCTGTCATTCCATAGTACCTGTGTTTTTATAAAAAATAACTTCAATAAATTATTACAAAGCATTAATTTGTTTTTATTTTTTTCCTCCGATCTGGAATTCATTTTAATAAATCAATCACTAAAATACACTTATTATTATGTGAAAAAATCTTTCTTAGTAATTCAAAGTGATAATGAATGACCTAGTGTTCACCCTCTCACATCAAAACTCGATTTTTGACTTTTACCAGTTATCATGGGGAAGGTTACGATCAAAATATGTTTTAATTTTTTTTCTTTTGGAATTTCGAGTTTTTTCTATTTTTTTCTGTACTGGATAAGACACGCGTTTTCATTTGAGAAAGACAAAAAATAGGGCATAGTCACAATCTGTCGACGTCACATGGCGTCAATTGTTTACAGTTCAGTCGTATCTCTCTCCTGATTATGGTGTCACTAGATTGTCATTTGTTTTTATGTGGTATTTGCACTAATTAGGCAACAAATTTTTAATAATATTATCTACTTACCAACGCTCATTAAACTTAATTTCAATCACTGCGAAATGCACTTAACAGCTAGAAATTATCTCTGGAATTTCTGGATAAGCTAATAACAGGAAAAAATTCAGGTGTTCTCCCTGGTATTTTCTCGTTTAAAACAACTCCAAGATTGTTTTAAAAATAATAATACAATAAATTCATTATTGGCGTTTAATCTCACTAGGCCAGGGTTTATTGGTTAAATTTTATCATACGAGTCCGTCACGATTGAATTATTTTTTTACAAATATGTACCTTTTATCCAACTTTAAGACAAATCGGACGAGAAGTTCCTGGAATATTGGCATATATACAAAAATTCGTTTGCGCTTGCGTAAGCGGAAGTGCTGGTTAGAATTTAATATCATTGATATGGTACCGTCTAGACACCAACCCGCACAATTCCCGAAAATTTCATGAAAATCGGATAAACAGTAGTAGGTGATATGCTCGTTACATCGATTTGACAACAGACAGGCAGACAGACACCGAACCAAATTTGATCCTTGATGTCTGAAACGTAAAACGCGAGTGTAAATTTTCGATTCTGAAATACAATTTCTTTTTAAGCTCTCGCAGGAATACAATACTTCCCCACCTTCGGTAGTGAGGAAGCAAAAATGGGCTGAATAATTTGTATAGAGATTTTAAAATAATTTAATACGGTACTGAGTGATCTTCGCGATAAACCTTAAAGTTTTTGAAATATTTTACAGCAAATAGTTCTGATGACTTAAATAAGACAATAATATTTAAAATTAATATTCGTTTCATATCTGTGAACAGCGTATATTCATATCTGTTTCTATGAAGTTTTCATATCTGTTTCTCTTCATTGTAGGATAGAGTATCTGTTATTGATAAAAGCGGTTTCATAAAATAAGTTATCATCCATTCCTAGTGAATTTAATGGAGTCCTATCTATATTTCAGCATCAACTTTATCCCGAAAGAGTTTCACTATATGGCTTATCATCTCAATTCTAATAAACTATATTTATTTTGAATTGAATAATAGTGATATTTTTATTACCTCGCACTACAGCTATTGACTTTAGAGAAATACAATTTCTTTTTCGATAACACAAGATACGTAGGTGTTCTTGAAAAAAGCAGTTTCCATAAAAATCATAATAATAATAAAAACGTGGTTAAACCAATATTCTTTGATTATAGATAATATAATGTTTTCTCACAATTTATATGTCTTAATTAAAAAGCGTCTCAAGAATACGTTCTTACTTCGTTATTTTATTCTACCTAAATTATCTTAGAACTATAGATCATAGATCTTGATTTTTTTTTTTTTTTTTTGCAGACAAATAAAGATTTAAAAATACAGTCGACTGTATGTAATTCGGAATCCATGGGACTACAAGAAAAAATCGAATTATCAAGACTTCGATTTATCAAAAGGAAGTTTGAATTATCAAGAAGAAAGAAAACATTTCGAATTTTTATTATATTTTTGAAAATATGTTTTTCTTGCATAAATATTAGGTATAAATTGTCTCATAAAAAATCTTGCGAGGGCAATTTCGAATTATTAAGAGCGGCAATGGTCTAGTTCGAATTATAGAACTTCCTCTTGTTACGGAAAGGATTTCGATTTATCGAGTTATCAAAATATAGAACTTTTTCGATTTATCGAAGTTAACAGCTAAAGAATTCGAATTGTCGAAAAATTCGAATTATCAAGAGTCGACTATATAAATTTAGCTCAAAAGAGTTCACGAGTAAATTTGGAAGTCCATCACAGAATATCCTATTTTCCAATTAACCGTATATTGAAAAAAGTTAGTAAAGGATTACATTTTTTATTTAAATGATTTTGAATACAGTTTATTAATAATTCGTCAATTGAATTAAACAGATAAGTATCTTAGTATTTTTCTTATATAACTTTAAACGTTTACATACGCCAAAAGTTAGCGAATACATTCGGACTCACAGCAGAAGATTTCATGACCATCTACCGGGACATAACAATTACCAAACATTAAGAATGACCACTATCAGTATGTCTCAAACATCACGAGGAGGTTGAAAAGGTCGTGGATGAGAGACCCGCTTTATTAATACAATTTATTTTATTTTCTTCTAAAATAATGCCACATAGAAGAGATACCGCTGGGTATTTTTCTTTGTCATGAATGACATGCCATTATTACTTTTTCAATATTTTTGACAGATGTTTTGATTATCAATGTTGGATGGCACAGGTATGAAGTAAAAAAAAAAAAAAATTAGGTAGTACCACCCATAAAATCGGACATGGTAGAAAATGATCGAATTAAATAAGCCTTTCAAGGCTTAAATATACAATTACTTCTGAGTTTAAATATTATTTCTGAAAACGTAAACCTATAAATGCATAATAACATAAACCAACCAGAAAGAATACCGACAATTAGCATCTTCATTTATTTTTATAAAACATAATTTCCTTATACTTATTACAAAATCTCACTAACGGATTCAGGATTTAATTTTGGAGAGCTTCAGCCCGGAAGATTTTGTTTGTTTGTATTTATATTTTAGGATAATTGCTTCGGAAGAAAGAAACTAATTACCTCTATGAAGTGGTGTTTAAGTGATTCTTGAAGTCCTATTAAATGTAGTTAGACGAAAAATAATACTTTTTTCATATAACATGGTTATATTTTACCATTTTGAAGAAGAGGTGGGGGGGAGAGGGAGGGCATCAGCCCGAAAGCGTCCCCCCCCCGTAGATTCGCCTGTGCAAAGCCTTATTATTTTTACGAAATATCAGGCAACTGGTTGAGTTATCAGAGTTTAAATGAAAATAAGATAATTAACTAATGATGTGGTGGGCGAAGGTAATTACATAATGAGTTAATTACCATTGGAAATTTTGCGGTAATGATTGTGGTTTTTTTTTTGTTGCATGACAAAGAATATCAAGGATTTTAAAATTGACTTTAATTAAATATAACAGCCTCTTTTGTTGCTTTTTTTTTTTTTTTTTTTACTTCGTTCTTAACGTAACAATATTATCAAAGTAATACTAGAATTTCAACCTAACACAAGGGCTTTTAAATTGGAATTTAAATGACATTTTAAAATCCTTTCAGCCAGATAAATAAGAATAAATAACAAAACTAATGGTTAAAAATATTAAAAAGATGATTGCTGATTCATGATGGATCACGAATTATATATTGAATCTATAAAGGATTTTGAGTAATGTTTAAAAGTGAATAAGCATTGCTAAAGAAGTAATCATTGTAAAAAAAAATCGATCATTTATTGCATCATGTTTTTTTATTTCTTCTGATACCAATAATAATTTAAGGATTATTTTGAAAAGAAACTAAAATAGTTTAATTGTTGGTTTTTTCGTTTAATTTAAGGGAAAAAAATTGTTTTTATTTTCTTTAAATATCGAACCTGATCTATAACTTAAATATAATGCCAATATTTAAATTGACATTTATATTTCTAAAAATCAATGATCACTGCCATTCATTAAATATAGGTAAAATCGTTAATTTTCCGTTGGTTAGAAATGTACTGAAGAATGGATTTTGACCGAAATTATTGAAGATGTAATCTTTAGAATCACTTGATGTGGCTATTGTTTTATTAAGATCAATCATCAATATTATCCTTCTCCAGCTCGTTACGATAAATCCCTGTTAGAGAACATCAATCGGAATAAAAACTATATTTTATTTTAAAATGCTTGATTTTACACTGATATGATGAATTTAATCAAAATCGTCAGAGCGGTTTTCAAGATAATCGTAAAAATGTGTTTAGTCCATTATATAAAGTGCCACTTTCGGTTAGCCGATTTCGACGAAAAAAACACACAGACCATTTTGCAGGACTTGGTTATTTGGAATCAGGGGACCTCAAAACGCGTATTTCCGTTGAAAACTCAGATTCCAAAATTTTCACGATTGTAATACTTACCCTTACTATATATTACATATATAGGTAAGTGAAAGTAAAAAAGTACTCAAGAAAAAAATATATAAAAATTTATTTTTTTGATGTAGCAAAAATCATGTAAATTTGAGGACTCAGAGGTCAAGGCCTCAAGTGTTTTTAAATGTAATAACTTATGAAATTTGCCTTTTTTGTTTTGGTACATAATGCTAGAAAAACCATTGTTTACTTGATGAAATATTCCCATACCATTTTATTATTTTACTGCTGTGAACATAGAAAATTAATATTATTCAGTAAAATGATAGTTCAATATTTGTCTAGCTGAAATTATGACTTTTTAACTTTTTAACAATATTCCACTGTAGTCTTATTTAATAATCTCCTTATTCCAGATAAAATAAATGAATATTTAACCTCTGACAGATCTATGTACGGTAGGCAGAAACCTCCTCCCTTCCCAAAATAGGAGAATTATTTATTTTTTTCATGGGCCAAATTCATTACGTATGTGATACGAAATAAATACTTAAACAATCACAAAATCTTTTTAAATTATAACGCTCTTTTTATAGCCCGTGGTACAGACCTCTTTTTATCAAATTATTAACATCTCTCTGAAAACTTCGTAAATAGCTTCATATCATTGTAATTTATTTTATTGTACATATCATTGTACAAATATTTTATTTACGAAAATTCTCGGGATTGGGCAGTTTTCGATCTGGAGATAATTAAACTATCGGAACTCCATCGCGAAAAAGTTAAAATAACGAGTTTATATAGGTCGAACTCCCCAATATTTTTGCAGGCCACTTTTTTTTTCTTGTATTTTGTGATCATGTTATCTTAAGATTTAAGTGGAAAGAAAATTCGTGAGTTTTTAGTAGGTAATTAAGTAAACAAAGTTTGCCGATCTCCAGATTGAAAACGCCCCAATTCCGAAAATTTTCGTAGATAAAATATTTGTAGGTTACAAAGAGATGAAACTATTCATGAAGATTAAGGTGGCTGTAATAAATAATTTGACAAAAAGGGGTCTGTACCACGGACTATTAAATTATACAACTAATAATGTAAGCTTCTGATTTAAAACAAATTATTCCTAAAAAAATTATCAGCCCTCTAATATTTTTTTTTCTCTAGGCCTTTAAGAATCAATTAAACATAATTTTATACAAATCTTCTATCTTTTCTTCCCTAATAATTATCTTTATATTAGAAAAAAAAAAAAACTCCCTATCAAACAAAAATAAATCCTGGATTCACTATATATCCCGCCCAATTACTAATGATCCTTGATCCTTTGACTCACGGATCTTCGAGATACCACGTCAAGGAGTTTGCCCTACTGTCGAACAATGATACAGTTTTGCGTAGAATGTAGAAGAATGAGTCACTTGAGGGTAATTTCCGACGCTAACATCTTGAACTGTTTACATCACTTCTTATCACAAAGTGTTTTTTATCAGCTCTATATCTGATTGTCTCATTATAAAATGAAGAGTTAATTGAGTGATTGAGTTACCTTTTCATATGAATTATGTTAGTAATATTGATATTGAAGTTAGATAATAAAAAATATATTTATATAATTTTTAACTGGTATTAATTTTCACTACAATTTATGTTGTATTTTATAAACTAATGTTTTAAAATAAATGCCTTAACAAAACTTTTTTAATGGCAAAATTATATTTGGAACTACTTTTGAAAGGCCAAAGGAGAGAACAGCCTAATTACAGTATATGGTATAAGCATATAATCTTTCTATTACATAATAAAGTTTTAAGTGATTTTAATATTTTATTTCAGTACTAGCTTTGCCCGGACACGCGCTGCTGTGGCTTAGCCTGACAAAATGAAAAAGAAAGAAAATAGAAAGCACATATGATTAGATTAGTACCAAAGGACATCTGTCATTTTTAAAAAGTTGGGAAACAAATTTGTCTGTAAAATGGCTTCAATTTAAACTAATTCTAATGATTTTTTTTTTCCATGATTCAAATTGAACATTCATAATCATCTGAGTGAAAACGCCGTCATTCATAATCATCAGAAACAGTCTGAGTTGAACTTATAAAACTAAATTAAAAAATTAATTAAAAAAAAAAACGTATAATGGTATTGACCTACATAAGGAGAGTCATATAACTTCTTCAAATGATAATTTCAATTACTGTAGTAATTATAAAATTTTCGATTAATCAATAAATAAAAAAAAATGCTTGCCGACGTTCGGTAGTGAGGAAGCAAAAGGAAACAGCCTTTTTTGAAGAGAAAGCAGTAAATGTTTAAAACTCAATAACTCTGCAACGAACCGTCCGATTTCGATGATTTTTTTTTATTTTGTCAGCGATTCAGAAATCTTTGAAATAAATGTTGGTATTATCAGTCACAAATTGTGTACTTTTTTAGTCATCGTCAAATAAAATATTGAATTCATCGTAACTTTTTTCAGCTTGTTTTCGGGAAAGTGTGTTATACACATAAATTAAATAAAAGGGTTTCAAGGGGAAGACTTTAGCCAAGTTTCGTTAAAATCGGTAAAGCCGTTTTGGCGCTACAGTTTATAGCGACACATTTTTTTCTGCTTTGAACAGAAAAACATTTACATTTTTATTTTTTTACATATATAAAATTACCCTAAGACAGAAGTACTATGCCAGAAACCTTCCCAGAAGTGTACGGAACAACTTCCCAAAGTTTCATGGCGATCGGTTGAATGGTTTAGTAATGCACTAAGGACAAACAGACGGACAGACATTCATTTTTATATATATAGATTAGGAGAGTAGGAGATAACCGTAGCTCACCTTATAAGGCGATTATTTCACAAATTATACAGCTATTCATTTAATTATCAATTTTCTCAGCTCGTGTTACCTCGTAAGTTCCTAATACAAAATAAATATTTTAGACTAAAAATTTGTACAGCAATTGGTATTCATCTGGAAAAGGTAGTTTGATTGTACCTAGGTGACAGCAGCTATCTTTCGATCCAGACATTTCCCCTTGAATACAATATAGTAATTCATATATTATATATAATATTATTTATATTGTATTGTGATATAATTATAATTATTATGAAATAGAAAAGGAAGCGCAATATAACGTACAATGAAAATTTTAGAAATAAAAGGCTCAGATTATTGTTGGGCCTATTTGAATCTGGACAAATTGAATATATATTATGGTTACAAATTGACAATAATTATATAATAAGAATAAGAATAATTATAATTATATAATAATATAAATTGGTGGATAAGGCGCGATGTACAGTATATTTTTTCAAGAAATTAAAAATTTGTCCCAACTGTAGTTTCGTTCAGTTTATCAAATGTTGATAAAAAATAATACAATCTTAACAACATAATGCATGTAAATTACAGTTATACAATAGGAGCAAAGAGTAGTAAAATTAAATGAATAATTGTATAATTTGTAAAATGGGGGTTGGTCCGCCGTAAGTCTATCAGGGCTATAACCATCCCTAGTTAAATATAATAATAAGAGCATATAATATAATAAGATTAGAGCAGCCTGGCTTGCGAGGTTTGATTTTTTAATTTCTAAGTTTATGTTATAATAAAGTACAGTTAACATTAATAACTATTTAATAATTATGTAATATCGTTCTTAAATATTTTTATGGCCTACTTTACAAAATATTTTAGTAGTAAATTAAAAAAAAAAAATGATCTCTGGTGGTTCCCCGACCTTGATTTTGGAAATAAATCATGAAAACTGTGAGAAAAAATGTAAAGTATATTATTTCTCAACTATTATTTATTTTTATTACAATTAATTTATTATATTTTAATTTTTTAGTCTTTTTTTATAAAGCAATGTATTAAAAATAAACGCTACTACAAAACTTATTAATGGGAAAAAATCGAGAATATAATGGATATAAATCACTAAAACCGTCAGAACAAAGTGCAGCGGGACTATACCATTTTAATTAAATTAATAAATAACCTAATCTTTTATAAGCAAGTTAACTATTTTTTTTTCGGTTCGTTCCTTCAAAATTTATTTGTTTAAATACTCATTTGAGTTATACCAATGGGTAGTTTCTCTTCATGTTGTACATGTCTTGTTACCAATGTCACATTTACTTGTTGTATTTTTCATGTATTACAGTTGTAAATTTCATTAAAATAAATAAAATATATTCAAATACTATTTTCATTAAGCATTTATCAATTATTTAATATATTGAGCATCTAAATATTTTGGTTATAATTTTTTATAATTATTGAACAACATTCATACATCCTAGCTTCCCTCTAAACCAAATAGATAATTCATTATTTTCAATTTACGTGCAATTATTTTGTGAATTTAGTGTTCCTTTCCTCTCAGTTAGAAACTAGTTAAATAGTACAATAGATTAAAGCGTTCTATTTCTAGTTGCAGTTCTATGTAAACAATGTCCGACCAGTATTAGAATTAGCTGATTTTAAAGCTGATTGCGTGCTCCCACAATTTTTCGTGGTTTGGTTTTCCTTGTACTACACTCTTCTGAAAATTTTGTGGATTCAGTGGCATTATTATCTATGTCGTATGGATATTTCTTGACGCTGTCTATATTTTTACCTTGAGGTCAAATCATATTCAAGATATACACAAGATACAGATATATAAAAAATAAATACATTCTATAAAGATTCTATTCCTACGTTTTTGCCTACGGTACTAGTATATACATTGACCATAGATGTTCACCCGATGATCAACGCGTCCCCGATTTCCTTACTTCATTTCCTGATGCACTGTATGTAGTAAAATCAGCTACAAGAAAATTCGAAATTAAATTATCCATACCCTGATATACGTAATTAAATTCTAAAGTGCTGATATTGTAAAACTTACTCATGGTATTATAAATGATACTCAACCAATATTTGGAAATTTGATCTTAAGATATAATTTTTATGATTTGTATATATTTTTTTTTCTTATAGTGATAGATAAATCGGGGAGTATAAACAGGATTCTCAACACTGATTAACAGCAAAAGAAGAAGAAATCGTTTTTTATATTGTCCATTCCTTGTATCTTTATCTTACCTCGGGAAAAAAAATTGAATGGATTTAAAAAAAAAAGAAATGGATTGAATGCAGTTTCATTAGATTCTATTGTGTTGCACAATAAGCTTGCACAAGCGAATGGCGTTATAACTTATCTAGATTCGGATTTCTTCAGTTTAAATGTATCTTAGCTTTCGTAATTTTCTCTAATTCAAAACATTTTATACAATGACAACAGTGAGTATGATAAAAATAAATTATCTCGACCCACATCGTCTATTTTTCCCTCTATAATCGTCAATGTTATTTTTATTTTTTAATTGGTATAAAAAAACATTGCACGACAACGATAGAAGGAGAAAATCTTGATTATTATTAATTGAAATTAATTTTAATACAATTGTTTTTTAATGTTATTTATTGAAATTTACAAGTGTATAAACAATACAACTAGTAAAATTGCACACATTAGAAATAATGACATGAAGAGATATTGCCCAGTGGTAGCACTCCCTATTTAATTCTAGATGAGAAGATCACGAGGCCATCTTCTTTTCAGACGCTTTGGCGGATTATCGGGAATCGCGAAAGAAGAAAGGCTGGAAATAAGCGAATTCGGATGCGACTGGAGTTCATCATTAAAGAATAGGTATCTGGCTCGGGCTAAATCAGCGGCATATGGAACTTTAAGGTCTTTGTGAATGGTTTTATTCGTGACAAAATATGGGGCATTAAAGATTTTACGAAGGATTTTGGATTGCAAGGATTGGATAAGATAGGAATTCGATGGTTTGGTTGAACCCCAATGCTCAACTCTGTATGTCCATATAGGTCTTATTATGGTTAAGTAGATGAGTCTTTTGTAATTAATTGAAAGTTTAGAGTGTTTTTCTAGTAAGTGTTGGAGCAGTCGGAAACGTCGAGCAATTTCTTGTCGTTTCAGTCTAGTATGTGAATTCCAAATGAGACGTTTATCCAAGTGGAGTCCTAGGTAGCGGATTTGTTCAACAGGAACAAGTGGAATATCATTGAAGGATTCTCTAGTTATGACACCATTCTTCAAGGTTTGTGATGTCTGATTGGAGGGTTTGGGATGCAATTAAAGGATCATTATTAACAGATAGGATACAAGTGTCATCTGCATAGGTGGTGATGACCGTGTTGGGATGGGTTGGGATATCAGCTATATATACTGTGTAAAGGATAGGACCGAGGGTGCTCCCTTGAGGAATTCCAGCAGACTGGGAAAAGAGGGATGAACATGCATTATTATGATTTACTTTGTAGTATCGATCAGTAAAGTATGAACGGATAATGAGGAAGTATGTAGGTGGTAGGAATTTACGGAGTTGGATTATAATTAAGAAAAAAAAAAGAGTAGGTGTATATCACTCAAAGAAACAAACATGGACCAATAAAAAAAAATATTCTTCCATTTAGGAGGGGGAGAGCTTGAAGCTATTAGCCCTCCCCCCTTTTCATAGATTCGGCTGTGAATATATTAATTTGTATATATAATGTATTGTAAGGGTTTCAATCATGCGTAACATCCCTCTTCAGCAGACACACGTATTGCCCATAAGGCAGAGGAGAGTGGAACATAAAATAAATAAAAAAATAATTCTAAGGATTTGCATTAAGTATACAAATATGCATAAAATCCAGCACTTTTTTTCCTGGTACATCGTTTCCCATCCTAATAAATTTCTTTTTTAAAAATTGCGCCCATGTGTAAACAGCACTTCGACATGAAGACATAAAAAAAAAAACATGTTTTGCCAAAAGTTATACAAACAATTTTAATATCTGATTTGCAACTGCTCGTAGAGCTATCGTGTCCTTTCCACTCCAACAAACCTTGAAAATGACTTGGCAATCAGTGCCAGAGCAATTAGATATTCATCTCTTCGGAATTAAGATAATTGCAAGGCTTCCTAAATAATTGCCTATGTTCAAATAGGCAGCTATCAACTTCAAAGCTTTTTTATACTTGTTTTTCAACAAATACTAATTTAACATGCATCTAAAATGTGATCATGGAATGATTCTAATATACATATAATATTTATATATTTAGCAGAGGTTCAGTTAATATTAATAGCAAACCTGATTTGATGTCTCTGATATAGAATGTATAAAAAAACGTATCAGGCTTAAAACGTATTTCACTTTTGTTTTATCTTATGTCATTTTTTATTTTTTTTTTGTTTATTATTATTGTAAATAAAATACTTATTACTTAATATCTATTATGTTAAAAATTGACATAGTTGGACTCTAATCAGAGTGTGGGCCGAATCACGGTCAACTCCTTGATCTCTTCTTACGATTGTCTCTTATATTCTTTTATCTCTTTTATACCAGCACGTGGCTATCTAGGGCTTTCTTACGAACAACTTTGATAATTGCTGTTTCTCTCACTTCAGACAAATTGCATTGGTGCAAGAATGTATTTAAGTTATCAGTGGCACCTACCTTCATGTCCGCTGTCGTAAAGTCCGCGGTACAGACACAATTTTATCAAATTGTAACATCCGGCTAAAACTTCGTGAATAACTTCATCTTATCGTAATCTAAAAAAATTTTATCTACGAAAATTCTCAGAAATGGACGTTTTCTCATTAATTTAGTTAATGTAATTAGGTAATAAAAACTCATGAAAAACCATTATATCTTCATCATAAAATCGAAGAAAAATTTGGCCTAAAAAACATTGGTCCGTTTGACCTTTACAACCTTGTTATTTTCACATGTTGGGGATGAAGGTCACGGTAAATGGCGCAATATTTTAGTAGGATACCTACATTCTCAATTTTGTTATCACATCATCTTGTACAGTACCTAATTAAATAGACAAAGTTTACCGATCTCCAGATTGAAAACGCCCAGAGAAATTTCGTAAATAAAAATGTTGTAGGTTGCGATGAGATGAAGCTATTCATGAAGTTTTATAAAGTACCACGGACTATTAGTGGATCCATCCTCTTACAATGCACCTGTCTTCAACTGACTAGACCACAGGACACATATTGCTATACCTTGCCGAATATAAGATCATCGACATCTTCATTAATCGTCATCAAGCGGCCAACCATTCATTTCGGGGTATGAGCATAGAACGATAAAAACTTGTGAAGTTCATCCAGGTAACAGAGAACATATCCATTGTTCTTCTCGGCGCCAAGAATTCATCTTCTTCATTCTTATTATACTTCGCTGAAGGAAAAGTCGCATTATTATGTTCTCCTTGAAAACACATATAACGTTCTCTAATTTCACAAGTAATTTTCAAATTTTCACAGGCAACAGACATGTCATGAGTTTTTATAGTTAACAGAGCGAAAATAATTTTTGTGAACGAAAATATATGAAATGGAATTATACTGTAGTTATTCATTCACCGAAATTAAAATTGTACCATTTTTAAAAAATAATAGATTCTTAAAAAATAGATATTCACAATCCACACGAACATAAGTCTCTTTGTGTGAACCATAGATCCCATCAATTATATGATAATTGTTTAATATCCCAAGGATCTGAAAATAAAATAGTCCCGTGATCATTTGTTCTTCAATACAAAATTATTAAAAGAGCTCAATTAGTCAATACCTTTTTCCAACAGATGCCAAAACAAAATTATTTAATTGATTTTATTAATTCTAAAACTGTGAATTTACAGTAGTTTAGAGAGCCAACTGAAATGTGAATAAGATAAAGTTGGAAAAGCTAATCTTTCCCGATCGCTGCTACCGTTGTGGTCGGATTCAATCTCAATATCCATTTTCTTGGCTTATTATCTTCGCACGCTTTACTATTATTTTTGTGTCTTTTCTCAATTTTCATTTTTTTTCTTCTGTTTTTTTGGCATTGGACCACTTTAAACGTATATTTATTCTTTTTGAAGAGAAAATTGGTGGGGTGTTCACCAAAAAAAAAAAAAAAAAATGTAAAAATAAATAAATTATATTTATTTTTATTTTTTTGCCGAAGTTTGGGCCCACAGTTCAGGGGTGGTCAGACGAAAGATTTTCATAAGATTATCCTTTTTCGTCTGACCAGCACATATGAAAGCCTGAACTCTGGACCGAAACGTCGGCAAAAATGAAAATAAATATAATTTATTTATTTTTACATTTTTTTTTTTTTGCTGAACAACACAACCATAAAAATAAAAACATATAAAAATAAAAAAAATAACATTTATTTATTTAAAAATTTATTTTTTCAAAATTTCACCCCTGAAAGAAATCTTTTATTTGAAACAAAAACGATCACTATTTATATTCGTATTATAACAACTTGAGAACCTTTGCGTAAAAATAAGATACAAGAATTACTAAGCTAAAAAATTTGGCGTTAAAGTATCAACGCCATCACTAATCTTAAAAAAAACTATAAAGGCTTAATACTTGGATGATAGAATCGATTCCCGTGTAAAAGAAGAAATCGAACAACTAACCTTTCCCAAAGAGGTTCAGGATGTCGGTTGATCTACAATTAGACCGATTCAGATAATTGGAGGAACCCGGTTGTAACATGTAATAAGCCATTTCCAATTCCATCTGGTATTCCCCTGCAAACTGGAATTGAACTCCTGCCTTCGTCAGCAAAACTAATTTTGGCTTGGGTTGCATTTCCCAATGTCGTTTGATGGATTTAACATCTATATTAATAAAAACGTAAATGTTCGTTTGTTGAAACCCGCTAATCTCCGAAACTCCTTCATCGATTGCTTTGAAATATTGACTTAACGTTTCTATCGGATTCAGGAGTGTTTTTATATACATTTAATTACAGTCCGGCCTTTCGTTTCGGAAAGGCGGTCGAAAAATGTGTGTCGCTATAGACTGTAGCGCCTAAACGGCTGTAACGATTTCAATTAAACTTGGCAAAAATATTCTCTTTGAAGCCCTTTTAAGTTATGTATATTACATGCTTCGCCGAAAAGAGTATGAAAAAAAAGTTACGGTGAGTTCAAAATTATATTTGTGAATAACCCAAAATGTACAGTTTTTATATCCATTAGTAGTGATTATACTCATCGGTATTTGAAAGCCTCCTTAATTCTCTTCAAATTAAAAAAAGAATCACTAAAATCGGATGATTTGGTGCAGAGATATAATGTTTAAAACATTTAGTACTTTTTCTTCGGAGATTTACATAATATTGCTTCTCACATAGACAATATGTTGCGCATTCTAGAGATGGAAAACCAGACAACCTATACATCTATACAAAGAATGAACCAAAAAAAGTATCGCATATCCACAAGTATTATTAAATAAAATATATTAGAAACATTTGCTTTCTTTTTTATTTATTTTTTCTATTGAACCAGACTGAGCTACAGCTACGCATGGTCGGGGTAAAGCTAGTTTCTGGATATAATTGAAAAGTGCATTTCACGCACTGACTTACTGATGAAAATTTTTTTTACTTATTAAAAAACACTTTATTCAGAAATATTACAATTTGTCACAGTTAAGGACACTTATAATAGAGACTGATGAAAATTAATTACAATATCTACTTGATACATAAACTTGATATTTTAAATGTGATTTCCCCTTATGTTGTTGATCAGCACTTAAGACGATTTAGGAAAAAAATAGTACTCTAAGTGGTTAAAAAAAATTACTTCAAAAAATAAATATTGTTCTCTAAATAACTCGAAAACTATACTCTTCAAGGAAAACTTTAGAAACCAATTCTAATGAAATTTTGTACATTAAAAAAAAACAACGCTGCAAATGATTTCACAATGGTTTATTATCTCCAAACAATTATACATATAAAGTAACATTACCTTCCGAGTAACATAGAAAAAAAAAAAAAAAGATGATTCCAATTATTGGACTAAACTGTTTTTCTTTAATCATTAGTAATATGCTAAAAAAAAAAAAAAAATAGCATTATTTCAGTAACACATTTAAAATTTAAAAACCAAACCAAGGATATAACATTTGGAGTAGAAATACATAAAAAAACCAGAGGCCATATCTTTGCTCCTAATTGTCCGATTTTAACGATTTTTTTTTTGTTTTTTAGGAAATTTAATAAACTTTTAAAAAACTATATACAATATCAACAAAAAAACTTATCGGGTTATTCGGAATTTAATAATATTACCATCCCTCGTAACTTTTTTTCAGCTTCTTTTCGTTGAAGTATGTTATATAGATAAATTTAAATGGCGTCGAATAAATGACTTTAGTCAAGTTTCGTTGAAATCTGTACATTCGTTTAGGAGCTACAGTCTATAGCAACGCAGGTTTTTCGGCCGTCATTTTAAAAGATAAAGGCGGAGAGTAATGTCGATGAAGGAGGATCATCCTCGGGTGACCTCTGATTTTATATCAAAATTTGAAAAAAAATCGGTCAAGTAGTTTCGGAGAAAATGCGCGGACGGCGGACGGACAAAAAAATTTTTATTCGTTTTTCGAATTCTACGCGTCTTGAAACGTGAAACCTCAAATTTTGAGAGGGGGTTATGTTTTTGAATTTTTGGTCGATCACAATGTTTCACTATTGAAAATAATAAACCAAAATATATTAACATAAAAAACAACTAAATCTGAAAAAAGCGAGAGGGGACGATCGCCCCTCCCAATAAAAATGTTGACGGGGCGAAATATCGTTTCAGACCCCCCCCCAATAATTTGAGGGGGTTTATTGAACAATAAACCCGTTTGGAAAAAATTCCGACTCTAATTTTAAAAAATAATTAAAACAGTTCCCCAAATACATTCTTTCCGTAAAAGTATAGTTACTTTTTTAAAAGCTGTTCACATGTTTCTCTATAACTCGGTCAATTCAAGTTTTTATGTGCATTATTGTTGTTTATATCATAAATATAAGATTCTTCATCAAGGTTAATTTAATCATTTCCATAAATTTTCCGCATTTTGAATAACTCACGTTTATGTTTTAAACATACCTATTATTCTGTTGAGAAAAAGCTAAGTGAAAAATTCTATCATTAAGTGAGAACAAAAATTTTGTTTTCAACAATAAAATTATTGTTTATAGATACGTCGTAAGAAGTAAGCAATAAGATTATTTATTGAAAAGTTTTTTTTCAGGAGGTAACAATAGTTAATAGGATAATTGAAGTAAATATGGATGTTTATGATTTAAAGAAATTTATGATAGTATTACGTAATATTAATGTGCGAATTATACAATAATAATAATAACCTTTATTTGTACATACAATGTAAAAGACAATGGATACAAAATAGATATATACAGAGTCTTTACATTTTGATTTATACTTAATATTCTTATATGTACAAAATCAACATTTTAGTTGATGTTTTGAGTTCGATTTTCTTTCATTTTTTTTTCTATGTGCGGATTATAATGTAAGCGAATTGAGAGGTATGGCCCCAAAGTCATTTTAAAAAACTTAAATTTTTAGAAATGACAGATGAGCATTAAAAAAAATTGTCCATCACAGAATAAATTAACCAATCTAAAAACAAAATGTTAAATTTATCACCTTAAATTAAAACTATATATATATATATATATATATATATATATATATATATATATAACGGTCATACTATAACGGTCATACTTAACGGTCATACTAACATATATACATATATATAATATATATATATATATATATATATATATATATATATATATATATTATATATATATGTTAGTCTGACCGTTAAGTTATTAAATCATAAGTAAAGTGTCATTATTTAATCATTAAATTTCAATTTTCATTAATTTCATTAGTCGGATTAAGACGATATATATATATAAGGGGCCTTACTCGTCTTAATCCGACTCAGCAATATAATTTAAGTTTTTGAAATTAATGATTACATAATGACTCTTTACTTATGATTTGATAACTTAACGGTCATACTAGCAGACTGATAGGAGATATAGTTGCAATGTATTGATAGACATTTCATATCAATTCGGTAAACAAACTTAAAAGATGCCTGATGAGAAATCCTCTTATTCTCCTCAATCGTAAAACATTTAAAATAATCAAGCCAGGGAAGAGATGTAAGATGCTGTGTATCCCTCCCTCCTCCCCATTTTAAGTAGTAATTTCCTATATTTATCTTGCAATTTGCAGATTGCCAACAAGCTCTTCACAAATGAAAATGAATACTTCATGTAGAAAAAAAAATGCTGAGTGCTGGTGTATACAAAATCTTCTACCCTTCATATCCGTATAATAAAATAAATATTCGATACATAATAAATAAGTGTATCTTTTTTTTTTTAGAATACATAGACTCTAACTACAGGAAATTATAGTTAATTCATAACACTGGTATGAGAATAGTAAACAACTATCCATGATAAGCCAGAATTTCAAATATTTTATCAGACTTACACTTTCCTACAACTAAACACAATTTTTTTCTCTCAATCCAATTTCAGATAACCTTATCAAACAGATAGTAGGAGATTGTGACAAGACAACAATGAAAAGATACACCCACAAACGTACTAAACCACACATAATACTAGACTGAATGTGAACTTCGTTCAAAGTTTATGAAATAACATATATTGCTTATGTGTAATTAAAAATATATATATTATTGGAAAATTATTGCACCAAGGGTTAATTCTAGAAAATCGCTTAGTAGAAAAAAAAACCTGGTGCGTCCACCACTCACACTTTCCTACCTATTTCAGACAAGTTTTTATACCTTTACATATGTCCATCAAGAAACAAACAAAAAATTGAATTAGATTTATTTTCCTGGAGATTGATGAAAGAAAAAATTTGAGTAGGATTTATTTGATAAATTAAAGCAATGTAAACCGGCTTAAGGTAGATAAGTGGGAAAATTTCAATTCCCTCTAATATTGCTGATCAAAAACTTTTATCATAGCCTAACTTTGTCAAACAATAATTCGGTTAAAAGTAGATGAAATAGTGAAGCTTGTGTAATGCAGGAAACAGATTTTCTTACTTTCGCTTAGTTATATTTTTTCTCTCATTCACCGCTTTCTGACACCAGGATATGAATCCGAAATCTTACATATGAAATTGAATAGTTGTAACTTCGTTAATAGTTGTCCGAAATGAACGATTTTTATATAATTTTGTGGAGAATTTCACTATCTTTCCAAAAAAACAAGGAGGCTTCAGGGGGCTCTGAAACGCATAGATCAGTCCAAAACCGCATATCGGAAATTTGACTCGATCGCAATAGTTTCCTTACCTAGTATAGCTAGGAAAGTAAAAATAACTAGTCAGTATCGATTCGTAACCTTTGTATTTCCCGGTGAATCGCATCACCCAGACAATTCAGCTGGGATTTTCAAACCGCACTATTTCATATTAAATCAAAGATGCAGAGAATGGCGACCAATCTCACTCTTAAACTCAATGATTTGTATTATGTAAAAAAATTACGAAATACCCGTTGTTTTTTTTTTTTTAAATAGGTCCAGACTTTTAAAGAAAGGTACATTTGTACACGTACGACCAGGAGGTGTAAATGAAATTTTAAAAAATTGTACTGGATCATTTATAAATTATTTCCAAACTTTTCCCCTAATCTCACTGGAGAATCTGGAGGGAGAGAGAGGGTGGCTTTCAAGCTGAAACGCTCCCTCCCCCCCAAAAAAAACTAAAGCGTGTGCGTGTGCTTTAGACCACACAATAGAAGTGAAAACATCAACATGGCGAGATTCATAATATGAAATATAAATTATAAATAATAGCCCGTTATAAAGAGGATGAAATGCAGAACAATTCCTTCGCTTACAGTATGCGGCTCCGATTTCTAGTGTCCAAGATATTCTAAAACATATCTTCAGTAAAACTCGCTATCATTTGGTTTTCGACACTATTTTTTTCCTTTTCGCCTCCCTAACATGGCGCCGCGTTGAGATAAAATTTGGAATTATAGCCCAATATAAAGAGGATGAAAACAAGTCATTTAGTTTTCGGCATTATTGAGGGATGGAATGAATGTCAGAGTTAAAAGCTTCGAGAGCACGGGACGCGATCCCGTAATTATTTTATTAATTTATCTTCCATCAGGTTGCCGGTCAACGTGGTTCTGTGCACACGCGTCAGCCCGCTCGCCACCCCGCCATCTAAATTTTAATCAATTACAATATGTGTGTTCTTTTTAAATTATATATATATTTTTTTTTTTGTTTTTTGGCTTTAAGACTTGTAAAAGCAAGTCCTATTTTGCAATTAAATTATATTGCACAGGTACTATTTTAAATTATATTGCACAAGTACTAAATATAAGTACATGTCAATAAAAAAATAAAATAAATAAACCGTCCTTAAAAGTAATATTTTTCCTAGTCACAGTTTATCTACTTATTTTTATACAGACCTTCAAGGACCACTTAAATATCACTGTATATAGTTTATTTCTTTTTCTTCTAGAGTAATTACGGTTAGATTAAATGAAAAAATTTCCCACCTAAAAAAAATCCTGGATCCGCTACTGTCCGACCTTGAATCAAATCGAACAAGCCGTTTTTGAAATATAAGCGTGTTGAAAATACGTTTGCGCTGCACGAAAATGTTTGATGGAATTTGATAATAGGTTATTTTTGCACTAGTCCCCAACTTGACTTCAACTTTGAGTTAAATCGAACGAGACGTTTTAGAAAGAAATATGAGATAAAGAATATTCTTGATATGGAACCGTCTAGATAAATTGACAGAATAAATAGATCATTCCACTAGCAACCTTTTTTCTCTACCCTTATTTCTTAGACCGTCTTCAGTACATAATGTTTGGTTAAAGGTCAAAGTTCGTAAAATGTGACAACCCTAATGTGAATAACCTAAGCAAATCCAAACCAATTTTATATAGCACTTTTTTCTTAAATATTTAACTGTAATTTCATTTATATAATATACTGCTATAATTTTCGATTCTGAAACCATTTATTTTTTTACTTACTTCACGATTATTTTCAACGAATACATTTCGAATTCTACGAAAAGTTTTTCCACATTATGTAATGAAGAAGCAAAAAATAAGATAAAAAAAAAACAGAAATTAATAGTATGGTGACTAAGGATTTTTTCCCTTAACTGACGTAAATATTTTTCCCTTTGTAAGTTACTAGTAATACAGCCAAAAGGGTCTTAGATTTAATAGCTCAAGCAATTATTCGCTTAACAGACCAATTTCAAATGGCTTTGAAATTATTCCATTCAAGGACGACTTCTTAACTATTAAATCGTATGATAAGTTGTAATTATCATTTTGTTATATTTAAAAAAAGAAACCGGTATTTTTGTCCTTGGTTGCGTTGATATGCCAAATAAAAACGGAATGAATAAGAAGATATTTTTTAGGTGGATTTGACAAGTATCGTGTTATCGCCTATTCAATCTCAAGTACACCAAAGAGAACGGTTCATTTTCCTATTGACTTTGAACAATTAATATTTAAAAAAAAAAAGAAGACTTTTCACCAGCGACATGGTGAAGGTTTAAATGAGGGTACCTTAGACCTTAGACTGCACCCGCATTGAAGTCGATAATTTCTAAATGGATATTCCACGTGATAATACTGTATCAAATTTAATCTTATTTATTATTTTCTTTCATTTCAATTCATTTTTATCAAGTACCGACAGATAAAACTTTCATAATGTTTATCGTTCAACAAAGAAAGCCATATAAGGCAGGTTCTCTATAAACCATTATATTATAAAAAAATATATATATTTTCAGTTTCTTAAAAACAATTTCATATTTTGCAATGTAACGAGAGAGTGCTCGTCATGAAGAGTAATAATAGATCTTTAATAATCAAATTTCTGATATAAATAAATTAATGATTTATTCGCATTCTGAGACCTCGGGTTATTTATTTATTTAAAATTTTTTTTTTTTAAGCACTTACCTGCTTTGAAAACCCATTTGGACATACGCCTCACAGATTTACGGTTCAGCTAAAAAGACTTACAAAAACTACAATCTTTTCAATCTAAAGTATTGAGAATAATAACTGCAAGCCCTCGGTATGTCAACAAGACTTTACATACCGACCTAAGACAACTAACCATTGACCAGCACATACGTAATCTCTACTCCCGATTTCGTTTTAAACTACAAGGACATCACAATGAACTTATCAACGACATGGCCACGGCTGAAATGCTCATCAGGAGGCGACTGAACAGGAGCTGGATGAGAGATCTCTTTTCCTGATTTTAGGATGTAAATAGACCAGGGAAGAGCAGCTGGGTTCCATTCTTCGTCATGCCTATCATGCCATTTTCTACCTAACAACAAATCTGCTAATTGCCACTATCATGGCAGGTGCGGATGAAGAATTGAAGACAAAAAAAAAAAGTTTTGTAGTTCTAATCTACTCGTCATTTTTCTTTTTATATTGGTCAAAATGATTAATAACTTAAAATGATTCTATAATATTCCAAGAAATATATCTCAATTGTTCTCCGAGTTATGATGACCAACCCATATTAACTTCTTTGCCTTCACACCATTAAATATTGATTGACCAATTTTTACGATATTGTAAATTTCTTTGTTATCTCTGTTGAGAATTTAGGATTAGATACAAGTTACGTTTATCCGCAATATTACCGAAGCATGTTACAGAAGAAGAAATTTTTTTTTTTTGTTTGACTTAACTATAATTATTACGCTTATTATTTTATTTTGTGAAGGAATTTTATCGCAATTTTTAGAAATATTTTAATATCTTATAATGCTATTATGAATTGAATTGTCCATAAAATGGTGGACTTATACTTTAATTTATTAAATATTAATATATCTAGAACACACGTTCATATCATTGTAAACTATTCACTAGAGATTACTAGATGTTTAAAATGATAATTTGCCGGGAATCCTTTAATTTGTAAGCACTATTAACCTATGAGAATCCCATGTTCTTATGTATTTTCGTCATTTGGCTTGTATATTTATTTATTTAATTGAGCTTTTAAATTTTAGTTTCAAATTGCAAATTTCATTACTGAATCTGATGACACACGTACCTTATTCATAACATAATAGATACAAATTAAATATGCTACTTTTTAGGTAAATACAATATTTAGGACCAATCTCAGGCATTTCTAGGTTCAATGCCCGGTTGGCCACGGTGCTTCAACATCTTAGTTGTATCTACCAATCTGGTTTTTAACTTCCCAATTGGTCTCTGGTCAATTATTGAGGCATTCATTGTTCTCCACACACAAGTACAAATTTCAAATAGCTTTGATGATCAGATTTTCTTCTAAAAACTTTTAATAATTATTTCGAGGGTCCTAAGTGTCGTGTCGTGTCGAGGTCTGGCAGTCAACGATCAGAACTGGTTTTATCATATCATTGTAAACTATTCACAAGAGATTACTAGAAGTTTAAAATGATAATTTGCCGGGAATCCTTTGATTTGTAAGCACTATTAACCTGTGAGAATTCCATGTCCCTGTGTGTTTTCGTCATTTGGCTTGTATATTTATTTATATAATTGAGCTTTTAAATTTTAGTTTCAAATTGCAAATTTCATCACTGAATCTGATGTCAAACCTAATCCACTTTTACAAGCTGATTAACATCAGAAAAAATCAGAAACATTTGTTGTAACATCTTTTTCATGTTGCCAATTTTTCCAGCAGGTTGTTGGTAATAAAGGAGCGTTCACAACGAATATTTCCATTCGTTGTCAATTTTTGTTGCCAACTCTATCGGTGACAAAATATGTTGACAGCAGTTGTATTAAATGCGCAGAAACATCCTATAGATCCTATCAAAACAAGAGTTTATTCGGTAAAATATAACCGAAAAAATCTTATTAAATATTTTGTTTTTCGAACACATGTTTCTACTAGAATAGTCCTATTAATACATTCAGTATTAACTATTTTTGTAGTCATGTATGTAGGCACATAGGGATTCCGGCAACACAGCGAAACTGGAAACTTCATTGACCAAGCGGAAAGGAGTCATAGTATGAGTCACTTCGGAACTAGAATCGATCCAGTGAAACATTCGCGAGATAATAATGTTAACATATACGCCATGTTTCTGTTTGTTATTCACAAAACTTTATCAGCACAATGCCATGAAATCGTGACATTGTACACACTCTGAGATATAATAATCTTCAATATAATTGTCAAAAAACATCATGCGTCGACATTTTTGAATTACACGAATGTGGATTTAAAATTAATAGCTTAAAATATTACTGTTTTTTTTTCTTTCTAAAAAATGAGATTTAAGACAGTACGTGTTTTTAAAAATGAATTTTTCGTGTTCTAGTTATTCTGTATACATTTTATTTTATTTTTTTAATTACCATATTTACTAAAACGTGTATATTATGCTACGGTAATAAGTAATTTGGATATAAATCGATGAAATTATTACTTCAATAAAAATATAAGCCAAATGAAGAAACGTAAAATCACGAATTGATTAACAAACAATTCGCCTTGATTAATGATGAAGTTTTAGTAGTTTAGTTACGTTACGTTTGGCTTGACCAGAGGTTAACTTTCGATTTAACTATCTGTGAATATATTTAATAATTTGACTTTGTATATTTAGCAATTTTATAGTAATTCTGATAATAATTGTAATTATAATATAGCGTTATTAATATCAGAATTAGTAATAACTTTAAACCATTGACGCAGAACAATTAAAAAAGGAAAAATAAAACTAAGGTGTGTGCTTTAGACCACACGATAGAAGTGAAAACATCAACAAGGCGAGGTTAATAATATGATAATAAATAATAAATAATAATAAAAAGGCTTAGCGAACCCGAAGGTTCGATGCCGACACCACCAATCGCTTATCACACACCTCCCTCCACCGTTCGCCATCCAAACCCAGTCCCTTCAGATCGGCTTTAATGCAATCTTCCCACCTTAGCTTCGGTCTACCCCTCGGACGCTTTACCATCCGGCACACCAAATATTAACCTTTTAGGAATTCTCTCGTTACTAAGCCCAACAACTTTACAAGCCCATTTGATTCGCCGCGATGAAATTACCTCAATTATATTACCCGGATACAGTTCACGCAATTCGGCGTTGTGTAACGGTCTGAACTCTTCGGTTAACTCATCCTTCTTCGGTCCGAATATTCTACGCAATACTTTATTTTCAAAAACCTTAAGACGCTGCTCATCCCTTAATGTAAGCGGCCAAGTTTCGCATCCATAAAGAACTGTAGGCAAGACAATTGTTTTATAGATTCTAATTTTTAAGTTCCGGGACAAGAGGCGCGAACTGAGTAGTTTTGTCACAGAAAAATAACAAGCATTTCCCGACTTCAGTCTAACCTTAATCTTTTCTTCAATTTCGGGTTAATAATATGAAATTATAAATAATAGCTCATTATAAAGAAGATGATATTTCCCTCACTTCCCGTATACAGGTCCGATTTTGAGCTTCTGAGATATTGTAATCTATATCTTCCATAAAATTCGTTATCAATTGGATTTCGACACTATTACCTTTTCGGCTCTCTAACACGGCGTTGAGTTAAGATACAATTTTAAATAATAGCCTATTACAGAGCAAATTATAGCGAATTTAGTTGTGACTATAATAGTATCAAAACTATTTTTCTATAACTTATAGATCGGTATTGCCAGGTTTCTCCTCCCTCCCCCCCCTCCTAAAAAGGCGATTTTAAACCACGATGCGCCGTCGCGTTAAGATCAAATTTTGAATAATACCACCATTAAAGAGAAGATGAAATGTTGAAAAATTCTCTCACTTACAGTATTCAGATCCGATTAACTTCTGAGATATTTTAATCCATAAGCAAAAAAACTTCAAATAGCCGACTCTATTACAGAGTTACACATCGGAGATCTTACGGCTCAATCTAATTCACTTTCCACAAAAAAAGTGCAAAACGCGCCCAAAGAACTTTTCACTTCGAAAACTATTGCACAAACCTTACGTAAATATCTGTTTTAAAATTAATTTACTCTAAAAGTATTATTGCATTCTTTAAAAACCCTCAAGTTAATAAGCAAATCGTTAGTGGTTTAATCTACGCGTAACTAACGCGATGGGAACCTATCGTATTGTTGACTTTTTTTTTAATATGACTTAATTTGAGTAAATTCTTCCAAAAATTAGCTATTAAAGAAACAATTGAGGAAATCCGGGAATTTACCGCATACCATACAAGGCATTAAAATATGATTCATTGCAATGAACTTTTAAAAATATTTTCGGTCGCAGTGAAAAAGGTTGATGTTATATAATCTTATAATCATGCATAATATGATACATTTATCCGAATAATTATATAATCGCACAATCCTATATATTATTTCTAAATGGTGTTTTTTTGTCGGTACGCCATAACTGGGTCAATTCTTCATAAAATCCTATGATTGACCACTCATTTTGAAGGTATTCTTCTCCTTCACATGCGAAAAATAGTCCTATTCCCTGGGAAAAAGTTATGAAGGAAAAGAAACTTTATTCGCGAATAACTCAATACAGTCCATTAGTTTTGGTATACTTAATAATGACTTCATCTTAAAAGATATTGCATTTAGGAGTAGAATAGTCTACTACACTTTTTCTCCTGTATGATATATTAATTTTATTATTTCTTACAGACAATTGTTTGTTCTTACATTTAATTTTTTTTAATAGTTCAGAAAATCCTATGATCGGAACATTATTTTGTCTTTATTACTTTTATTATCTTTCCAGTCAGCGTTTAAAAGTAGGTCCTAGCAAAGCCGTTTGTACAAATATTTTGGTTTATTATGTTAAATAGAATATTTTATTCGACCAAGGAAAAAATATTAATTCCTTCCTTACATAATACATAGGAACTACTTATTTCCATATTGTTTTGCTATTTCTTCACTAAACAAAATTGTCTGCGAATTATTCGCACGGGCCAACTAGTGATAAAATATAACATTTAATGGCGAATCTTGATTGGTGCACTTCTTGTACAGGGTTTCTCGTAAATAGAGGGAGGAAACATATAAAGGTGTGATAGAATAGCTCGAGTTTATATAAACAACGGTCTGATTTTCGGCAGAAAAATAGAAAATTTAAGTTGTTTTTTTCTGTTTGTTTTTTTATGTCGCGTTTTTCGTTGAATAGCGAGCGATAACTGAAAAAAAAAACGTTTAGTTTATGAAATTAACAATTGCACCACAGTAAACAAGACGTTATTGTCTTCAAATGAAAGCAGATTTTAAAACCATTCAAAAAAAGATTTTTGAGCTGCTAAACTAAGCTAACTTCTGTTTTAAAACAAATCATTCTCCGACTCTAGTACAGGTGCCCCATTTTTATATTATTAATTTTATTTATTTGTTTATTTAGAAATATTACATTCTGTCACATCAAGGACATTTATAATAGTATATTATTAATTAAAGTTCACATTATTAATTAAAGTTCATATTATTAATTAAATTCAAATTTATTGGGGAAAATGTTGAAATTCATCTCAAGCTGTGTAAAAAATTATGTGATTTTATATAGTGTCAGCTAATTGCATGAGCGTTTTAAACAAAAATGACTACAATAAATTATTGCAAAACTTTTATTTATTGTTTTCCATGATCTGGGATGTATTTTAATAAATATGAATGCATAAAGAGACTTTGTATTTCTAATAATAGTATGTTAAAAATAATAATTTATCATCTTAAGTAGAACTTTTTTTTTTTTACCAAGTCAACTACAATTGATCCTATTGATTGATCCAAAGGAATTGATCCTATATGTTTCTAGTCATAATATTTACGTTTTCATAAAAATAATTCAAGCAATCAGCTTAATGTAAATGTTTCTTTATTTTAAACATAAATATTTGTGTTTTCCAAAAGCGGGGTATCTGTTGTATAGTTGGAATATGATAAAAAAAAAAAATCATGAATCATTTATGATTTTTTTTTTTTATACAAAACTGAACTTAGTTTAGCCGCTCAAAAAACCTCTTTAAATAGTTTTGTTAGTATCAAACTCTACCTTAATTAGAAGAGAATTAAGTCCAGTTTACATTGGAGTAATTTTATTAAATATTAAATAAGACTTAAATTAAATATTTTTTAGTTTCGCTTCCTATTCAACGAAAAACGTGACTTAAATAAACACAAAACTTAAATTTCCTATTTTTCTGCCGAAAATCGGACCATTGTTTATTATATATCTTTTTTTTAGCTCTTGAAGTCTGCCAGAGGTGCCCATCCTCCTCCCCTCCCCCCAAGGGAGATGGCGCAATCAGGCACGGTCAGTTCCATGTGCTATCCTTGTCCATTAGTCCGAAAATTCATAACCCCGACGAAATTTGTCCCCCTCAAAAATTCAAAAACCCATCAAAATATGCTCCCCTCAAAAATTCAAAAACCCATCAAAATAGGCTCCCCTCAAAAATGTTGATGTCGCAACTTGCGTCATGAAACCCTCTTCTGAGCCATGACCCATGAAGTCTGCTATCGCCCTTTTAAATATTCCTCTCTACTTACAGGACGCTATATCACTCAAAGCCCCCCCCTTTTTTTACTGGTTAGATTACTTTGAAGGAATTATGTAAAATGCCAAGAGATGTGAAGAGAGAGACAGAGCTCATGTTTGGATAGCCCCCACTTAGTTTAGTACTTCGCCTCTCTCTCACTTTCTCTGTTTTGTTTAACTCTTCGTATTTTCTTTATGTAAGGTATTTTGGATGGAATATTTGAACTTTCATTTTTTTTTTCTACTTTTGCTCAGCAAAGTGGTTTTCAACGCAATTCATCAAGGACCAAATAAATTTACATATTTATTTTTCTTCGTTGATTACAAAGGTTTATAATTTTAAATAATAACGTATTTCATTCTTATGTAGGAGACTAAGCTATCATTACAATTTAACATTAACTGGCGAATAAATAGTAGCAATTACATCTCATGGGATGGTAAGTCAAGAAAATAAAATTAAAAAAAAAACAGTACCATTGCAATCCTAGATGTGCCTTGAGTTCTTAAGAAAACAATTGTTACTAGGAGACACTAGCGGATCTAGGATTTAATTTTGGGGGAGGCTTCAGCCCGGAAGCTTTTTTTTTCATATATATAACGATAATTACTTTAGAAAAACAGAAAGATACTAACTATCTATATGAAATGGTGTTTAAGTGATTCTTGAAGTCCTATTAAATGTAATTAAACGAGCAATAATACTTTAAGACATAATTTTTAAATATTTTTTACCATAAAACATGGTTACATTTTACCATTTTGGGGGGGGGCTTCAGCCCGAAAGCCCCCCCGTAAATTCGCCTGTGCTAGGAGACGATGTTATCGTCAACACTAATGCTTAACTGGCTACTATTTCCTACAACTTACTTCTGAGCTTGTTACTCACTTGATTTAAGATGGTTTTACCAAAGGAGGGTCTTTTCTCATTTCCATAATCGAACCTATGCTGAAACAATAGAAAATAAATCTTTTGTTATAGCTGGATTCGAAGCAGGAATTTGGGAGTCTGTCTGGTACCTGAGCTATCCAACTCTATTATTTTTATTTTGTTTATTGAACGATAATACGATCTGCCTCATTGAAAGACAAGTATTAAGGCTATAAGTGTTCATTCATACAATATATACAAACAAGAGGGAAATAAATGTATATAATTAAAGGAATTAAATAAAAGTACTCTTATCTTATCACAACTGGTAAAATGACAATTTACTTAATTATTGATTAGCTTGTCCCACTGAAAAATATATCTCCAATTTAATAGTCAAGCGATTACGTACAACTATACACGAATAATCCATAATTGCACTCGTTCAAAACTTATTTGTTTGTAACATAAGTGCTTTGGTTTATAGGTCTCACTAGAAGAACATAGAAGTCAATTACTAAGAGTATAGAAGCCATATTTGATTTTATTTTAATTATTAAAAATAAACTTTTCCGTGAAATTCCCTTTTGTTTGATTACCAAATCACGAAAAACCATCGATCCTCAGAGCCGAATTAGGGATCTATACTACCTCATTACAGATTCTGTACATTGAAAATATATATATATAAACTGAAAAATCGTTATATAACAACAAATATTTATTTTTTTCCTCCCAAGGCATTGACACTGGTAACTATCGAATACTGTCGTATTAAGATGGACGGACAAATTACCTGAGGAAGTTTGACTGGTTGATTTATAAATTCAAATATATTCATGAGGACATCCATTTGTATTCAATAACATTCAACGATCAGACTTCTAACTACGTCCAAGCTATGGGCAATAATCCTGAAGAAGAATCAATAAGCTTTCAATGGCATGGGAACATAAAAATTTTCAAGATAATCTAATATGTACATTCCTAACTCGCCAAAATGCACAAATTACACATTAACAAATAAATAACAATGGAAACAATTTTTTAAAATTTAAATTCTGCCCCTCAGGACAAGTGCCCACATGCGCCCTCCCCCCTTTTCTAGTTCCAATCCTGTACTAGATCCACTAGCACAGAGGTTACAACGTTTTTATTTTATAATAACGGTTATAAATCACAGCAGTGACTGATTTTGCTTGAGAATCATTCATTAACGACAAGGGTCAGTGACATCATGATGGACTAGAGTTAATGGGCATGTTTCCGACTCAACTATCCTTCCCAATTCGATTATTATTTATTTGAATTCGAGCACCAACGAATTACATTTATCCTGAAGTAAAAAAACAAAACAAAATAGAAGCATATTACATATTTCTTTATAACGTTATTCATTGCTCTGGTACGCAAGTAATAAATAATAACCAAATTATTTTTTAAAATAAAGATTTATCTGTCTAAATCGATAAAATCAATAATAAGAGCTATAAAAAATACATTCGAAATATTTTATAAATGCGTAAGGTATTTATTCCACTTTTCCACGTGGCTAGAAAGATAGAGGGAGGGAGCATGTAATACAGATTTTTAAAAATCTTTTTAATGCGAAACAGTTTTGATATAATTGTACACTAATGAGTTACAAAGGATATTTTACAACGTATGGTAATTAAGATCAATAAGGAAATTTAGAAAAAATAGGAAAAGGTCGTTTCATCCCCTCCACAAGTCCCCCACCACTTTCAGAAAGTGGACTCGTTGATGGAGCAGAAGGTTGTGCAGTTTCGTTGGTGTCGTGGCTTGTTCGTTCGTGACTGAATTAGTTGGTGTTATGCAGTGAAGTTTTGTGTTTATCAAACATAATTGTGATATTATATTAGTGTAAATATATTTTATTTATTACGGCTCATAGTTACCTTAGAACAATGAAGTTTTTAATTATAGCCTTTTGTATGATATTCGTTGGTAAGTATTAACATTATCGTTATTTAATATTATATCGTTACAGATTTATTTACTTAATTCTGTTGTATTCCAATCAATGTAATTCAAACTTTCTGTATGCTACTTCATTTCTTACAAATGTTCTACTGAATGTTTTGTTAGGACAGAGGTATTAACCTAATTCATTTAATATATCCACAACACTTAAAGAGAGTTTAATCTTATTTTTAGTATCTGGAGACATAGCACAGAATGATAAAATCAATTCAGTCACCGAAGAGAGTCGTGATGCTTTAGGAAATGTGGAATTGCCTCCCGGCATGGACAAAATATTATCTAGCCTTCCTAATATCGACGAAGGAGAAGATATGTTCAGAGATAAGTGTTTGAAGACTGGAACTAATGAAACGTACGAAAATGCTACTGTAAGTGTCATTTATATAATTAGCTTTAGGTCGCATGTTTGTAATTGACTGTTGATCTAGGAAATGAACTATGGACGTTTGTCGCAATAGTTACACAAAGGTAGGAATTTTATCTCTGTGATAGTAGTAATCATGTATACAAAGTTCAATAGCATTTTAGAACAGGTCACTAAAAGATACAGTATAGATTTCATCACTCATTTCCTAACAGTAATCATTAATTGACTAAAGATTATGTAAAACTTTAATTACCACCCTATTACAAATAATCATTCTTCTTCTCCACATATCTATGGTTCTTGCTGGATTTTTTTTTAATCGAAATTTTTAAAATTAGTTTCATTAATTCTTTGAGAAGGGTAATTAAACAACTTAATTATTCCAAAAATATGACATATAATATTTCCCCTTATTCTGTAGTAATTACAAATTAAATGTAAAAATTGGTATTGTTTTACACCAATATGAAATGAGACATTGTTTCTTTTTGAAATCACTACTTTTTAAGGATTAGATGAAGAGAATAACAATGAATCAACAATTTAATAAAAATAAGTTTGTTGTGTATGGCTTTTAAAAAAGGTTGTTTGTCATATAATAGTTTAAACATGTTTTGATCAGATTCAAAATTTTATTTTCACTTTATATTTTTGACTTTCACAGTTTGTTATTTTATCATGTTTTTATGTTTTTTTTTTAAGTACCCAATTTAAAAATAAAACAAATTTGAAGCTAAAAGATCGTAGTTGTACTTCGTTGGATGGAATTATTTTTATTCAAAAACCCACTCATTTCAGAACATTTATTGCACTAAATTTTACTTAATTCTTTATTTGTTTCCTATCAATGTAGAAATTAAATATGTATCTGTAATTGTGATAAGGGTCGCTATTTTGACCTTGGCCAAATGTCATCACCTACCTGACCCCATGTTAATTGTATTGGTTCTGTTATGAATTCTTGTTTGAATTATACACATGCCATTTTTTTATTATTATTATTATTATTATTATTATTTGATGGTATCATATTAAATTAATAGTCCATTATAAAAAAGAAAAAGTCAAAATATCATTAAAAAAGTTTATGACATTTTAATTTATCTTATTACATAAATATCATCTTCATTTTTATGAATTATTACTGTGTATAAGTTATATTTAAATGTTACTTTAATTAAAAGTTGTATAATTGGGAAAACATTTCTTTTGTCATATATGTATTTATGCCTGAAATTAAATTACAATCATACCTTATTAATTTATTACTATTTTGTTTTAATATTTTTATTTATGTCGATTTTACTTTTTTCTAATTTTTAAATACAAATTCACATGCAAGCAATCATTTCAAGGTAAATACTCTCATAAAGTGATGATCAGTCATTTGATAAAGATAAATCATTTTCTTAATGACTGTGTTTGGAGGACATCACAAAGAGAAGCTTAGATTTTCTAATTGAGCTCCTGTCTTCCCCCACCTTCCAGGTGTCCATAGAAATCAAGGCTTAGACTATTAAATATGGCATGGAATGAGAGAAAAATGTTTACTACATTTTTATTTTCTCTCTCCTATATAACCCTTGAAAGTCAGTATCATTTATTTCGAATGCATTGGATTGGTTATAATGTTGATTTCTGTATTTATATGTAATGCAAATTACCATATCAACTATCTTATGATTATTTTCATTTAATGAGCCAAGAAAGATTTAGACATCTTCTATAATTTTTTTTTGCATATTAAACTTCATAATTCATAAAAACATGAAAGTTATAAACATAACAATTTATTATTCCTAATTTGGTTAGTTTACCTCTGTAATATTATTAGTTTATTATAATTATGTTTTCGTGGGCAATGAATTAACTATTCTAATTATTTCTTGGGAAGAAGAGGACGGGGATTAATATTGTAATATTTATATGCAATAATAAATAATTACTCTACTTCATTAAATTCGATCTCGAATAATGTCATAAATTGTGCTATTATAACATTCTTTCCATTAATATTTGTTCCTGTTCTTCAAATTCTAATTATTTATATTTAGTAGAAATATTCAAAATAAATAAGTGAATAACTTAATAAACAAAGTTGTATCCATGAAAATTAAACTTTGATTTATCTAAAATGTCCATTTTATTTTCATTACTTCTTTTTTTTAACATTTAAGCATTTTCTGTCAGAATCAAAATATCTATTTATTGATTAAAAACAGAAAAAATGACATTAGAAGCTCCTATCTATGATAAGAAAAATATAATTAATCTCTGCACGTACGATATCACATGTGCCTGTTATTGGTGGTATATTAATATAACCATTTAATTAATATTAAAGTTCACACAAACTTTTTTGAAAACCTGATGGTATAGTTTTTGAAAGGGGTGACTTAAAGTGTTAAAACTCTATCCTAGTTAATGTAAGTTAAAAAATCTATCAAATGCATGTGAATTAAAATTTCGCTATCAAATATTACCATTGAAATGAAATACTTTGGAAGTTACTTAACTAATCTCCATAAATTAAACGTATCTAACTTATTTCCCACAATAGTTATATTTGCTATCATTTACTTCATAAATTTGTCACAAAATTCTCCTAAGCTTCAATTTAACATGAAAAACAAATTGAATTTTATTATACACTAAAGTTCATTTTTTTTTCTGAACATCAGTCTTACGCCAGGTCGATGTGAGTTGCTTCTAGTTCCAGTGAGTTGCCTCACATATGCAGATAGGGGGAGGGAAGGCAGAAATCTCAGGAGCATATCTTTCCTGGTGGACATTCACCCATCCATGATGACGTTACTACGCTCGACGTTGCATAACTTTGATTACCTTAGTCCGCTCGACTATCCTGATCCCAAAGTTCTTTTAAGTAACCTTTATATTTAACATGTTTATGTTTTATTTCAAAGTATTACATTTTTACCAATCAATTATCTTTCCTCGGTTTTGTCAGAACTAAGCTTTACCTTTTAAATTACCATCCTCAACGATCGTCTTAGTGATTGTTATTGAAGTCCGTCATTGTTGGATTAAAAATGAATTAATAATTTTATTTATCTATTTTAATTTTGTTTCTATAAACTGTTTATGAGACTAAGATCATTAAAGATAAATGTTTATTTTAGAAACCTGTAAATCCTCAAAAACTTCATTATTGATCCTCATATTTAAAACTTTAACAAAAGATTACTCTATTTATCAGTAAGTTATTTATAACATTTAAAAAATATTGATTATTGGTATCTAAATAAATCTTTCCTGGCCCTCTACTGACTTCTTGATTGAAACAGATATAAAAGTGTCTGAACTTAAGTATGTGCTTTTTGTATGTTTTAATGTAAGGTATATACTTTACTTGATTTAAATAAGCCTGAATAGATTTGATTAATATTTTAGCTGGCAAAGCAGCAGTTTGAACTGTGTGTTAGTTCATTAGTTGACATTAAAGTACTGAAAGAGGAAATCAATGCTGCTAAACCAACAGGGGATTTAGACATTGTTTTCAAAAAATATTGTCAGTAAGTATAATTTAGTATAGTAGTCGTTAATTCATTTAATTATATTTCTGATAAATTAAAAATAATCAGTTTGGCACAATTAATGAATTTGTTTAAGTTCAATAAAATAAAAATAAAAAATCCTTAAAAATTCTTTTGTTTTATTTTATTTTTATTATAATATTG
This sequence comes from Nezara viridula, assembly GCA_928085145.1. Lineage (NCBI taxonomy): Eukaryota > Metazoa > Arthropoda > Insecta > Hemiptera > Pentatomidae > Nezara > Nezara viridula. The sequence continues at coordinate 44,701,359 of OV725082.1, read as the reverse complement.
TAATGATTGTTTTGTTGTTAATGTTGTTAAGTAACTTTTTATTCACCAGTTATTGAAGTATTAATTTTCCTCCTCAATATCTAAAAAATAAAATAACTTCATCTAATACCCTAACAGCATAACTTAGTTATGCTGCATTATTTATTATGGTCTATTTAAATGAATGCATGTATCAGTACTGTAAGTAATAATTAAATTAATAAAAAAAAAATATGTAATAGTTCAATATCAACTTCATAATGTTGGCGATCCTTGATTAACTCTACCTATGCCTTAAGTAATTGCTTTTTGTTGTGACTTGTTTCTTATATGTTTTTTTTAAAAATTATCAACTTATTTCAGTAAAACTCCTATACTGAAGAGCTGCATTAGCGACCTTTTGGTTGGTTACGAAGGCTGTTTGAAGCCTGAAGAGCGAGGAGATGTCTATATTCTTCAGAACATTACGGATTCTCTGATGAATTTTGTTTGTTTTAAGGAAGGAGATCGAATAGCTTGTAAGTATAATTAAAAAAAAAATAATAATCTTAGTATATTGCATGCTCACTATAGAAGGTAGGAAACCTTTTTATTCATGCAATAAGTGAAAATATTTTGTCCTTAAAACAGAAAATTTCCTCTTATTTTTTAAATTTTAATTGTCAGGAAACAAATTTGGTTTCATGTCTGTCTGTAGTCAAATTCGTGTAATAGACATAAAAGCTACTACATATCCGATTTTGCTTAAATTTTCTGAGATTGGGTTTGATGTGAACATTGACTATCCTCTATCAAGTAGTTAGGGTAGAGAAGGGATTATAGGTCAATAAATTGCAAGATTATTACGCCATTCCCATATCAAGTTTTTCATATTCCTTAAATTTTATTTGCAAATTTTGTCTAATTCTGAAATTAAAAGAAAGTTAGGGGTTAGTATAAAAATGACTCAGTATTAATGTTATCAAATTCTATCCATTGCTCTCGCTTACACTTGAGCAAATTTTTTTTCCCCTTTTTTATATATTAGACTTATAACGCGTAAGACATTTTCCTACATTTCAAATATGACTTGTCTGATTTGAAACAAATTTGGGTACTAATGTACAAATGGTACAGTATCCATTTCATCTAATTCTGTATTTATAGTATATTACACCATGAATATGTTATTTTTATGATAAATTAATTTTACTTACAATAAAGCTGTTGTATAGATTTACAGATACTGATCCAAGCTAAACTTTATAGTTCTTAGAATCATTTCTCCTTGTCCATAATTGAAATAATAGTATGATCTCATCACACTTGTGCTGTGTAAACCAGTTTCCTCATTAGCCTCGTGGATCAGTACTACTCTATTAATGATTTTTGTTTCATAAAGTTTATCATTCTGTCTACTACCGTTAATACTTTATATTAGTGTTCTCTGCCTTTTTCTTGTGTTTTGACTATCCTTACTATTCATAGGTCTAAGCGGTCTTCTGCTCACTTCCGCTTGTATATATCAGGCCTGAGAGTGCTTATCTCCTTACTGTTATTTTGTTTTTACGATTATCTTGCTTTTATTTCTTTCCTCAAATTCAGAAAGCTTGATCCGCTGTTTATGCTATGTTTTTTTTTTTTCTTAACCATCTACTCCCTAGGAGATATTGTTCTAAACCTATTCTAACGAGAGTGAGGAGGTCGAGATTCATTCTGTTTGTTTGCCACAAGATAAATAAATTTCAACATGCCTAGGCCGAATTAGAACTTCCGTCTCTATATTAAATCATGGCCTATTTGGCATAATTGTCCTGCAATGCCTTGAATCTCATACCCTTAGCTTGCCTATCATCGGGGATTTGGAGACTCATTCTGTCTCTACCTTTCCTCATTTTATCTAGCTCCATTCTTGAACACGTTGTTGAGACGTCCTGTAAGGCATCAGCAGTTTTCCCTGTTGAAAATATTTCAAGATCATAGTTTTAAGTTTGGATTACATTGTATGTCGATACAGTATGAAAGTATGTTGTTAATTTGCTGAAATTTATTTTAGTATTCATTGCTGAAGGAGGGCCTGAATGTCTGAATGATAAAATGGAAAAAATTAGTGTCTGTGTTAACTCTACAGTCAATGCAGCCAAAGGTAATCTCAATGTTACTACAGAAGAAATTCCTGACATAGTTTTTGACTCCGAAAAGTGTGGGTAAGTTTCAACTAATATATTTTTCTTTGTAAAAATAATTTTAAGTAATCAAAAAAAAGAAAAAAATAATTGTTAGAATATAATCACAATTTTAGGCTTATTTTTGAAATGTTTCAATTACAATGTATTGATTATCAGGTATTAATTTAAATTTAATATTAGTTATTCATCAAAATATATATATATAACAGTAAGTTTTTATTTTTCCCAACATTGTTTTTCTCTCTTCAGGGATACTGCACAAAATTTATAGAAAATTAAAAAAAATATTTTATTGTTTTTCGGGCTACTTTTGTTCATTACCAGCAAAAAAGAATTACATTATCCTGTTTCTCTATGCAATGTAATTAGTCTAGAAATTATAATAAAACTTAAATTATATTTTTTTTCTGAGTTTCTACCCTTGATGTAAATTTTCGGTTTAAGTGTAATTTCCATTCCATTCAAATTATTTATGTTTCTATAAACTTTTATAAATGCCTTGAACGATTCCCCCAATAGCATAATCTGGTACTCTTCTGGTTTACATAATCACAGTAATTGATCACTTCACCATTACGCAATAAAACTAAAACAAAAATATGTAGTACTTTTTAAATTTCATTAATAAAAATTAATCATTTCTTTTTTTTACCTACAAAATTAAACCTAATAATAATAAATAGAAAAAAATTATTTTTACAATTTTTTTTTTTTTTTTTGATTAATTAATAAGTTCTGCTATTCAGTATTTTCTTTATTGAGAATCACATCGCTGATCTTTTGAAGAAAATATAAGAGAGCCTAGTGGTAGAACTTTTAAATACAACTTGAAAACAAATTATTAACTGAATCATTCGTTTTGTTCCAGCTATTTCACACAAGTTCAGAAGTGTGTTGTTCAAGTTCTTGAAGAGTGTTCAGAGCCAACACCAGCCAACATCATTGGGAGTCTTTTTGACTTCGTCCGGAAATCTACACCCTGCAAACAATATTTGAAGGCATCTGGGTCTTCAAAATCTGTAGTGTTTTCTGTTATGTCTTTCCTGGTGCCACTAGGGGCGATAATACTTTCTAAAATATAAAGACTACCTTTTCCAAGGCGGAAAGGCTCCACATCGTACCTCATTTTTTTAAATGCATTTTTTTTTTAACAGTTGAATGGAGGCAAGTCGAAGAATCTTTAAATTTATTATACCTGAGTAAAAAGAATTATGTACAGTCGATGCGGCAGTATGATATTTAATAAGTACAATTTTTGCCTAACGATTTGCTGTTTGCCAAAAAAACAAAACAAGATCGTCGATTAATTTTAGGGTTAAATTATCCATAGAAACTGCACTTTTAATTTTATTTCTACTCTTTATTAGAAATTATTTTAGTTAATTCTTAAAATACTATGGCATATTACTAATATTTTCTATGAATACAATTTGAAATTGTGATATTATGGTATATGTATATGAAGTGTAAAGTATCTGAGATACACTTAAATCTAAATGTAATGTTAGCCCAAAGTGCGTGCCTTATTACAAATAAAATATATCCTTTTGCTGAATATTTTAATCAAAATAGGTAAATTTAATTCTTTTTTAAAACAAATTGTAGTTAGGATTTTATTTTTTAGGAGGAAAAAAAATCGGGCAAGTGATATTATAAATGTATAGGACATTTTTTTTTCTACCTATAATCAGAATAGGTAAATCAACTGTCTAAAATGACATTAGTAGTTGCTGAAATTAAATTAGCAGCTTGTTTAAAGATTTTCCCGATCATTAACATAATTAATGTAGCATCTACAAATATAAATTTAATAGTTCAAGTTTTATCAATATACATAAATAATCAATAAATTAGATCTTTAATTACAATCTGTTTTATCTTATTTTTGGGAGAATACTTTTTAAAAAGTGCATTACTCTAGGCTTGAATTTACTATACGCTCTCTGTTATATTATATCTTCTAGTCACTGATTTTGAAAATCATTATTTTTTTAATAGGGATATCAGATGCTCATTTTACTTACAATGTGCTTCGAGCTATGATCAACTTGTCATTTCTGGTAAAAAAAGTTTCTATTCAATATTTAAATGTATGTTTCATTAATAAGCACTTCATAGAGCTACATAGATATATGTGAATTAAAAATGTACATTACAAGTATATTGTTATATAGTTTTCTTGAGTTTATAGTTTATTGTATAATTTTGTTATAAAAATTATTTATGAAAATCTTTTTAAAAAAACCTTGTCTATACTTAATAAAGATATTTTCCCTATTTCGATATTTTTTCAAATCCTATTTTATTTAACTGTCAACACTGTGATTTTTATTTTTAAAAGATGTTAATTTATTTTCAAATCATGTTGATCTCTCGAAATGGGGGAACCTTTTCAACGTTAGGATAGCAAATGATAAAAAAGGATAACCAATCAGCTTGAAAAAGTGAAGCTTTGAAAGAAAAGATCTACCAGGTTGAAATAGTTATGTAGTTCAAATCATACAGCAGAATGATGAATCACTTCAAAACTGCTTGTGGACCTATATATATGTATTGTTTTGCTAAATTAAATTACAAATAAAATGTTTAAGTTAAAAGTTGAGAGTTATACATAACCAACTATCTGTTCCAAAATAAATTTATTTGTTTAGGTGTAAGTAAGTTGCTCTTTGCCTGTCAGGTTACTGGGCAATGCAGATTTTGCGCAAACTTTAGTACGCTCAGCCACCCCAACTCTTAGGACAGCTCTACCACATATTTCAGATCTCTTCTGTAAATATTATTAACCCATTCCTTATGGTGAGCTGGTCACACTAGTGATGGGCAAAATTATCTGATGCTGCCCCAGCTTTCACTATTGCTAAGATATCTGCATGACTGATAACTAGTGTTTTAAGTTCGGTGAATTTGTCAGTAAGTCCGCCAAATATGAACTTTTAAGCAGGCATTTAGGTCTTGATAAATACCTTTTGCGTGAGACCTTGATGGTGTAGTTTGCTGCATACCAATTTTAGATGGGCTGCAACAGGCAGCAGGGTGATCGTTCATCTATCTATCTGTGCTTTTCAAAAGGTTCAAAGTTCACAGATTTCCCAGAGGGCATGTGGTAATATATATACCGGACGCGATTAGTTCCCTCCAGTTTAAAGCGCTATATAAATTAACACATGATACTAGATCTAGTACCATCTACTGTAATACAGATGGTACTAGATCTAGTGTCATCTACTGTAATAAAGATGGTACTAAATATGTGAGATCCTCCTTATGCTCCAATTTTAATATATATTCAGTAATAACAATCTGTATATTTGACTTCTGATTAATTTTATGTAATAAAATCTACTGACATAAAACTTATAACTCATCTGAAACTATTTCAACAGCTAAAATAAATGGTGAAGGAAAAACGTTAAAACTAAAAGGGGAGGTTACGGGCGTGGGTTTACCGATATCAATTAAAATTTTTGGTGATACTGGGTCAAAAATATAAGACCCATGTCCGAGTATTCTTATCGATGCCCCGGGGACAGAAACAAAATATTTTATAAAAGTTTATTATTTTTTTATATTACCGTATTCTGACTTTGTTCTGCATGAATTTCAAATCTATTATATATCAATCGATTTTTTTTTTGTAATATAAAAAAAACATATTGCTAATGTATTCAACAAATTCTGATGTATAATAAATCACAAAAACCCAAAGAGACTTTCAGTAAAGTAGACCAAATAAATTTTTTCATGAAAAATCTATTGAGATTCGTTTTTAGTCTCCACTTAAACTCTTAAATATGAATTTACTTTGTTTTATGGGAGGATTTGTTTTCATGCTGTTCGCTAAAATATTCATAACTGCTCAGGATTTTTTCCTAATTCAACTTTACTACAACCGTTGAAAAGCTCAATTATTGCTCTTCAAAATCATATCAATAAGGTATAGATTTTTTGGCTTTATAAGGAATAAATAAACAAAAACTTCCCAAACGTTTTTATTTTATATCTCCAAGCCTAGTTTATTCGTGGCCATCTGGTTTGTGCCATTTTGTCTGTATTATAGGTCCCTAAATTCATGCTACTTTTCAAGTGGATGAGTGGAGCCTTGTCGAAGTTATCACAATTTTTGTGATTTTCGAAGACAAATTGGATGGTCTAGTCTAGGCAAAAAGATCCTCCAAAAAAAATTATTTTTCGATTGCTATGAAAATTCATATTTAAGAAGGGTTTATCAAGGTGAGGTTATAAATCTCAATTCCATATCTCCTTAAACAAATATTTTGACACACTTTACTCTTAAGGCCAGTCCTAATTGCTGCAATATTGTATTCATACTACAGCTGTATTCCAAATATATATGTATATATATATATATTTTCTGTACTGGATTAATAAATATATTTAAATATTGAGGAAACTGTATATTGACATCGAAAGTAAGAATACATGCACAAATCTGATATTTCGTTGAGTTTGTATTGTTATATTATACACAACATCAGGAAATATATTTTTTGGAATAAATAAAGATGAAATTCGTTTTTCACAACTCTAAAAACCATTAAATACAAATATTTGTTGTAATCGAAAAATTTAAATTTTTTTGATGCCTTCTATTAATAACTTCTATGATATCCATCTATGTTTTTTAGCTTTGCAGTAGATATTAGTAGAGCAAAATATATCTATTTTTTGAATACAATAAAAAATAGCGATAACTTCGAGTATGAGAACAATGTAGAATGATGATCTATGTAGAATGAACTTCCAGTAGATCTGTGTCTATATTAAAACATGTTTATTACAATATTAGTAAATAGTATATATAAGTAAATTACCTTATCGATATAGATACGGTCATATGTCCTATATATTTCAATGTCTTAGACATGTCCTGAAATCACTAACTCCATATTTTCCCTTTCAGTACAACTCAAAGCTTGAAACATCATGCTGTCAACTTGTATAGCATACGGTGTAGCACTGTATCAGAAATTCCTCTATAAAGAATCTTTCTCCTCTAGAAAACTGAGAACCTAGTTTAATACTATTGCTTGTAAGTTATAATCCCTCACTGGCAAAATTAATCAATTCTGCCATATTGCTCCATTACCTATGAGTAAAATTTACAAGCCTATTACATTCATTAGTTGGAACAACTATGATGATCGAGAAGAGCTTAAGAGAGAAAAATAATAATCAATTACAGTAAAACTACATCCTGCTGGTTCAGTGGCTGAAATAACTAAGATGATCGAGAAGACCTATGGAGAGAAAAATAGTAATCAATTAGAGTAAAACTGCTTCCTTCTGGTTCGATGGCTGGAACAACTAAGATGATCTAGAAGACCTGAGGAGAGAAAAATAGAAGTTAAGTATAGTAAAACTAGATGCTGCTTTTCTTATGATGGCTGCTTTGGTATTTGAAAACACTAGCATGAACTGGAAAGACGTATGAAGAGAGAGTGTTTCTACAAGGGATATGTACAAGATATATACCCAGTCTGATGATTGGATTCTTGTGTTTATGAAGTGGAAATGTTGTTAGTTCTTTTTCAGAGAGGAGGGAAGGAAAATAGGAGTACCAAACAAATGATTCTGGTGGTAGGGCAGCAACTTCATAGCCTCTGGAGTCGCAATCTCATCCAGGGTGGTTTCTTAGGAAATATAAACGCAAAGCTGTTATTTTCCATTTTAAAACGACTAAATTACATCCGCCACCTATTTCTATTTGAAACCCGTAAATTCCTAATTACTTCCTTAATATTTTCTCACTTCGACTATTTCTGTACGCTATATGGGAGTGTCTCCGGGGATCTCGAGGCGAAATTAAAACTTTTGATAAATTGTCTTGTATGATTCATCTTTGGGATCCCAAGGGACACCTCTATTTCCTGTTATTATGAAGAGATCAAATGGCTTTATCCTTCCTACCGATGAAAGTATTTCCTAGCATCCTTCCTCTCCCAAGTCATTCAATCCCACCGTCCTTCATACATCTCTGAGCTCCTTAAATTCAAATCCTGTGTCCACTCCCGCAAAACCCGTTCCCAGTCTTCAGATTTGTATACAAGATCCCACCGAACCGCTGCTTTCGACAGATCTTTCATTATTTGATCTACATCCCTATGGAATTCTATCCCATCCTCCATCCATCACTCAAATACCCTTCTCACCTTTAAATCCCACCTGTTCAATTACCTCTTATCCGTCCAGTTCTCATAAAATTGTAAATAAAATATGTATATAAATAATTAGTTTGTTTTAAATAACTTTATTTCATTTTTTTCTCTTATTGAAAATTGAAAGTAAATAATATTCTTTTCGTTTATTTATTCATTATATAAATCTGTTTATTTTGTAATTATTCTCTGAGGCTCCAAAGCCCACATTTCTATCTCTGTACATTATTCTAAAGGCATTTGTCCCAGAATATATAAAGCATTATTATTATTATTTAAAAAAAAATGTTTACTATACATGTGCTCATGTCAGTGTCTTTGAGTTTTTTTTTTGTACTGTTCTAGCGAGTTTGCATGGTGTACTGAGCTGCTGAAACCTGTGGGGCCGCTGCTCCCCAAGTGCCTGCATGCAACAGACACTCCTAACGGGATTTATATATAATGTTATTCATATATAATTTATATATATATATATATATATATATATATATATATATATATATATATATAATCACAGTAAATGATCAAAAATAAATTATTAAAATCCACCATAGGTGCCTTTTACAGAATCAGTTAGTATTTCTTGATTCAGAGTATAATTTGTGTTTTCAAGACAAAGCATTTTCATTTATTAGCTTTATTTATTTAGCAGATAATGATAATAGATTATAAACAGAAATTTACATTAATGAATGCCAAATACCCCTTCAATTGTCCTATGACTATTAAGGAGTTTTGAGAATAATATTAATAACAAAACATTCTAAACAGAACATATCTCCCCCCTCTCCTCTTTCTACAACTAAATAAAATAAATTTAATTGAAGAGAATAATGGTTGGGGTGATCAGTCAAAAAAGTAAAAATTAATAAGTATATTTATTTTTATTTTTGCCGATGTTCAGGCCTTCATCAGGGCTAAGAAAAAAACAGATTACAGTAGGTATGAGAAACTATAAACATTAAATAATAAAAATATATATAAATTTTTTATTATTATTTAATGTTTATAGTTTCTCATACCTATTGTTATTTTCATCTTTATTTAAACATAAAGTAATTGAATATGTATAAATACGCATTATCATAAAACAGTGTACGACACAAAGTGGTAGTGTATACTACAAAAAGATAGTTTTTAAAACAAGACAGAACCCTACTGTACCAACAAAAAGACAGCTACAGAAACTATTATCTAGAAATAATAAAAACATTTGCATTTAAATTATATTTGTGGAATTAATGAGTCCCAAATACCCCTTCCTTTAATTGTTCTATTACTATTAAGCGGTTTTGAGATTTTAAACAGAACATACTTTCTACAACTAAATAAAATAAATTAAAAGTTTTAAATTTTCATATTTATTTAAACATAAAGTAATTAAATATGTATAAATACACATAATCATAAAAATGACAATAAAAAGGCATGCAATAGTACTCACATGACTCATTGTTTTTATTTGCAATTCAACAAAGTTCTCCAACTCATAAGTGTACCTACCAAATGTCTGAATAACTTTATAATTTAAAAATGATAACAAATATTTTGAAAAAAAAACCCAACATATTTATCAGAAATAGATTTTAAATTTAAGTATAATTTTTAGTCTGAATTAAATTATTTTAGTTTATGGCAAATATTAATATTTTCAATAAAAAAAATTATACTTATCGAAATCTTGAAATAAAATATAATAATAACATAATGATATTCCCTTATTGACTTAATTATTTTAATATAGAGAATTATTTTTAAAAAATATTTAATGAGAAAAATTGTGTGGAATGAGTAGAGTTGGTAGCAGCTGACTGAAAATCCTGAAATCTGCCTAACCTCTCACATTGAAATAATAAATTTATCACAAAATAAACATAATTTGATTTGTTAATACTAAATTTTTAACGAATCAGTAAGAAATAAAAATATCACTTGAAATATATGAATAATAAATATACTCAATAATAAAAATTAAACCTCAATTAATAGCATATTTATTTTATTTATTAGACATTAATTGAATTATTGTACCAATACTAACCATATTTGAAGAAAAATATTAATTTAAAAAAAATCTTAATGAAATATTCTTAATTTTTTCACTGTTTTCACTTGTTATAAAGTGATAAATAAGCAATACAATTAATTGTGAGAGGAGGCAGCCATTGTATACATATAAAAATAAAAAGCATGCTCATGCTACATGCAAAAAATCTGCCCACAGTAGAAATAAAAAAATTAACAATATTAAAAATAAAAATCTATAGTACTCACATGGCTGTTTTTTTTTTGTCATCTGCAGTTCATTGAAATTCCTAAACCTCCTCATGATGAGTAACAAACTAATCTTATTTCTGAATAATCTTAAATTTTAAAGAGTATTTAAAAATGGTGAAATATACTTTAAAATTATTAACAGTAATTTTATTAATATTTTCAATGAAAAGATAAATACACTTTTGTTGTATCTCATATTTAATTTGTGAATGTAATGAGAGGAGTTTCCCGCTTCAGTCTGGAGATCCTGAAATTTGCCATTACCTCTCACATTCAAATACTAAATAATTATAATTTAATAAAAAAAAATAATATTGCTTAATTATTTACCGAATCAATGACAAATAAATTAATTCAATCATTTTCCAAATACTGTCCAAACACGGCCATAAAAATTAAATGAATTGATGTTTTGTTAAAATCTGAATGAATTTTATTTAAAATATGGTAATTGTTGAATAATATAATTTTAAAAGGTGATCTAATAAATCTGATAGAGATAAGGTAATCTAATAGAGAGGCAACAGCAACGAGGAGCATGTAAAAATAAACAACATTACACACCTCCAGCACAACATGCACCAAGAGCTTAGCCAGGGAAAGGCAAGTTGGGGTGGCTGACCCTCTCCCCAATTATGACGTAGAAGATATAAACAACAACAAACATAATCCCAAATTTCGAGAAAGATGATAGACAGTGACAGGTAGATTTTGTATTTCAACATTTTAAAAGAATCTAATTACGAAAAAAGGACAATTTCCGCCTAAAATAAATTAAATTAAAAATCTTGCTCCCTCTTCCATTTTGAGGCAAATTTTTTTTAGCTGGCTAAGTCCTTGCCTACTATATGCATGCATTAAACACTACCAATTAACAGGTTTGTAAAGATGAAACTGAAATTTGGCTATAGTTGTTAACATAGTTACCGCTTAACAACATTATAAAAGCCATTTTATTTCTTCGACCGCTAGAAAAGATTTTCAACTTGCAACAATAGAAATTTCATATAATAGCATAGCATTAATAGTGTTGAACATCACGAGTTTTGTGTCTATAAACTACAATTTGTGGGCAGCATTAGCTTTCTGTAATCATTTAAATAAAACTGGAGCATAATCATATTGAATGCTTGCTTAAGCTAAGGGCGAGCAAGTTCTTGGTATATGACAGTGCTTTTAGAGGTTTAGAAAATTCACAAGTCCCAATCGCTATGGAAAGAAGAAAAGGCTTTGTGTTTGGTGGGATCAGAAGGGTGTGATCTATTATGAACAGGCGAAACAGTTTATACTCAATGCTATTGACAACGAATGACCAATTTGAATCGAGTATTACATGGAATTGATCAGAACATCATAAAAGGATTTTGCTAAATGATAATGAACCGTCACACACAGAAAAGTGTTTTCTCCAACTCTCTTCAACGTCATTCTCGACAGCATCATGAGAGCTATGCTTGGAGGTCGAAGAAACGGAATCCAATGGGGTCGAAATGAGAAGCTTGAAGATCTATACTAAGCCTATGATCTACGTCTTTTTGCACAGTCGTTCAGTGATCTGTAGAAGAAGTTAGAAGCATTAAGCCGAATCGTCAATCGAGTTGGGCTGAGGATCAACGTCGATAAAACAAAGGAAATCAGAGTAAATGAGTGATGTCAGAATCCACTTGTTCTGATGTAAATTATAGTAGAGTGGGTGGAATCATTCATCTACTTGAGAAGGGTGATCGCCAAAGAAGGAGTCTCGCTGAAAGATGCTAAAAGCTAGGCAAATGGGGCGTTTGTTCAACTATATGGAAGAAAAATGATCTTGTACAAAAAAAAAAAACACCAAAATAAGGGTGTTTAACACCAATGTAAAATAGGTCCTGCTCTACGGCAGTGAAATATAGGTGACTAAAAACGTTACCTGACCCCTACAGACCTTCATCAACCTCTGCTTGTAAAGAATCATGGGGATCTGGTGGCCTAAGAGGATCCTAAACGAAAAGCTCTGGAGTACTACAGAGCAACTTCCTATCTATCTTGAAATAAGAAAAAGAAATGGAAATGGATAGGACTTTGAGGAAAACAGATAGTGCCATTGAGAAAGAAGCTTTGCAATGGAATCCACAAGGAACATGAAGAAGAGAAATACCTAGAGAGTCATGACGTAGATCTGTTCAAAATGAATTCTTGGCCAGAACCCCAAATGATTTTTGCAAAAAGAGCGAAATGGGACACACTTGTAAATTCCCTGTGGTCCAATAGGGGTCATCGGTCAGTCAAACAGCTTTATACAACTTGTATTTTCTATACACAAACTCCAGTTTCATATTTACATACCTGGTAATAAAAAACATGCACTTTCCAAAAGTGGGCAGAGACTGTGGGCCATCTCAAACATAGTTGTTTTGTTTTATTTGGACTATCTGAAAATAAGGATTCTATATAATTTATCTTTCCAGTGTTTAGCTCAAGGAAGTTGTAATAATTTTAGTTAAGTAAATTCTGTTTGAGTAAAGGCCCATGAGTATATGTTGAGAAAAAGTCCTACCTCTTTTCTGCTAGAAGTTGGTCTTGTGCCCTGTGGATCTATGAGGAAAGCAACCATTCAGAAGATCTCTATGTATGTTTCTTGGCTCTATATTATAGATTGTAGGTATTAACCAAAAAGTATTATAATAAAACAATTACAATTAAACATGTACAATTTAACTTATATAGCCACATTTAAAAGGAGGCCCACACCTATGGATGTGTGTCTTTTTAAACATTTGAAGGAATTTTAAATTATTTTTAAATGATTAGACGAATGTTTTTAAGATTTGAAAATGGGCAAAGTGGGCTTAAAGGTCGTCAGATGTAAAACAATAAGACAAAAAATGCAATTAAGTTTTGTGAATTATAAAGGGTTTTGAAGCTTCCTCGAAATAATAAATTTATCTAGAAAAAAAGATAGAATTAAAACAATGGTTATATCTACCTACAATTGTATAAAACCAAAGTATTTAATACATGAAACAAAAACTTCAATAATTTACAAAACATTCCTTTTTAAATTTCCAAATTTTGGGTAATGTATTTTTAAGACAACAAAAATTTTTTTAGTTCTTTAAGTTTTATGATTTTCAAGTAATAAAAAGATTTGACGAATAAAAGAAAATGTTTAACAAAACAGAAAATAAATTATGAAAACCATAATATTTTTAAACAATTCACTAGCTGTATTCACTTTTGTGTATACAATTAATTTACATATAAATAAGAAAAGATATATTATATCTCATGGAATGTCTTGAGTTCATTAATTTGTTAGTATAGTTTCCTGGTCAACAGTGCAAGCAGGTGATTGACAGATATCATACTCAACAACCAGATTTTTCTTCTTAATTAATCATTATTTAAGAGTACTCACTTTATAGAGGATGGGTCTGTCCTGAGATCCCTGGACCACAAGATCATTCAACGGCTGACATAACAGAATAAATAATTAGTTGCAACAGCCAGGCTTGAACCTGGGACACGGAGCATTGAAGTGGCAGTGCCTTACTCACTAAGCTAATAAAAAACAAAAAATTATATTAGGATAGTAAATCTTTAAACTTTAGAACTCAAAACTAAAACATCCTGAATAATGATTTTAATTTTTTTTATCTACACCAATCGAAACATACTCTGTGTGTGTGTGTGCGTGCGTGCATGTATGTTTGTGTGTGAATCCATATCGATTCAAAAAACCTGATACTGTCTAGTATAGGGTTTTTTGAATTGATATTATTTGATTAAATGCAAATAAAATGCTAAGATCAAATTTCATTTTGTATTATTGTACTGGAAATATGTTAGATATGTCATAAACTTTTGATAGTTTGATAGGGAATTTCATTTTCTTGATAAAACCATATATATGTACATATAAAAGATATTTTTAAGGAAATGAATTGCTCTTAGAATGTTTCCATTTATTTAGGTCATTACAACGGTTTATGCAAATTCATTCATTTATATATGTATGTATAAATATATAAAATCAAATATTAATTTATCAATAGTAAAAGCAAGGTATTCTTACCACTAAGATTGTAATCTAACTATGCTTAGTAAAACTAAAAAACTAACATCATTGATATGAAATCTTAAATTGTAATTCGATAATACTGGAGCAAAGCAGTGGACCCTTCAAAAGAATATTGTACCTTGCAACTACAAGAATATTGAAATGGCTCCAAACCTAAGGAAATGCTGTCACAATCAAGTAGCATTTTGATTAATTTTTCTACTCAAACGATAAAACAATATCAGTCCTAAAGAATAAACCAGAATTAAATTATTTTACCATTAAAAAAGTATTATATTTCTGATTTTTTTGAAGAGAAAACAAATTTTAATACCAACCTTTGGTGTAACGAATTTCGAGAAGGGATTAATTTTTTCAAGACGGCAACATAATAAAAATATATATATATATAATTTCATATTTCATTTGAATACTTTTCAAAAGTATGAGTGTTATTATGAACTGGTTATCTTTATTTATTTATTCTATTAAAAAAAATAATAATCTAGTTATTTTTATTGAAACATTAAAATTAAATTGTAATAATTATTTCAAATATTCGTCACATTTTACTAAAGAGATATATTAAAAACATTATTTTATTATTATACCTATCTAAATAGTAATATTTTCTCAATTTCAAATTAAAAAACAGTCTATTATAATAAGTATTAACACCAAATTTATTGGGCCAAATAATTTGTATTAGCCTTTTCTTTATTTTAAACAATTTAATTGAAATCATCTCATCGAATGACATATCAACGAAATCTCATTCAATAGTATTAAAGACGAAAGAATGTATAATTAAGTAGAGGTGCCCACCTCCCCCCAAAATCGATGGCGCATGATTCTCCCCTTTTTCCTCCCCAAGATGTACTAGCGGATCCAGGATTTAATTTGGGGGAGGAGGGAGAAGACTTCAGCCCGATAGGTTTTTTTTTCTTACATATGACAATAATTACCTCGGAAAAGAAAAGAAACTAACTACCTATATGAAATAGTGTTTAAGTGATACTTGGAGTCCTATTAAATGTAATTACACACGAACAATAATTTTTTCCATAAAACAGAGTTAATTTTACCATTTTGGGGGGAAGGCTTCAGCACGTATTATACTTTCGTTAGTCGGTATGTCAAGAAGTCGTTTGTTAATCAATTTCTCGAAGATTTTGGAACATAATGGTAGCAAACTAATGGGTCTCTATGATGGATCTTTACACGCTTTAAAATATAAAATGATCTTTCTTTATTGGCTGTTTAATAGATATCTGAAGGCACTGATATGATTTTTAAATAAATAAATACTGTCATTTAAATTAATCAATTTTTACTATGCGCACTCATTATATTCTGCATAATTATAAGTTAAGTGTGGAAATGAAATTATTTTATTTCCATATAAACCTAGCACTTTGAACTTTGTACTCTATCTGTCTGTGCAGGTAGGAACATTGTACTTCCTCCTTAGTTCAGTCTAGGGATGGGATATTGAAGGCACAATATCGATATTAATATTGGCTTATAACTATCGATGCCACAAAACTATCGGACTTAAAATATCGATAGTCGATATTTTCATCGATTATATAAACATTTTTGAAATATGAATATCATTATAAATATAGATTCTCTAGCACGTAGGCGCATCAAAAAATGTGTTATTTTCCTCTTTAATTCGTCTTCTTTCCTTAGTAAAATTAATTTTCTAGTTCCTATCCATTTTCGTCATCCTCAGCTTTTTTCCAGAAACGTTCATTCAACCAATTGTGACTTTCATTCACTCGTACATCGGATTCAGCGAAATGTAAATTTATTTGCATCTTATATAGATTTCTTTGATAATTCGTGACCTTGGTTTGAGAAGGTTCTGACTAATATATTTGAGCAAATTAAGTTTATACTGAATGGGCACTATTCAACTCTACTTAAGGAGGCCATCCATAGTCAATATTATCGAAATATCGTTATTTTCCTCTTCAATGCTCTACATTCTATATAAAACAAGCAAGATGAGTATAACTTTTTTTTTTAACGATCAGATTTATATATAATTCCTCACGCTTTTCGAAAACGATAGTTATAATTTTAATTTTTAAATTAAAATATTGAAATATCTAAGAAACAGTATCGAAGTAGGTTATATTTTTATTAGTGAATTTGTTTTACAATTATTTTTACTATGTTATTATCTAAATTAATATAAAGTTAAATAAAGATAAATAATTGCAATTATATCTAATTTAATTAGAGTATGATTATTATTCCCTTCATAAGACTGTGATTGGATATACATAATTTTTTTAAATTTTCTAGATAAAGAAAATAAATAAAAAAATGGTTACTGTCATTTTTTAAAAATATTTTCTATTTTTATCGATTATCAAATAAATTATAAGAAAATATAGAGTATGAATATTATTTCCTTCATAAAACTGTGTTTGTGTAAAACAAATTGTTATTGTCATTTTTTAAAAGTATTTTCTTTTATAAGTACGTAATTTTTAATGTGTTTTCCCTTCATGTTTAATGAGGGAAGTTCATCAAAGTAGAGAACAAAATTAGTTTCTTTAGGTTCTGGGATTCTTAAGTGAACTGTGAACTAGCTAGTTCAAATGAACTACAACTGGCGCTATCTATTGTGACACGGACGAAACTAGATCAGTGAAACCATCACTCCAATTTAAATATATTTTAAGAAATAACAATCTGTATAATCGAATTCTGATCGATATTATTTAATAGATTTCATAATTAATTACCTATTTTTGGTGTATGTTTAGAATTTTAAAAATTAAAAGGAACGATATATTTCTGTCTTCATCCTTTGAAATATTAATATTCTTCAAAAATAATCTGTCCATGAATTTTCTTTAAGTATTTTAACTTACCTGATACTAAAAATAAGACAATGAACAAATTATTTTTAAGAAAATCAAATCCTTTTGTTTAATCCCTATTTCAGTGTAAGAACCATAGGCCTTGGCCTTCTCTTCAAATTTCCTAAAAACACCTACAATTCTTCTAATTTTATTATTGTGGTAGTTCAGGAAGAACTATATTTCACCAGAAGTAAGACCAGTCTTCACAGTTCCCAGTTCTTTTTCGTGAAATAGTTCATTTGAACTAGTTCGTTCAGGAACTAGCCATTACTAGGTTACACTGGTCAGCTTTATCCAGCTGCCCTCCCTCAACACCTGCTAGCTCACTTGTGTGCTCGCTAAATAACATTTTTTCTTATATTAATTCACATATATAATCCTTTGAAATATAATTAGTTTTCAAGTTATTATTCAAGCTAATAAAATAAAGTCGAAATATTTTCCCAATGCCTTAAATTTAATTCAAGTGCTTTAATTTTAGTTAAATTCCAAAGAATTTTTGTTATATATTTAAATTTAACAAAAAAAGGAGTTAAAAGTAAAAAAAATTCAGCATGTAAGTTTTTAGTTTATTACATATATGCCACAAAAAATGAGCAATATGGCCACCATATAGAATGGGTTAAAATGAATTGAATTGATTTTGTAACCAATATAATGAAAAGAATGACAACACTAAAATAAATCTTTCAAACAAAATAATTAAAAGGAATCAAAATATAAATTTACTAATTAACATTTGCTTAAGTGGAATGATAGGATATTAGTATTTCGGAACAACTTTCTCATATTTAATAATTATAAATTTTCAGAAAATAGTGTGAACAGACAAATGTATATGTATGATGATATATACAGAGTATCCCATAAGTAATAAATTTAATTTAATTTAGAAAATAAAATTGCTTCATAGAAAACTTGACAATATTTGCTTTAAATGCAAGTAGAGTTTGTTTTTGTTAGAACCATTTAAAGGAAACCATTTAAAGCAGCTAAACTATACTAAGTTCTGTTTTCCACAAAATCGTGAATTATTAGTGGAACATCAATTTTAAACCAATTTAAGGCTTGGAGGTGGGCAATTTAAATGCATCTTAAAAGGAATCTCATGTTATGGATAAATAAGATTCGTTCTCAGTATTCTGTGGCGGGAGTTACTAGAACTACCTAATTTGTTGGAATCTTATGGAAGCTGGTAAGGTATCTACTCATAGATCCTAAAGGAAATAAGATTATTTCTTATAACCTAGTTCATTTGTATTCATTAATTAATTTTTTTTCATAAAATTTGTATCCATTAGGTATTAAGAACACTCAACACGAGAGTATATTTGGAATAATAAATAATATCAAAATCGAATAACCAGATTAAAATTTAGAACAGAAAAAAGTTGAAAAATATAGTTTTTTGATACTGGTTTTTTCCTAAAGCTTTTGTCCATCTTCTCATGAAACTTCAGACAGGCAATAGAATCCTAAATCGTATTGAAGCTTATTGATTTTTCCAGTTTATCAATCAATAAAAACAATCTGTTAATTGAGGGAATCAATAATTTATGTTCCCAAGAAAATTTTATTACAGTTTTATTGTTAACTAAAATTAAAAAAAAAAGTCCAATATTATTAGACACTTAATAAAAACCTTTCAGATAGATCATATGATCAAATCTTTATAAATACTATGTATCCTTCGAATGGCGAAAAAAAAGAAATTTTATGTCTCTTTTGTTCAATCATTACAGGACATTTTACAGAAAATAAAAACTATTAAGAAAAGAAAAATTCTATTGAGCAGAACAAGAGGGAGATTGATCATACCTTCGCAGGTTCTTTGTTGTTGGAAATTCAAAGTAGAAATGCTGGTATCTTTTTGTCTGCATTTATCCAGAACATGCTGCATAAATATTTGGAAAAATAAACAATAGTGTTTTACATCTGTTAGCGAAAAGTGTTTATGTAGCCAACAAAGCCACTTCCCACTTACTCATTACATTTAAATTATATAAATTTAGTGTTGAGTATAACCTGAGGACATTCTGAATTTCAATTTTAAATTTAAGTTGGAAAATTTGATTCTGACTTGTACCCCTTCATATTAATGATAATTAATTATTAAGGAGGATGATAGAGACATGGACTTCTTTCTTGTTTTTCTTTTTGGATAAGATCTAGTGTTAACTTTTTTCCCCTTAGAAAATGTCCCCTTTGTTGAGAAAAACCCATATCGCTTAAATAAAATAAAATGCAGAGAAAGGAACATGGATAAAAGACAAATGGTATTTTTAACTATAGATATCAGCCTTTTATTACTCTGTTGAACAGGTTGCTATATATTCTAATTAGTGAACAATTTCAATTTCATTACATTTATTTCTTATAGATAATTAAAATATGGCAAGTGAAGTGTATCTATTATTATGAACATAAACTAACAATTTTCAGAAAAGGATGGATGGAAATATATTGTTAAAACAATTTTTCAAATATTATATCTGAAAAAAAATTGAGCTTTTCAAATTTTATAGAATAAATATTGAAGATTGCCACTCAAGGTGATGCTAAAAATGATAAATAAATTAACATTAATATATATTATATTATTTGGACATCTTTTTAATCATAAATCTCAGAAATATAACAATATAAAACTAATTATGAAAATATTTATACGTATCTACACATAAAGACATACTTCCCTATATAAATATATAATAATAAATATCACGGAGTTTTTAGTTGAACTACAACAGATTAAACAGTTTCTGATGCAGCAATTCCAATTAACAACTATCAGACCCCCCTTTGTTTCATTTTGAATAAAAAACTTTAAATTGAAAATAAATTGCCAGAATTTAATTTAATAAGTTGATTTAATATTTAATAAGAAACTCAATATGAGTCATTAAGAACCACATTTAGACTCAAATCATAAATATAATATAACAGATAGAACAATGAAAATCTATTTTCAAAGAATTAGTTATAAAATATCTTTACGGGGTCAATGTATTCAAAATACAATTATCAGCCTTAATAGTATTAATATAAAAATATTTATCATAAATTCAAAACTATGACAAAAGTATCTACAAAACAAATAAAAAAATATTTCAGTGGAACACTACTAAATTAATCAGTTTTAACATTCTGTTCCAGCCAGCATATTGATACATTTGAACCAAATTATTCAGTCTGGAAATGTTACAAATCCATTATTAATTTATATACAATATCCACAATAAATTAAAATAATAATAATAATTTTTAGCCAGTTTGCATGATTGTCTGCAATGTCGTCCAAGAAGACTCCCAGAAATTACAAAGACGATTTCCATCATTGGAACAGAATGCTCTAAAGTCTGCTAGCAATTTGTTTTGAAACGCCTCATCACCTATTGCGTTTGTTGACCCTGATCTCCACCTCCGGCTTACCATATGGTTCCATGACCACAAAAAGCCAATCTAAAGGAAATCATTTTTTGTTTTTAATAAGCAACAGAAAAATTAAAAACATTTTAGAATATCATAACTTACAGATAAATATAATTTTTGACACAGATAAATACTATGAAAATAGGCTGCAAAATCTATATAAAATCTCTATTTTTTCTTGTGGAAAGGTTTGCATCAGAAAAGAAAAGTCAGCTCTAAGTATTTAAAGTTAACAAAAAACTGACAAACAATATGCATACGTGAATGTCAGTAAAACAGATCTATGACCAACTAACAAATCTAATAGAACAAAAATAAAACCTCTTTGATACTGTAATATTCAAAGAGAGTTCAAAGACAAAAGAGATCAATTTCATTATTTATACTAATTAATGGATAAGAAGAATGTCTGGATTGCAAGGTACTAAAAAAAAACCTGTATTTCTTAAAAGAAAAAAGTGCAGATTTTTTTTGTGCTTTATGAGAAAAATATAAGTGCTCAAAAATTCTGACCACCCATGGGATATTGATAATGTACCAATAAACCAGGGCTGGTCACCTTTCAAGAAAATAATCTTTTATGTTTCTAGACTGATATATGGAGAGAAAAGGGCGGGATCTGGATTTAAAATAAGTCTGTGTTGGACTGATGATCTGAAGATGAAGATTCAAGAAAATAGGAAACCATAGAGAGACTTCCTTAGCCAGAGAATAACCTGTAGCCTTATGGGATGTACGAGGAAAGAATGAAGGAGGCCAAGATAAAAGTTCTTCAAGCCAGAGAAAAATCATAGGAAGATTTTGGTCACAAAATGGAGAAAAATGCAAATGAGAACCAAATGATCTCATAAAAAGTCATAAAAGGAATGAAGAAGCAAAGGCTGAATTTTCTCAAAGTAATCTAGGATAAAAAATGAAGGATTTTACAGCAGGAAGAAGATATAATGGAAAGATGGAGATAGTACTTCAAGGAACTACTGGAAGATGTTATACCTGATGAGGCCCACAATGCGGGTGTGGAGTATTCAGAAGACAATTTTATCAGCTAGGAGGCATTCAGGAATCAAGGTCTGGAATGGAGCAGAGGGAGAGAGCTGGTACAGGAGAGGATTATGATGATAATAATTATTTAATTAAAAATTGATTGCAATTATTTTATATTACGTTTGAGAAGAACTTAGTCAGGGGTGTGGTCAATATATAATACTATATTATATATTATTATTTTTTATTGTATTTCCCAACATTTCCAGCTACAACGTAACCCGACTAACTTCTCAAATAATAACTACAGTCAATCATATCCACACTATTTTGTATTACATTGACTATTTTGCCAACTTATTTTTAGTTGGGGTTTCAGAATATATATTTGTATGAGAAAAAAATAAATGCTGAATAATAAGAGCTCTGAATAAGGTGAGTTACTTAATAGCAATTCAAATGGATGCATCAATGGATTAGAGCCCTGGACTCTCAGATTATTAAAAAAAAATTGTTCTATATATCATAATTAGTTGATTTTTCAAAATTATTTCATTCAGTAAATTGTTTTCTAATCTGTACAATACTCTATTAATCTATATTGTTATTTAATTTACTTTCAAAGTTTAAAGTTGGAGAAATAATTCTAAAAAAATAAAATGACATACCCGTGCTTCATAAGCATGCGATTGAGGCCCAACGTGCCTGGTTATATACTCATGGTGGGGACTAGTGCCTTCTGTTACCACCGCATGCCTTCTCACTGGCCTACTCCGAGGAATAGGGCTCTGGCGGCTATGTTCACATGGTACGGAAGGTATCAAAAGAAAGATGTTTCCTGTGATTAAAGTAATAATTATGTTTTAAGATTTATTTTAAATATAAAGGGAAGTAACCTAATATGAGGGAATAAGTCAATCTATTCAATGTTTCTTTGAACAAAATTAAAAAAATATATGGAAAACAAGATACCTGAAAGGTGGATATACTGGTTATGCTGATGAGAACCTTCAACTGAACAAGCAAAGAATCCAAAATTAATCGCAATTGCTTCCTGAAAAAGTACTAATCTGGTAGGCCAGGATTCTTCTTCAAATTCTGCAAAGATTATATTATTGTTATATTAACTCATCAATTAAATTGCTGGAACCTCTATTGGAATGACAAATAAATAATTCCTCAAAACTTAAATTGTTTTAATAACGAGTAATGCACAGAAAACTTCCTTTGTGAAATGTAATTAGTATATTTGTTAGATTTACACGTTAATGTTTTGAGGATATTTTTCCATCTGAACTTCTGGTGGTATTTCATTACAATTCTTTTCTATTTTGTTTGTACATTCCTTAGTCAGTGACATATTTTTCCATTTTTTGACATTAACATTATAGATAGATAGATAGATAGATAGAAAAAAAAACTTTATTCTGGGACTAAGTCCCTTCAGAATAACAATAATGTACAAAATAATAGAATATTACTGGCCTAAACGTTTGAAACAATAAATAAAATTGATAAAATAAAATAAAAAGTAAAGAAAACCTTAGGTGCACAAGCTATATACAATACAGATAAGACTATGTACAGAGCATTTAAAATTATGAACAAAACAATTAAAACTATGAACGAATCACTTAAACTATGAGCAAAATTATATATAAGGGTTGAACAACATAAACATACCCTTTGAGAAATGAAGAACGAAAAAGAGATACAATGAGTTCATTTCATAAAATAAAAAAAAAAAACTTTACTTGAAAATCTATTAAATCTAATCTAAAATCTATAGATTATATGGGGCAACTTGTCTACTGATTGGCCTTCTTTATCGGAAAGTAAAAATATGTGACAAGTATACTAATTACATGTCACAAAGGAAGTTTTCTTTGCCAAACTCATAATTAATAACCCAAAATTCCCAATTAAAGAAGAAAAAGAAGAAATTTTTTTTTTCAGATCAAAATATTGCTTATTTGTTATCTGCAAACATGTATTAATAAGATTTATCATTTTAGACTTGATGGGAAATTCTTACATGTCTCTATGATTCATGGTAAGTAATAACATCACTATGCCAAAGAGGGAAATTTTAAATTGCTAATAGTTTTTACAATTAATAACAAGAAAAACTGGGAACTAAAAATAAAGATCTTCACATAAATCTAATCTAAAATCATAATAATAATAAATATTAGCATTATTTTTATATATTTTTTATTTATTTAAAGGAACTGCTTTATTTTAACGTTTTTTATATTGCTAGTGTTAGTGCAAAGATATAAAAAATTGAGTGTTTTTTTACAGATCATAAGAACCGATTAATTCTTTATGATTTATTAGTATAATTTATTTACTACTGTTATTTTCCTATTACAACTATTTTCTATTTACAAAAGTTGCAGACAACAAAATTTCATCTTTAGTACAAAGAGAATAAACGGGTAAAATTGTTACATGAACAATAGTGATATACTCCTTGCCGAGTTATAAAAAAAATAAAGCAGAAATTAAAATTACTTTTAAATATCTGACTTAATAAACTAGTTTTTTATTTTTATTTTTTTTTTGTGGCAAAATGCAGAACAGCCAAGAAGTCCACAAATGGTCCACTTAATATTGGATTATTTTAATTATACAAGTATAATAAACTAGTTATTTTCTCCCATAAATAAAATCTTTCTAAGATTGTGATTCAATATTAATTTGTCTTTAAATAAATATTAAATTTGGTACATTCTTTTTTTAAATAAGAAAAGTAAATATGAACTAGAATTCACAATATCCACTTCTGAACGAGAAACTGACATCAAATTAAGGAACATTGCTACTTTAGATTACAAAAAATATACAAGCTTGGCAAAGATAATCTAGAAATTTATAAGTATTCAATAGTAAGAAAATATGCAGAAATACTGTTTATGTATGATATTTATAATAATATTTTTTTAAAAGAACTGTTTGTATTGATAGTTATGAAACATTTAAAATTGAGGTTTACCTTCAAATAAATAACTTTTACTTCCCATCAGACACTCGGTCTCCAACGGAACAAAGATGGGTCCCCTCAAAGGATCAGATTTGAGCGAGTAAGGAAGAGCAAATGGATCAGCTGGCACCGGGACCATTTGTAATCCACAAGTTTGTGCTTTTCTCGCCCAGCCAAGAACCTTTGATAACATTTTTAATATTAAATATAAAATTTTTAATACAAAATATAAAGTGGTCAATAGAAGAAAAAACAGGATAAAAAGTAGATATCAATTTTGAAATACAAGAAACCACTTTGGTCAAATAGTCTGTGACCAAATATGTGATTTTGTTCTTTCCATTCAAAACCGTCGGAAATAGACCAGCATATAACAATCCTAAACAGAGCTTTCTTCTCCCTTTCAAAGGTAATGAAATCCCAAAAAATCTGAAGAAAGCTCAAAAGAAGGGTGTTCATTGCTAAGATAAAGCCAGTTCTGATATACGGCTGAAAGACCTGGACATTTACCAACTCCATAGAAATAAGTATTGAAAGATTTGAGAGAAAAATCTTTGCAAGAGTGATCTGCAATCAGGGTACTAATGCATGGAGGAAAGGACCAATGAAGAACTGCTTGGGTACATATATTTAAGCATTTCAATAGCTATTTAAAATCCAGTATGCCTGGTTTTTCAATCTCTTCGGACCAACGTTCTCAGTGTGGTCCATGGGATTCTTTGAGGAATTTCCTTTTTACTGCTCTTATATTTTTTTTTGTGTGTATTTCTTAGCAGCTGTATAATCATGCAGGATAGCTTGCTTATTTTTGGCTAGGCAGAGAATTTTTGTTTTTCTTCTTTACTCTACTACCTTTTAGCATGCTTCTTCTGTGAACCACTTCTTAGGTTTTTGTTCCTGATGAATACCTACTACTTCTTCAGTAGGTTCTTTTAGCCATATCTCTATAAGCTACCAATGTTGGTCCACAGTGAGGCTATCTGAGTCCAAGGATTGTTATTAGAATTATCCTATTATAGAGGGGTTATAATTATATTTCTATGTCAAGTATAAATATATATACGATACCAAACAATTTTAGTTATAGTCCTAGAATACACAAACAGTAAATAACTCACCAAATCAGCAACAATGGCCCCAGAAGCTGCAGCCCATTTTATTACCATTTCATAAGCTAGGTCGGGCCTATAACAGGTATGGTATTTCACATGACCCCATTCAACTCTGTCACTTTTGCCGTTGATATCAATCTCAAGGTGACTCTCTTTATACAGTGGACCTGTAAGGAATAATCGTAATGATTTTTTTTAAGAATTATAATTCTAAATGAATAAAGACAGGAGACCAGAGTCATTTTAATTCATGCTTCTTAAAGCTAAATAAGAATTTGAATGAAGGTACATACACCACTAGTGGATCTAGGATTTAATTTTGGGGGCTTCAGCCTGAAAGCTTTTGTTTTCATATACATAACGATTACACTGGGCAACAATGAAAATATTTCAGGCTCAAAAATAGTCAATTCATATGTATTTCCATCTGCTGAATTAAAAATTCACCATAAAAATGACAGAATAGCTCTTGCTTTAGAGATAAATTGGTATTTCATTTTTTAGAGTAAACATTTTCTATTTGGAGGACATTTTTTTTTTTTTTGGGAGTTGGTACACCTGTCAAATAACAAAACACAAATGCTCTTCAGCTGTTTGTAAGTCATGAACATAGTTACTGTTGTTGCGACTGTGAGTTGCATAGTTTCTGCTGTAATTAGTGCAGAATTTCTGGTTCTTTTTTAGTGAAAAATTAGTAAAAATGATACCAAAATGTGTAAATATGGTGAATATTTTTTGTTAATTTGTGGTGAAATAACATTTTGCTCACAGAAACACAATCTGAAGCCTCTTGGTAAGACTGCCTATCAGCATTATTTTGATATGAAAGTAGGGGACCAGGATAAGTCTTGAGCACCACATATATGTTGCAACGCATGTTCAGTTACACTGCGAGAATGGATGAGAAAGAGGAAACGATCTATAACTTTGGTTTGGCAGGAGTCTACAAACCATACAGATGACTGCTATTTCTGCTTGGACCCACCTATAAAGGCAGGAATAAGAATCTTTGATCTGCTATTCAACCCATTCTGCATTCAAATAGTTTACCAGTTCCTACTCGACCCGAAAATTGTGTGTTTGGAGTAGAAAATGAAGACAGTGCGGAACAAGAAGAAGAACCGAACAAGCCTTTCATATCCCGTGACCCTGATTTTGAGGGAAAAGACGATAAACGGCACAGACTGAGTCAAGCGGAATTGAGTGATCACATTAGAGACCTTGGCCTGTCAGAGGAGAAGGCAGAAATTCTTAGGTCTCGACTACAGTAATGGAATCTTCTTGAAAGTGATGTCAGAATGTCAGAACAGTACAGAAAACGTCACAAGGAACTACTTCCCTTTTTTTAGAAGAAAAATAATCTTGTTTGCTGCAACAATGGGTAATAATAATACAACAATGCGTATAATCCGCGACGCTGCTCGTAGACCCTTCAGACGTACTAGGCTTGCAGATGACTACCAAGCGTTCAGGGTGCTTCGCAACTTGACACAAACAAGGATCCGGCGTGCGAAATCCCTCTACTTCCACGAAGCCCTTTCCTCAACTCCTGACAAAAAATCAAAATGGCGACTGCTTCGTAAACTCTCCCTTTGTGATCCTTCCAGATCCCCTACAACAGCCTTTCCAATATCCCCTGATGATCTAAACTCGCATTTTATATCTGTTGCTAATACCTCTCCTTTATCCTCCTGTTCCGGCTTTCCTATAGAGATACCATTTGACGACAATAACTTTTATTTTTCCGACATTTCTCCCACAGACCTTTTAACCACTGTAATGAAATCCCACACCAATTCCATAGGACCCGATGGCATTCCTCTCAAATTAATAAAATTATGTTTTCCTGAAATCCTCCCAGTTCTTCTTTTCATCTACAATTTCTCCCTTCAGAATTCAGTATTCCCTACATCTTGGAAAAAAGCCATTGTCCTTCCTTTGAATAAAAATTCTAATCCGACCTCACCCGAAGATTTCCGCCCAATCTCAATTCTTTCCAACCTCTCAAAACCCCTAGAAAGATTGGTGCAATCCCAAGTCTCCAACTTCCTCGAAAAGTCCAACCAACTTGATCCTCTCCAATCTGGTTTCCGTCCCAGCTACTCCACACAATCCGCCTTAATTAAAATCACCAGCGACATTCAAACTGCAATAGATGATAAAAAGTTAACAATCCTTATCCTTCTCGACTTCTCCAAAGCCTTTGATTCCATCAACCATTCTACCCTTTTCAACAAACTGAAATTATTATCCTTCTCTAATAGTTCCATCTCTTGGTTTCAATCTTTCCGTACCCAAGCAGTCTCCATACCCAACCAACCACTATCTGCTTTCCTTTCTTTATCCTCTGGAGTTGCCCAGGGTTCAAGCATATCTCCTCTCCTTTTCAGCTCCTACATTAACGACCTATCTAAATCAATTCTCCATTGTTCCCATCACCTTTAAGCAGACGATTCACAGATGTACCTATCATTTTTCCCTCCTGAGTTACTGGGGGCATTTGCCAAGATCCAAGAAGACCTACATCGAATCAGTGCCTGGGCAAATGTAAATGGATTACAGTTAAATGCTGCCAAAACTCAGGCCATTGTCATTGGTTCCAAGCCCCTCCTTAGATCCTATACAGACTTTCCCATCCTTCACCTTAATGATCAGCCAATCTCCTTCTACTCCTCTGTTAAAAATTTAGGATTTTTCATTGATCAAAACCTCTTTTGGAATCACCATATTTCTCATATCACTCGACGGACAATTTCCACCCTCAAATTATTCCATCGCTTCCGCCATCTCCTACCTCAACATACGCGTAGACTCCTAGTTTCCTCTCTCATTTTCCCCCACTTTGACTATAGCTGTGTGGTGTATGATGGCCTCTCTGTGGAGCTCCGTGATAGACTGAAAAGACTAATGAACAGCTGCGTAAGATTTGTGATCGGGGCCCCAAGATACTCCCATGTTTCTCACCACTACGCTGAGTTAAAGTGGCTTTTCCTCTCCTTCTGAAGACAATATTTCCTAGGTACGTTCCTCTACCAAATCATCAACAACCATCGTCCTTCTTACGCCTACAACCTTCTCCAGTTCAAATCCTCAGTCCATTCCCTGTCCACAAGATCTCGACCTTCTAACCTTTACATGCCTTCTCACAGATCTGCCTCATTCCAAAATTCCTTTATTGTTCGCTCTGTCAATTTCTGGAATTCCCTCCCTATCAAAATTCGACATTCCCCATCCATATCCACATTCAAAACCTCCTATTCCAATTCCTATCCCAAAAACAGTCAGATAGTTGCTAACCATTCGAGCTGATTTTAATAGAGAATTTGATACATTTTTATTTTTTAATTCTTTATTTTTCTCGTAAAAGTGTATACTGGTCTATAAGAGCAAACAGCTTTAAGTGTCTTGTCATAGTATTAATGGTTTTATATATAGTTTAGTTTGTTTTGTATATAGAATTTTTACCTTATATTTTTTTTTACATTATTTCTTTTTTTCGATTGATTTTATTTTGGCCAGATGTAATATATTAGTTTTGTTCTATTCTGTTATTCTCAAGGGACTGTGTCCCAGAATAAAGTTATTTTTCTATTTCTATTTATATATTCATCCTTAGCTTAGTTTTAAAGCTGTGTTACTTCACAATGGCAACCTTCTCTCTTCTATTTCTGTTGGTCATGCAGTTCACATGATGGAGACATATGCAAATATGACAGCCCCCTTGGACTCATTCAAATATTATGAACACAAATGGAAAATCTGTGGTGATCTAAAAGTCATTGCCATACTTTTGGGAATGCAACTGGGGTACACAAAACATTGTTGCTTCTTATACATGTGGGACAGTAGAGATAGGAAATTTCATCATATTAAAGGAGGCTGGCCTGCAAGAAATCTTAACTCTAGCGAGAAAAATGTTGTTGCCAAGCCTCTCGTGGACCCAAAAGATATTCTACTTTCACCCCTCCATATCAAGCTGGGTTTGATGAAAAATTTTGTCAAAGGTATGAACCAAGAAGTTATGCGAAGCAAAAATTAAGGAAGGCATTTTTGACGGGCCACAAATTCAGGTACTTGTGAAGGATCCTGCATTTGACCAAGTTTCGGAAGGGAAAGAAAACAAAGCTTCGGAAGCCTTCAAGGAAGGCTATGGATTTTTAGGCAACAAAAGAGATGACAACTACACACATTTGGTGACAGCGCTTCTGCATAAGTAACATAACCTTGGATCCAACATGTCCCTTAAAATCTATTTTCTCCTCTCCCCCCTAGACCTTTTCCGTCCTAGTTGTGGAGCTGTTAATGATGAACACGGAGAAAAATTCCATCAAGACATTTCTGTTATGGAAAAAAAGATATTAGGGCCACTGGAATGAAGCAATGCTTGCAGATTACTGTGGGTCTTTGTGTAGGGATGCTCCAGAACTCCCTTACAAGAGGCAAGCTAAAAGACGAGGATCTCATGAGCCCACCACATAATCTCTTCAGACCCGACCATCTGCAAGGAATAATTCCAGCAATTTAGAACTCTTAGAACGTAACTACCATTTTGAAAAATCAAGTGCACTTTCAATGTTGTTAGCATATATAATTAAAATGTATCTTCTTCTTTTAACCCATTGGTATGAAATACATCCACCTAGTGTATATCACAGAAACTAGAGTTAAGAAAAATCTTTCATTGTAATATTCGTGTTTCTCAACCCGAAATTAGTAAGAATTGACTCATGAAGTGCTGGAAACATTCAAAAATTTGTTTTTGTTGCCAAGTGTAATTAATTTGAAAAAAAAAATAAAGAAACTAACTACCTATATGACATGGTGTTTAAGTGATTCTTGAAGTCCTATTAAATGTAATTACACGAACAATAATACTTTAAGGGATAGTTTTTAATATTTTTTTCTATAAAACATGGTTATATTTTACCATTTTGGGAGGTGGGGAGGGGGCTTCAGCCTGAACGCCTCCTCCCCCTCTCCCCCGTAGATCCGCCTGTGGTACACACTAATCCTAAACATCTCAAAAATAGGATTGTCTCAAACAACATTATTTCAACATAGATTATTGTTGAGGATTTCATTTAAATAAAAATGATTCCATGAATTTTAATAAAATTAAGTTCACTACTCATGGAAAAAAAGAAAAGAAATATTTTTATCAGGACTCAAAATTAGAAAATACAATATTATATCACAAAAATGAGATATGGATAGAACTATGAAAGTAAGAGAAGCTAAAGGGTAGAAAGTAATTCTCTTATTTGCATAGTTCCATCTATATAACTAGTCGCTGCTTTTGACAGATCTTTCATTATTCGATCCACATCCCTATGAAATTCTATCCCATCCTACATCCGTAGCTCCACCCTTTAAATCCTGCCTGTTCAATTACCTCTTATCCGTTCAGCTCTCATAAAATTGTAAATAGATATTGTAAATATATATATATAAACAATTAGTTTGTTTTAAATACTTTATTTCATTTTTTAAAGATTGAAATTTAAGATTCAAATAAAGATTGAAAAGGTAAATAATATTCTTTTCTTTTATTTATTCATTATATAAATCTGTTTATTTTGTAATTATTCTCTGAGGCTCCTATGCCCCCATTTTTATCTCTATACATTATTCTAAAGGGTCTTGTCCCAGAATAAATTAAGTGTTATTATTATTATTATATCTCATTTTTATGATGTATTTTTTTAATTTCTAGTCCTGATTATTATCCACATGCTAGGATTAAAACATTACAAAACTTAATATCCAATATGAATGACTGTATGTCTTCATTATTAGTTATCACTTAAATTGAAGAGAAGTATAGTTGGGGCGTTCAGTCAAATTGAAATGGTAAAAAATGTAAAAAAATAAATAATTATATTTTTTACCATTTCAATTTGACTGAACACTCCAACCATACTTCTCTTCAATTTAAATGATAAGTAATAATCCTTCTCTTCAATTATTCACTACAATCAACCATAAACCCACAATTATCATTTAAATTTTATGTTATTTTCTCCTAAAAATATAAATTTTACTTCAAGCGCAATAGCCTCTGTAATATTTATAAATAAATAAAATTTACCTTTGTAATCAATTTGAGAGCATGCAGGGCGCAGCCTTTTCATTAAGAATGCTGGTCCTTTCAGAATCTCGGCAGGAGGCTTCACCTCAACTTCAAGCCATTCATTCTCAAATCCTTGGAGATCACCAACTGGGTCACCTTCACCTTAGAAAATGGTTATCAGTCGAACAAATTATATCAATAAAATTAATTATTTCTGTCTTCATTTTATAACGGGAACAAAAATCTTCTGTTAAGTTATAAATGGGAAATTTTTATTGATAATTTCACAACATAGAATTACCTTTTGAATCATCTTTATTGGCTTTTACAATATGATACAAATAAAATCCGTATATAAAAGGTAGTCCGAAATCTCCTGAAGCATGACAAATAAGTTTTTCATTCAATATTTCCTATAAAAAAAGTTAACTGAATTAATTTCAGCAGAGAAATTAACAAACCAATCACTGGAATAAACTCACCTGCAAGATGCTAGATGCCTGTTGCTGGTTAGAAACTCCCTCTAAATGAGCTATGAGCCACTGGACTGCATCGGCACTCACAAAAGTATTAGACGGAAAGCTAGGATGAGTATTGAGAAAACTGATCCCGGAATGAGGGTTCTTCAATGCTTCCACTATTTCATGATAAGGTGTACCTTCTTTCAGCACGACACACTGAGATCTGAAATTCCATAAGTATTTAACTCCTGTATTCAACATAATTCTCTGGAAATATAAAATTAAAAAAGAGTAAACTATCTTACGCTTCCTGATCATATTCTGCATGCTCAATATCAGAAACAAGAGGGATTATTGTATCTATTGCAGGAGAAGCCCGTCCTCTATCCATTACTTTTGAGCCAGATCTAAAATAATAAATTGAAAAGTAATTAGATTTAAACAAATGTAATATTTATTTTTTAAATACTGATGATCGAAACAAAATAAATTTAATACTAATATAAATTGAATAATTCATGCAATCTGAGTGAAATATAGTAAAACAAGGTATAAATTATAATTAAAAAAAAAGTAAAATTCAAGAAATTTAACTTCATCATAAAAATAATTGCTTTAAAAATAAACAAATTTCAATAAGGTTTCAGTTATTAAGTTATTGACTTATTTAATAAGTTGAACATGCAAAGAAATATTTGAAGTAACTATAATTATATGGGATATAAAAAGTTAAATTAATTTTAGCTTATCAATGTTATTTCAAGAAGCTGAAAAAGAAAAAAAAAATTGTAACAAATATGTCAAAGATGGAATAGTCTGCTAATTAATATGGCTTTCTCTTCCTTAGCAAATAGCAATGCTGCACCTAAACCCAACTTATTCAAGTTATTTATTGGAACCTTTGATAGTTGAAATAAATGTATGAACTTAAAGATTTTTACTTTCCTTTTTTGCAATAGTTTTCTTGCTATTCATTAAATTAACTTGCTCAAGATGGGGAATATGTATTTTTTTTTGCATCTTCAAACTTTGCTATCTTAAATAGCTAGATCGCAAGTTGGACATCTATCCAAGAAGCTTTCAAGTATTTCTGTTTAAACAATCAGAGTTATTAATATTAATTAGGGAATTGAAGAGGATTTTCGGATAATCCAGTAAGATTTAAGATGGAGAATCTGAACTCCTAGGTGGAACGTTGCTTAACTGATTTATTTTTCATAGATTTTAAGCAGTAAAAATTTGGATTGTATGGTACAAATATTCATATTATAAGAACTCATATTTAATACAGTTAGACTTACTTAGTAATTCATGACTGCAATAGTTACTTATTGTTTATAGAAGTATCAAGATAGAAAGTTTTAAAATCATTATTATGCAGAAAAGCAGGTTATTTTTATTTTAGTTTTCAAACAAACCATTTGTTTTAATTTTTTTAAAAGTCATTTATAAAACAATAAAATCTGCCTGATTTTAAAATCTACCTCTAGGTTCGCTATTTTTCTAATTCGCTCCAAATAGCATAGCGGTTACTCATTGGCTTAATTGCTATTCATGATAGTATAATGAGCTTAGCTGGCAGAACAGGTTTCATGTAAGCTTTTCCACAATAGTTATATGTTGGTTTTTCTCAATATTATGATCATTTGTTGGGATATTGCAGAGCTGAAGTATTTCTAATTGTGTGATTCTTTCGATCTTTGCCAATCATGTCATTTACATGTGTTTAAACACATTTATTCAAGATTAACAATGTATACACTAATGATTAATAACGTATAAACTAATGGAATGTAAATATATAAATGAACAAATATCAGCTTTTTGTCATTCATTTAGAGTATGATTGAAATGATGTTTTATTTATCAACAACACAAATTTCATTCCATTAATATGTTTCATTCAAGTATCTCATTAATGATTTTAAACTATTTGTGTACTTTGCAAAACTATAGACCACATAAACTATCTAGATTCTACTATATAAATAATGAATAACAACAAAAGTACATTCTAGTGTCATTTGTACAGTGGGGTGTTATAAAACTGAATACAAAAGAAAATTGAAATTAGCAAACTTAATGATAGATCCATTACAAAATTTTAATGATAAAAAGTATTACAAAATATTTAACTTTACCCTTCACCAAAATTAATGTTAGCACAAAATAAAGCAAAAGCATTAAAATTATGCACAAATTATACTCACCGAATAGGTGAACTAAACTTATCACGACGCATATAAAGACCTTGTTTGTCCTGTTAGAAACAGAGTTTTCAAAACCATAGTGTGAGATAAAGCAAATGAAAACCAGATTATTAGATAAGTAAGGAAAATATAGCCTATGATTAAAGTAAACAATCACCTATTCCTAACCAATAACTAAGCAAGCATATAAAATTGAAGTATTAACTTTCAACTTAACTAGAATATAATAAAAGTGAGAAAATACTCAATATTATCAGCATAAAATGGTAATTTGATTGGTTATGAAAGCCACACACAACCTCAAACTATACGTACATGGAAGCGTTAATCAAACCATATATCATGCATATTTATAAAATAATGCAAAAAAAAAACAAAAAAAAATCATGTCACACTTTCTAAACAAACCTCGGCCTTGGTTTTTCTGGTAACCTATTACTTCCAAGTCTTTCTCGAAAAGGTGAATTGCCGACAACACTGCTCTGAAATGTTCATAATCTGTTTAGGCAATAGTTTTTTTAATTTATTTTCATAATTAATAATGATCACATTCCTACTTATTAATGTATTTAAAAATAAAATAAAATTGTATGGAAGAGGCTATGAGAAGTTATCATGCATATCTGTGACTATAGGTAATACATTACTTCCGCGCTATAACTAAGTTACTCATAATCCAAATCTTAAGCATGCACTTTCTAGAAAAGGCTGTCTAAACAAATCAAAATCAACTAAAAAAAGCGGACTATGAAAAGTACTATTGTTACTAATGAGTGGAAATATCGTATGAATAAAATCATCGAAGAAGAAAATAATAGGAAAAATAAGTCATAGAAAACTAAAATGTTGGTATACTCCATGTTCGAAATCTTAAAATAACAAAACTATGAAAGTACAGAAAATCTGTTGCTCCAGATTCCTTCAGATTTGTATTTTAAAACTGATGATATAAATACACAAATAAAAAGATTTATTTAAATTTGTATAAGATTATAAAAAACAAACTAAAAGTTTTATAAATTAATTTATATTACATACGGATAACTTAAAGAATTTGTATCCATCATGGACTCACCGAAATATTTTTACAGATTTCATATGAATTAAGGATTTTTACAGCACTATATTATAAAGTCTAATTTAACTGATGAAGAATATAGCGTGACAATAGAGAAATAAAGGAACATGTAACGGAACATTCTCTATATTATGTCAGCTATAGAACAAATCATAGTATAAAGATTATTTTTACATTATTATTATTTTTAATAATAATGAATTCAGTATTAACCAAATTTATATTAAAAGTAGAATTAAACTGAGAGAGCAGGGAAGAAAATACAGAAGTTTACTAAGAGAAGAAACCATCTTGTTTTGCTTCTGAATAAACATTGCAAATATTCTCATACACACCTTTTCCCAGAACAAGGAACTTATATCTTTATCAGGTATAGTGAACCATGAGATATAAAAGTAAGTTTTCACTGTTTTATTCTTTATAAGATAAATAATAGTAATAAAAATAGCACCGACATTCTTAGAAAGCCTTAAACATATATTTATAGAAAATAGATGAATCTACAATTATATCATATCATATGAGCGGCTTCTTATCAAAAGTTATAGCAAAGAAATATTCCACAATCCTACTAAGAGCTGAGTGCACAGTCTTACAGTACATTAACCCTACCAACTAGAGCCGATTTTTCTCAGTATGTTAGATGTAGTTGTGTTTTTCAGTCTATTGTAATATTTTTCAGTTAATTAACTTTTTACAAAAACTCTCAGTGGTTCAGACCATTTAACTAAAGATGGACATCTATCATTATCAGAAAGAAGAGGAAAACTTAATGTTTGTGTATATTTAGTTACTTTGGTAAAAAGTTAAGTTGAATAAATAGTGAAATTATAATGGTTTATTTATCCTTAGAGCAGGGGTTCCCAACCTTTTTTCAGCAGCGGGCACATATATAGGTTATGGCTTGAGTGGCGGGCATCGTGTTTTTTTTCATTGTAAATTACAGGTAGGTTACTGTTTATAAATTTAAAAAAAAATTTAAATGGTATTAATAAAAAAAAAAGAAATAAAAAATAAAAATATGTATACATATTTTTTTTTTTCAGTTGGTGCTACAGACCATGAAGATCTTTGGCGTAGATACAGACGTATATTACTTGCAGGAGCACAGATAGCCTGGAGGCGGTCACCCAACCTCATGTTGCTAATGACCATGGTCTCCATGATGCAGCGGCAGGCAATCCGTAGCTCTATAGGCGGTCCCTTTGGGGCCAATCTGGCAGTGTCCTTCCCACCGACTCACTTGGGTTCAAGGACAGTGACTAATTGGTCTAGATCCATGGATTATGGTTGCTCCGAGTCAGCAGGCGCACGAGGACCTATATTTCTTTCTCTGAAACAGACAGTCCATGGACAGAAACTCAGGGGGGTTCCCGGTTTAAGTACTCGGAGTAGGGTTATCAGTCCTATACCCGGTCGGTGTGAGTTGCCTGCAGTAGGCTGACGGGCCTCATCTACCCTCAATAACCCGGGGGGAGGGGAGGAGAGAGAGAGAGAGAGACTTGGGCAGTATGGCTTTCTCTAATGGACGGTCACCCATCCAAGTACTAACCATGCTCGATGTTGCTTAACTTTTATTACCTATGGCAAGCGCCTTAGCCCTTATGGCTATCCCGGCCCCACAAATATATATATATATACGTATAGTAGCAGACATCTTCATCATTTCTAAAACTAATGAAATATATTTCTATAGAAAAGGCAAAAACACCAAATGCAATGATTGTATTAATTTTATATAGTTTTCTAATATTAAATTAACACCTTTTCAAATTACAATTGAAAATTAATTAAAAGTGTCAAGGACTACAACAAGTTATAAAAGGAGTTAAATGCAATGCTACTAACAGTTTCATTCATTTATTTTACTACCAAAGAAAGAGATTAATCAAAACAATAGTAATGATATTATATCGATAAATAAATTATTATTGAATTTTATATCTATAAACTCTTTTTAGATTTTTAAATATTCATATATTTAATAAAGGAATTGTAAAACTTTTGAATTGAAAACTCGTCTATCCACAGCATGGCACATAAAAAAATTGTGATTTAAAAAAATACAAAATAAATTATATTTTTCTAAGTGAGCAATCATACCTACAATTAACCTGTACCATGAACAACCCATGGCGGGTTATGGGTTCAGTGCAATGTGAGGAAGTACTGTTACAAGGCCAACGGTTGTGTAGGGAGGTGACGGGCTAATATCACGCTCAACCACCAGATTTCCCTATTAATTAATTATTTAATTAAGAGTACCCACTTTATAGAGGATGGGTTTGCCCCAGGGTCTATCCACGGCTGATGAAAACTTACAATTAATAATTAGATATTTATTAAAATAAATATTTAATAGAATACTTTTCGATCTGCAGCAGGCAACAGTAAAACTGCAGTCAAGGTGATGATCGCTAAATGTTATATTACACATAAGCGGGAACAAGTGACGTCATGCGGGCAAAGTGGTACCTGCGAGCTCTGGGTTGGAAACCCTTGCCTTAGAGACACCATTTATAAGTTAAATATTGTTTATAGCTTGAACTCAAACTGTTTCTGATGATTTTATTTGAGAATGTTCAAGTTTTTCTCAACTTTTAAAAAATTACAGATGTCATTGATATGAGCCCTCTCATATGTGTAAAAAAAATATAAAGAAAAAACAAATTAATATACTAAAAAACAAAACAAATTCTTTCAACTCTAAAGATTATTTCGAATATTTATCGCTTAAATGATTCTAGAACAGGAGTATACCAAGCTTGGATTGAAACTATGAATCCATAAACTAAGAAATTGTTTACAATTGACTTATTATTGTCAAGTAAAATAAAAAGCTAAAATTCAATTTAAGTTGATAAATTTTAAAATGTAAAAACAATATGCAAAATAATAAAGGACAAATTACCATCATTTAAATAGACAAAAACTGTCCAATATACTAGTTCTAAAAAAAGTTGTGAAAAATCTTATTTAAAGGATATATTATTAAAATTTAAATTTAATTTATATACAGTGGCTAATTAAATAATACAAGTATCCATTGTTATTTTATTACCTTCAGAAAAATGATGCCTGTACTATGCCTCCGCCGATTTAGATGGTTAGGGACGTTGAGCGCAGAAAGGTCCAGCTAAGGACATGCAAACACTAGCTACTCACAGCATTGTACAAAACATTTGCACGACACACAATTAATAAAGTAATTAACAAAAATTTAACGCAATAAAAAAATAAACATACATACAAATATAGAGTAGGATTATAACCCCATGCATCATTGGCCATAATTGAGATGAAAAAAAAAAAGAGACACTAAATACATATTATATCAATTAGTGAGATGGAAAGTAAAATGTATAACCCGCTCAATATATGAAAATTTGATTTTTTGGGTTGGCATATATGTCCTTTTGGTTTTACTAATCAATTTTTTCAACAATTACTTTATCTCTATAAGTATGCAATTTTAATAATATTCCAACAGAAAAGTAAAATACAGAGAATATATCTTTTTTTTTTTAGGATGTTATGATTTCCTCATATTCATGAGATAAGTAGACAGTATGTCCAGTTTCTTGACTCCCAAATCGCCAAATGGATGGTGAAAACGAATTAGGGCAGGAATAGTAAAGTAACAATGGATTTGTACTGTTTTTGAGGAGGATAAAAAAATTTGTATTTTATCAATCACAAACATTGATAATTAAAAATAATAACTACTACAAAGTATAAAAATTAATGATCAAGTTCACTTACAAATTAGATTTTAATGATATCAAAGAAAAATGTAGTAATTTTCTTTTCTTAATATTACTTTTTACATTTATTATTTATTTCTTGAATTATTTTATATTTTAGGGATTACGAAAGAAGAAAGCAGGTAATAACAAGTGATACTTTATACACCAGATCAAAATAAAAGTAATATCAATAAAAATGTTAACTTTCTCCACAAAGACCAAAAGAACTTATTTGCCACTCCATTATTTGTTAAAATATTTTTGGTAAAAAAAGAAGTTTTTCATGCAATAAAAATATTAATACTTTCTAAAAACATGGACAATGTTAAACTGAGTTGTGAATAACAGTTGATATCATGCAGTATTGATAATTACTACATCTATTAACATTATGTCTATTATTATGAATATTTATAGTATCAAAAGAAAGAAATTGATGACACCCTTAAGAGGATGAAAGTACTAGGCAGAAGTGATAAAGTACAAAGAACTACCGCAAGAATAAACTAATAAATACAAGGGTAGAAAATAAAAGCAATAAGCTCAAAGCACTCAATGAAATAAAAGTGATACGGCAAAGTAGAAAACATTTTGAATAGTACCAATAACTGGGTTCAACTGTGAACATCAAAAATTTAAAAACAATAATGTGTCCAAAATAAATTAATAAAACAGATAATGATTAATAATTAAGAAATATAAATAAAATACTAATTTACTGATTAATTGAAATAATGCTTTAATCATTAAAATAAATAATTATTTGACCATTTCTTTTAATGATGACCAAAGTTACATTTATGAAATAATTTTGCTGAATTTAAGTTAAGGTCAAAGCAAGAATAATGAGGGAATAAACCAGTACGTAATACGTCAACATGAAATACGCTTTTTATAAGTATTTTAAATTAATTTATGATCAATAAGTTTTTAAAAATTTAGAATCTTTATAAAGACAAACGTTGAATTTGCACACAAAATAACAATCACTTAAGCATCAGTAAAAGACGTACACGTTAAAACTGACAAAAAGCTCACATCATATAAAAATAAAGTTAAAAAATTATAGGACCAATTGTTAATCAACTTATCTCATAAATTTTAACATATTACCATGAAAGTGACCATTTAAAAAAAAATAGTTTAGACATTACTAATAATAAAAATATTTCACAAAACAAGTACAACATTATTTATTACAAATTTGATTTTATTTAATATATATATATTTTTTTTTAATATGAAAAGCCATTTATGGTCATAACGGAATAAATACATAAGTTAT
The DNA here is from genome assembly GCA_928085145.1 of Nezara viridula. Lineage (NCBI taxonomy): Eukaryota > Metazoa > Arthropoda > Insecta > Hemiptera > Pentatomidae > Nezara > Nezara viridula. The sequence continues at coordinate 44,660,474 of OV725082.1, read as the reverse complement.
TTTTTGCGGCCATCTCTACTTATGCTATTCATACTTAACAATATAAAAAACAAACAGACAAAAAAAAAAAAAAAAAAGAAAATCTAATTAATAAATAACCTTTGAAAATAAAATAAAGATTGTATAGCCAATCACTATATAATATCAAAAACATATATTTATAAATTACTGTTTTCTGGCTAAAGTGGAATACTGACTTTCCATTCTAAATGGAAAATCTCTTCATTTTATTAATTAACTATTTATACGGTAAAGATAAGTATAATCACCAATGATTTCTAATGGGACAGGTGAGATCTACCAAAACTTGTTTTACCTAACATTGTTTTTCATATAGAAAACAAAAAGTAGCAGTTAGAATAGGTGAAGAGGTTAGGTGTTATTTAGAATAATTGGTAAATTACCAGAGCCCGTTAAGGTTCAAGTTGTAAACCATGGAATTTTTTATTTTAACATTTTCCTTCTACATATTCTCTCATAGAAGTATTATTATTAGTATTTTAAAAGTTTCTCCAAAACAAGTTTAATGATTTTTTTTTAGAAATATTCAGTCGCTGGGATAATATCAGAGAATTCATCGATGTTTGGTGGCATATTCTAATGAATTGCTCAATACATTTCGTCTTTGAGATATCAATATATTACCCAGTATTACAACAAACCGAAATGGCTTTAACCATCCTATCGCTATCAGTACTTCCTTCCTATCTTCCTATACCAGGCTATTAGAACTCTGTGACCCTCCTTAATTTTACAGAGCCTACAATTTAAATCCTTCATTCAATCCCATCCCACCAGATCCTGTACGTCCAACCACTATCCTTCTCATCATCGAACTGCTGTGTTTGACGAATCCTTTGTAATTCAAACCATCTCTCTCTGGAATTCCATCCCTCCCGATATTCAATATGCAAAGTTAGTCTTAAAATCTCTTCTTTTTAAGCACCAATTCCATTCCCAATCGGATCGATTATGAAATGCCCGTAACAGAACTCTCTACGTAACTCCAGATACCCGTTTGTTTATTTATTTTATTACATTTTTTCTCTGTTTATTTTGTATTTATCTATTCTTTTTTTCTATCTTTCTATTACCTGTATTTTTACTTTATATTATCAATTATTTTGTAAATATTTAATTTGAGTTATGGACACACTGGCATATTTATTAATATTCTGCACTTATAATTTGTTCTAAAGGGACACTCAGTAGTTATCCCAGAATAATAAAATTGTTTTCATTCATTCATAGTTCATCATTTCTGGAATTGGATTTCTTATGAGACGGTAAGTCAATTTTTTAAATTTTATTCATGGTTTTAGGTTTTGAATTTTATCATAATGCAAAAATAAAATCCTGCGTATAAAACAACATAAATATATAATTTTTATTATCAACTCCTTAAATTTAGTTTCTGAATGTGCAAGTTCCAGATTTATAACCGAACCAATTCTAACCAGAGTGGTGAGATTTATTTTGTGGGTCTCCCAAAAAATTAATTTTAACCCATCGAGGCCGGATTCGAACCAGTGCTGACTCGAATGTGAGAGTGGGCAATGTGGCCTCAAAAAACAATTACTTGCAAATCAGCTAATGGGATTAAATAAAATAATGACAGTTGGGTAAATACAATTAACAGGAGAACATTTATAAAATTCTACTTCTCTTTTTAAATGTCAACAGTATCAACTTTATTCACCGGTAGTAATCTACTTATAACCTATATTATACATATATATATATATATATATATATATATATATATATATATATATATAGTAGTATATATTATATGCACATTAAACATTTATTATTAGTGTTTTATATATTTTTCATAATTTATTCAAGCTAATTATTCTTTAATTCTGAAATTAACTTCAGTTGGGTGGGCATGTGAAATTTCTAAAATGGAATTTTTAAAAATATCATCGGTTTATTGCTAAAAGTCAATAATTACATTTTTGATGTTGAACTTAAAAACGTTTTGATGAATGAGAACTTTTAAGAATGTTTTTGTGAATTTCAACCACATTCATTGATTAAAAAAAACAAAACAGTAAGTGTACTAAAATGACAAAACCTTTTTATATCTCAAATATAGTTACAACATAATTTTCTGATTTCACAAAGGGAAAATTCATTCAAAGTTCTTAGTGATTTAAGGTTAAAAAAATGTCACTTATGGACTTTTCGCAATAAACCGATGGTATATTAGTTCACCTGCTTAAAGATGAAAATCATAGTAGTTAGGTTTTTAGTTAATTTTATAATTTTAGATAGTGTACATATTGATAGGAGAACTGGGGGAAAGAAGATCTATATCCTATTTTGATGTTTAAGTCTTAGCCATTTCCTAAATGTTTTTATTTGGATTTAACATCCTTAAGTATTCCAACTAGGGCCATATGTATTTCAAGGAAAAAATAAATAAATGTAGTCTACCTTCGTCATTACTATTGGCATTAAATAACTGTTGAGAAAAAATAATAAAAAAAGCAAAAAATAATTAAAATTAAGCAAAACACACGTGACCTTATAAAAATAAATAAACAAAGATATTTTGATTAATAAATTTAAAACTAAATCCTAGCAGTCAAACATGCAATATTCAATAAGTAAATTATTTAAAATAATAAAAAAAAAAGATATACCCTTTGCTTTTTTGGATACTGAGCTCGCTTTATTTTATTAATGAATTGCTCCATAAACCTCAGAAAATTATCAGTTAGATTGGATCTCTCTTCATTCGTGAACGGTGTATAGATATCACAATGTTCAGCACCATCAAGTATTTTTTTCGTTACAGCTTGACACATTGGGATTAAATATACACGAAACCTCCAATACTTAAGAGTCTAAATGAGAAATATTTTAGTATAATAAATTACATGAATCAATTATAAAAAGAAAAGTAATATAATTTTTTTTTTAATAATAATGAAAAACACCTCGACAAGTGCAAAGTCAGTATCTCCCCGAGTACAGATGTAATTATCTATATAATTCCAATTGAAATTTTCCAGCTTTTCAGTGGTAAATGAAATCCACGAGACATCATAAGTTGTATGATCAGGAGCTTGAAATCGATAGCGATAGTGAAAATCAAAAGGAGGATAAGGATGCCTAAAAATAAAGTATTTAAATTATATTTTGGCTGGCCATTCAGTATATAATGAACAAGCAGCATAAGTAATACATTTATTTTCTATATGAATAACTGAAAATCAGATTAAACAGTTTGCTCTAAAATGCAGATGATGAGCATATTAATGATTTTTTTCCCCTAAAAAATAACTCATTTTATTTTATTTTTAATACTACATAACCATGAAAACTGAAATAGGGTTAACAAAACAAAAAATCACAGTAAAATAATCTCATAATTTAAATTATAAGAAATTTAAAAATAAAATGAACATTAAATTTTGAATATGTTCATAAAATAAAACCATTAATATTACACAATAAAAAGAGAATACTATATTTAGGCTTACTAAAAAAAACAACTAAATTTAGAACAATTGTGGGAACATTGTTGAACGTTAAAACTCATAAAATGTGGAAGCAAGAGTAGATAGTTAATCTATCACAGTAGTTTACTTTTTGATAATAAATAATTTTTTCAAAATATGTTTAAAACGTTAGCTGCTGAGCATGATATCTCTTAAACGTCTTTCCCCACGATATCGGTCCACAGCGACCGACACTAATTATGAAGTTCCTAACAGCATCGGACGGTGGAGACATGCATCAGTTTTTAGGTATACCGCTATTTTTTAAAACAAAGGTGAACTAAATTACCTATTCAGAGAAGACTCCGACGTCCTATGGCGTTTTTATGATGAGTTTTTTATTATATCTCTTTATTTTAGTAAACAAGAGTTATTTTTAGGGATATAAATCTTTAATATTGAAAATGAAATGAGAAAAAGTTTATTTATTACATATAATTATAATTTTCAAGATATAATTTTTACATTGTTTATATGTATGTTATTTATTATTTATTTATGTAGACATGTTAAATAAGCAAGATGAACTCTCAAGAGCTACTGCACTGCAGGAATAGGTATCGGACGACGGGGGGTGATACCGTAGGGAAATCATTTTTTATCAGTCTGGTACGGTATCAGTCCTTGGCATCCGAAAACGTTTTATCAGATATAATGATTATTTACGCTCGCATCTTTACATCTATACAACTCCCAAAAAATTACCATTTTAGAGACTTCATAAGATAGACAAAATTTGAAAAAAATCCCGACCGTTTGGTAGTTGAGAGGAATATCGTACCTTGGGGACAGTAACCGCAGCTAATGTGTTAAATAAAAATTGTATTAATTTATTTTGTTGGCTACTTTAATGATTGATAAGAATAATTAGGTGAAATATTTTGAATTTGATAGAACAAAAAGCTTATGAACTGTGAAGAAATGTTCTCTGGATGTTTGCCTTGGGTTTATGTGATGTTATTTAGTTTAGCTATTGTAGGAGTCCCCAAACCTTTTCTACTTGAGGCCAGATCATATTTGTAGGATATTAGTCAAGTGATAGGCACTAGGTTTTTTTTTTTTTTATTCTTTGATATGATTAATAATAAAAAAAAGAAAAACAAAAATTATTTTAATTTTCAATAAAGTAATATTTACATTCTTGTAAAAGATATAAAACTTCTATATAAGATAAATGCTAATGTGATCTGGATTAATTAAAAAACAAAACAACTAATTTGAAACAATAAAATACGGACATATAACCATATAACAAGAAAAAATGCTGTAATATAAATAAATGAAAACTTTAATAAAAAACAGGAATATATTCCCAATTAATTGCTTATTGAATATTAAAAAAAGTTATTTAACATTTTTAAAAAGTTCACTGAACAGCTATACTGCATAATGTAATTACCAACTGCCAAGATCGCTGGTATAGGTTATGTCAAGTGGAGACACGTTAAGTCATGCAGACAAAATAGTGACCACAGGCACATGCTTGGGGACCCCTGTGCTAGATTTAATTCAGTTTTAGACAGAGGTATGTGATAAAAAAAGATATTAACATTACCTGGGACGATATCGAGTTACTCTGATTTCAGAACCAGATAAAGCTAAGCGATGAAACACTCTTCCAATACTCAACTTATACTCTGTGATACTTCCTTGTTCTTGCTGGCTCTTAGGGGCAATCACAAGACTCCCAGTTGTGCTCAAGCTTGGAGTTTGACCACCATATTCTTCTATTATAATTTGAAACCCCTTAAAAAAGAAATTAGTAAAATTAAAATAATATAAAAGTGACAATTATGGTTTAACATTGATTGGATTTGTTAAAACAATTAAAACTAACAATAGAATAGAAACAATAGAAATAAAAATCATGTTTTGTAATTGTATCAATTTAAAACAATAAAATAAACTTTATATATATATATATATATATATATATATATATATATAAAGTGTTTGATATGCATATATATAATTAAGCAATTCATTACTTGGGCAAGTCTCTGGGATATGAGTTCTTTGAAGACTTCATCAGTTGAAAGAGGTTTTCGATAAATTACTCTTTGCTGTGCATAGTCTGCATTTACAGCTTCTGGTAGGAGATTGTAATCAGAGAAAACATAATCAGTCTTGAGACATACATCATCCGGAAAATAATCTGTTGTTATCGGAAGGCAAGCTGGAAACGTCAGAGACTTCCAATCCACACCTAAATGAGAACATTTAAAAAGGAAAAACAATATATCAATAATTAAACAAGTAAAATAAAAATTTATTTACAAAAAAAACAAAACATTTAAAATAGAATATCATTTAATAAAAAACTTAAACAGTAAGAGATGGAATTAAATTAATTTTCAAATGACAATTGTTTTTACAAAAAAGTTGAAAAAAAAATTAAAATTGTCCAATAATGAAATTATTTTGATATCTTGTAATAATTATTTAGAATAATATATATTTCTTACTTTAAAAATATATTTTGATCCTTTCATTCGGAAATGATTTATTTGTATAATAAATAAATACTCATAAGTATAAAAATAATTAATAAATATTTTCCAGCTATTTAAAATAGTTCTTATTTTAAGTTAGTTATTTCAAACTCAAACCTATCAGTCACAAATAAAGTAGTATTTATGCCCTATTACCACAATTATAATAATTTTTTTAAATAGTTTAATGACAAAACATTGATATAAAAATAATAAATTGAGTTTATTAAATAAAAACCTCCAAATCAATAAAGTAAAATATTTTATTTGAAAAAAAAAATGTTAAATCCTTAAACCAAAAATAATTGTCAGAAAGATGAAATAGCCAGGAATGTTATCATCCACCAATGCATTTTGAGAAAGGTAAAACTAACAATTATCATTTTATATATATATACAACCATTAGTAAAATAAATGTGTAACCATTTTTGATTGGTTAGCTTATAGCAAGTTTGTACACATTTTATCAAATATGAAAGTGAAAAAAGCAAAGCAAGATAATTCTACTTTTATAAATGATTTCGCTATTAGGGCCATTCTAGATTCTATATCGCTATCCAATCCATAACAAACAATATAGTGCAACCTGAAACTTTTTTTTTATCTTCCATAAAACTTTGAAAATGTTTGGATGGTTTAATTCTGACATACAGATAAATGCAAATCATTCAGAGATGGCCAAGATTAACTTATAAAATATTGAGAACATATTTTCAAACTTATTGGAATATATTGAAGAGAAGCAGGGTTGGGGTAATCAGTCAAAATAAAAACAGCAAAAATAAATGATAATATTTATTTTTACATTTTCCATGTAAAAATAACACTTACATATATAAAATAACATTACATTACATTTACATTTGGCAAATGTAAAAATAAATATTACTTGTTGGCCCGTGCGAAGTAAGTAGTTCCTATGTATTATGTAAGGAAGGAATTCATATTTTTTCCTTGGCCGATTAAAATATTCCATTAAACATAATAGACCAAAATATTTGTACTAATTGCTTTGCTAGGATCTATTTTTAAATGCTGACTGGAAAGATAATAAAAGTAATAAAGACAAAATAATGCCCCGATCATGGGATTTTCTAAGAACAAACAAATGCCTTTAAGAAATAATAAAGTAATATATCAGCCAGGAAAAAAAAGTGTAGTAGACTATTCTACTCCCAAATATCTTTAAAGAGGAAGACATTATTAAGAATACTAAAACTAATGGACTGTATCTTTGTTAATAATTGTTAGATTTTTTTTTTGTAGGTAATTTAGTAATCTTTCTAATTATAATGAGTATGATCAAGAAAAAAATGCATACTTTTTGAGTTATTCGCAAATAAAGTTTCTTTACCTTCATAACTTTTTTCCAGAAATTTCGGGGGAATAGGACTATTTTTCACATGTGAAGGAGAAGAATATCTCCAAAATGAGTGGTCAATCATTGGATTTGATGAAGAATTGACGAACTTATGGCATACCGACAAAAAAAACATCTTTTAGAAATAATATATAGGATAATTTATTTTTGCTATTTTTATTTTGACTGATCACCCCAACCATCCTTCTCTAAAATTATTCACTACAGTCAACAATCAACCCACAATTATTGGAATATACATTACTAAGGCAGGTAGATATAATTTAGAATAAATATTGATAAAAAAATATACAAAATGAAGGTAAAATTTAACAACAGAAAAGCTAAAAAAAATTACTAAGTGCAGAAATTATACCATTGCAAAGCAATTATAAATTAACATAGAAGAAAAAAATAGCACATTAAACTAATGTTACAATGTTAAGAACAATTAAATAACCTCAATTAACCAAGGCGATGATTACATACAAGACATATTAAGTATGTAAGACATATTATAATAAAAGAAATAAAAAAAAAATCATGCTTTTGACTACATAATATACATTAAATACTGCAATTAATGGATTTATTTTGATAAAATCCCAGCAAGGAATCAATCAAAAATAATTATACTTCATATAAATTGTAAAACAAGAATTTGATATCAACTTAAAACCCAACTTTCTATATCTTAGATAATTGAGGTAACTTGATTGGTCTTGGTCTTCATTATTTTCATTTTTAGGGATCAGCCAGTTAATTGAAAACATGGTTAATTGGGGCTTTAATGTAAATATTTAAAAAACATTATACCAAAGAACAGCAAACATAAAACATTTTAAACAAAGGAACAATTACTACGGAGCATAAAAGAATTTTGAAGCAATGCCATTATATAATTTGTTTTCCCAGCACCAAACTACATAGCTTGTGAACTAAAAGCAAAATAGAAAAAGAAGTTATTTGCTCAGAAGAATAACTTAAAAAATATAACCAAACCTATTAAAACCTTGGATGCTGCGATGACAGATGACACCACGGCATGAAACACAAGATGGACAATAATAATGTAGACATAATATCATTCAAAAAACAAAATTATTTATTAATACTTAAATGCAACACTACAAAAAAAAAACTTAAAAACTATAAATATAACAATTTGTGCATTTTTAGTAATTAAATTACAAAACTTCACTTCAATGGCATTAAAATTACTACAGTTCATTCAGTTGAAAAATAGCCAACCTTGAGCACAAGAATAGTAATGAAATAATTCTACAGTGACATTTTTTAGTCCGCCAGATATATTAAATTATTTGTTATTTAAAAAGAAAGAAAGAAATACATATTCTCATAGATTAAGTTTCTAATTGTTCAAGATATTACAAAAGTACGCTCAAGATTAGCATAAATTACATGCTTTAATAAGACAAATGATTAGTCACATTTTAAACTTAATTTTAAAACTAAAATAGACATGAAATGAATGTAATTTAAAAGATTGTTCCAAAATTATACATTACCTGTTGTTAATCCAGGAGTCCATTCCTGTTCGCCAGTGGCTCCCCAAAGGAGTGTGGTTAAACTCTTTTTTGTGGAAGGTGTAGAACTGAGGGTGAGTATACTAGGCCTCGGTTTCATTTTACCATCTAAAACACCACCTGAATACAGAACAATTTTATTTCAATATTTTCTAACTTCAGAAATTCTAATAATAAAATTTTACCTGTTTCTGAAACTGGTTTGTTTAACCCAGGAGATCCAGTTTTTCCTTTTGATTTATCATAAGCTTTATAATGATGTTGTTGAATTAACTGTCCATCAGGACCTGAAGACATAAAATTTACAAATAGAATTCAAAGATGAACAAACACAAAAACATCAAATAAAAAAAAAAAGTAGTGTCTAACTTAACACATATTCATCCACATAAGGAAAACACATCATTTTGCAAACAATCACCAACAGCCCAATGACAAAACTTTGCCATTTGCATATAAGAGCAAATAATTTATTCTTGTAAAACTAACACCAATAGTGCCAGAGAACTATGGCTACATTTTATTTAAGCCAATAAATATATTATCTATCTAATTGATTCTTGTTCTTTTAGTTCTGATTAAATTAAATTCTAATTTTTACCAAACATAGATAATGAGATGCCGACATTTTGTGAATGATGTTGCATTGTGAATGCATTTTGAAAAATTAACGGACAAATATGTGTTAGGATAAACTTGAAAGCATGCAATTTTATGATAAGAATTTTCAGTGATACCATACAGCATTACTACTACATATGGGGCAAAAATATTGTTTGGAAATGATAAAAATTCTAATACCTTTAGGAAATATATGAGTCCACCTTCTACGGTTGCTGGTAAGTTTGATGGTGATATGAGATGGATCAAAAGGGTTTATTAACGCTCTACCAGGCCTCATATTTTGATGACCCAAATGAGTGCTTGGTGATCCACTGCTGCCCACAATATGTCTGCTTGGCGGAGAATCTGTTACATCTTCTACAGCTCGAACTTTCACTAAACATAAGTCCTTGAATCATTAACATTATAGCCATCAATTATAATTTCATAAGTCGATAAAAATATTGATAAAATTGTAGCTATAAGCAAATAGAGCAGGAGCAAATAATGCGACACGAACAAAACAATAATAATAATTTATATGACACTAACACAATTTTGATAAATAAGTTAGGTCAAAAAGTATTACTATCACATATTGTTTTTATTAATAATGTAACTTCTTGACTTATGTAGGAGAAATATACATGGACAGTAAAATAATAGCAACATTGGTGCACACATAGATATTCAATGTAATATGCTGAACGAGAAATGCCAGAAAAAATGGGTCCACTGAAAATCTTTTACCAAATAAAAAGTAAGGATATAATATTTACAACTTTAATTACAAAATGTATTCCATCATTTGAAAACTCATTCATTTTAGATATTGTGATATGGTAGTATATCAGAATAACTCATAGTTAATATCTGTTTCTAGTTGGAAATAGATATATCATTAGTATACAAGCAATCAAGTTTTAAAAATATATATAAAAACACATATAGTTCATAAAGTATCATCTTACAGTCTGAAATGAATGGCGGTGTATGGTGGGCTGCAGCTTCATCACTACTTTGCAGAGGTATTGTTATCGCTGGGCTGTGGCTAAGGGTCTCACCACTGCTATAGTGGATATCAGGATCTGACATTTTTCTACGATTTATTTTCACAGGTCCATCAATACTAGGCACACTTGTTTTCTTCATGTGCCGCATGTTCCTTAAAAAAACAATTTTTTTATCATGATACTGAAATTTCATATGGGATAAAAACAAAAAGGGGGCTCATCAATTGAAATATAAACAGAAATTTCAATCTGTACACAATAATGTTCAACGTTATATTTAAAGATAGATAGATACAACTTGTCCCACCCATTACTGATTTTATTAAATACGGTAATGATATTAATTATCGTTAAAAAATAAAAATGGGTAGTTTACAATGATAAAAATATCGAAATGGCCCACCAAGTAACCATTTTTATCGATTCACTACAGAATAATCCTTGCAGATTCCTCCCTCTCCAATTCCTCAATCACGATTTGATTCTCTTTGCTCTGAATTCCTTCAAATGACGATATAATTGCTTCTACAATTAAATCCTGAATGAATGACTATGGTTAAAAAATTCCACTTTTCCTACAGCCTGGAAAAAGAAGTGTCCTCCTTAATTAGCCGCACACTTAAGATCCATTTTCATCCTATCTATTTGTCTAAACATTTTAAAAGAATTGTTCATTCTTATCTAACCTCCTTCCTTGAGCAAAATAAAGTGTTCCCGTTAATCCTTTCCAACCAGAGTTCTATTTTAGTAACTGCACATAATCGGCTCTGATGAAAATCACTTAAGACTTTTATTTAGTCCTTTGCAGACCAACAGAAAAGCACAATCCTACTCCTCTTTGACATCCAAATAATACAACTCGTTTCACTCCTTCCTATTTCATTACTTCTAAACCTTCATTATTCCTAATAAAATTCGATCATCACTGCTTATCCCTCGAGGTGTATCTCAGGGTTCTTTCTTCTCACCATAATTATTTTTAAATAATATATATTTCCATTCACCCATACAACATACTTAAGCCTCTCTCCATGATGACATTAATAATATTGAAGGCTAGGCTTCAAAAACATAAGTTTTTTTTTATAAAACTTTTTCCAGCTGAAACTAAGGTAATTCTTATTGGTTCATGATCCCCACTCAATCACTTCCTATATCTCAACTATATTCATATTAATTTCCAAAACCTTTAAAAAAAAAGTGGGGTGGCTCAGTGGTAGGGTACTGAGCTTCCAATGCTAAAGGTCCCAGGTTCGAACCCCGGCTCATGGCAGAAAATTTATTTATCTGTTTCATTGGCCGTGGGGCGACCCTGGGTTGGTGAACCCTCCTGGGGCACACCCAGCCTCTATAAAGTGGGTACCCTTAATTAAATAATTGATTAAGGGGGAAAACCTGGCGGTTGAGCGTGATCTCGGTCAAATCACCTCCTTGCACAACCGTTGACCTAGAAACAGTGCTTTCCCTAAATAGTACTGAACCCAAGACCCTTCATGGGTTGTAGTGGTACAGGTATTAAAAGAAAAAACAACCTCAGAGTTACTTTTGATTAAAAACTAAACTGGAATAACTATATTTCTCAAATCACTCAAAAATTCATCTCAATCCTTAAACAGCAATGAAAAATGTTGATTATTTCCTCATTTCAAAAGTGAATACCTCCTAGTTCCTTCCTGTTTCAATCTTCGTTAACAAAAAACCATCCTATAGTCTTGACCTCATCATTCTACTCTTCTCTCCACTCCTTAAATACAAGATGTCAACCTTCCAAAACTTTTTTCATTTCGGTTAATCCTTACCTCACCGTTTCTTGCATACAGAATATAGCTCTAGAGGTACAACCAAACCTATTCTAATCAGAGTGGGAAGGCCAATGTCATATTCATTCCGTGGGTCCACCACAAAAATAATTTTAACCCATTATGATATGTAAATATATGTGTGTACATAAATATTTTCTCAATTTTCATTTATTTGTTTTTAAATGTATTTCATTTATTTTATTTGCAACACTATTGCATTTTTTGTATTCATTAATTTGTCTTAAGTTTATAATTTAATAAAATCTTTATCAATGTAACTAACAATTGCTGTTTTAACATACAATTTTGTTATTCTAAGAGTACTAAATGTCCCAGAATAAAGATGAACTTTTGTTTCAGAATCAGTAATGTATGTTTTGTCTAGAAGTGGAGTAGTTCACTGGGTGTGCACATCTAACTCTTGGATCAGGATTTGAGCCTGAGGCTGTGGGCAGAAAACTCATTTTCGATGATGCATCAATGGTGAATTGACTTTAGGTTACGGAGACCAACCCTGAGGAATACCAAGCCTCAAAAAAGCAAACAGACCCTTCAATGGATTTGAAGAAGGAATTGAATAGGATTTCGTATTGATGTTAAGCACACCATCTTCTAGTATGGTTATTGGTCAAGAAACTCAAGACCCTTCGCTGTTAGTAGTGGCACAAGTTTAATTATTTATGCTTTATTTAAGATATTAGGTGGTGGTAACAAACTTTAAGCCAATGTATTTTCATTATTAGTGATTGCGGAAATTACTGTGGCCTTAGGTAAATTTACCAAGTACAACACATTAACTCCCCATCTATACTTACTATAAAGTACACAGTTGTCAGGACTAATAATTTCCGAACTTCAAACTACAATAAGATATTAAAAAGGTTGTAATTTCCAATGGAATATATTCTTGTTTATTAATATTTTTTATTTTACAAAATCTATAAAAATTTTATACTAAATCACAATAGCAATATATCCCTTTTAAACTTACTTCGTCGACAAAGCTGATGGCATGGTGAAGACTTGATCATCATAAGCCTGATAATCAACCACATTTGTTGTAAAGTCTTCATCTTCATAAACGGTTTTTGATCTGACTGAACTATTCAAAGTTGGTGGTGGTTTGGAGCATTTCGGTGGTAATTTTATTCTCGGTACAAAGTTAGAATATGCTACCCTTTTTTCTGAGGTATAAAAACTAAGGCATAAAAAGAAGGAAATCATCATAAATACGTACAAGAAAATAAATATTTCTTTCACTTAGAAAGGCTACAAACCTCAGATTAATCCAATGAGGCATACTATAATCGTCTGTATTGAATGAAGCATCTTTATTATGAAACTAAAATCATAAAAAGAACTAATTACAACAGAGGAAAATTCCTATAATAAAAATAACACCCACCTGTTGTAATAAAAAATAAAAATAATTGATGAATCCTAAGGAACCATTACTTAAAAAGAACACAATTTTAACATATTATTGACAGGATAAACAAATATATGTTTCCTTAACTGCTGGTGAAACGCTTCATAAATTAACAATTTAATGTTTTATTAAATTTATTAACAACTAAAATAGATTTTTATTTATTTATATTTTATTTTATGCAATTTGTACCTGCGCGATTTTTAAATTGAAAAAAAAAAATTAAAATAGTTTTTGTACTGTTGTATAGTAAATTGCTCTTAATTAAATTGGTATTTACTAACGACTAGCAATTTTTTTTGGAATCTGTCTCTGTCCATAAGATGTTAAGGGTAAGGATCCCTCCCTCTCTCATGATAGGATGGTTAGCCCCCCCATTCTATCATGGGACAGGGGAACCGTAGGGGCTTGCCCCGGGCCTGTGACCATTCATGGCCTCTGGGACCTTAGGTCCAAAAATGGTACTACGGGCTGGTGGTCTACCTCCTTCAGGCAATGACTACATGGGCTGGTGGCCGGGGCCGCTTGGCGGTACGCCGGTTGCAGACGTAGTGGTCGTGTGTTAGATGCTCCCAGTAGTATGACCCCAGTTGTTCTGGTACTATCCACTGTGGTGCGGAAGCTAGAGAAGTAGGTTTTGTCTTTTCCAAGGATGCCATCAGGTGGTATCCTTACCTATTGGTCGTGGAGTGCAGGGATAGGAAAGAGTCCGGTTAAGGCCCTCAGGCTAGGCACGACTTCTTTCCGTTCCAGTCCTCAATACGACGTACACACATGTCCATAACATGTGTGCAGAACATGGTTTGTTAGCATATGAAACCATTTTCTTAATTGACAACGAACACGCCACAATGTTTTACATAGATTAAATTAAAGAATACGTATATTGTAATGGATACGTATTACAATATACATTGCTGTCCATTGATAGCCATGCAGAGGTTGTTTTATAATTTTGTTTTTGTTTTATAATTTTATATATATAACAGAGGTGGTAGTAATATGCACAGAACTTGAAAGAAAATAAGAAAAGAAAATTAATCTAATTAGAAATTTTTAATGTAAAGGGTAACAGGGTTAGCACATCTACTAACCACTCATAACCTCATCACAGTTTATCTCGATAATCTCATTTATTCATCTTACATTTAATTCCAGAGATTATTTAACCATTCAGCAGGCATGCAGGAATATAAAATGTTCCAATTCAAGATTTTTCTTTATATTCAACAAGTGCTTGAATTTTCACTTTCAGCCCCTGTCTATATTCGTTCATCAATCCCTCATCATTAGTTATTCTGTGAATTGATGAAAAACATAGTGGTGCACTTTTCACGAAATTCTTTTAAATTTTTTAGCTTATTTAGCATTTATACTACATCTATGATATCACTCAGAAAGGCATATTTATTTTAGGTTTCAACGGAACAACTTCATAGAATAGGTGCTATATCTTTAAAAAATCATAACTCAAAATAATGACTTACAGTATAAAATATACCAACCTTAAAAAGAGGCACTGCGTGGAGGGGTTGCTCACCGAGACAAACCAAATCACTACCAACTCCATTATCAATTACTCTTTGCTTTGTAACATTAGTGAGTTCTCGGTCAACTTCAAAAACACCAACCCCAGGAGTTATGACAACTGATAACTGTCCAGTTCTATCAAAGCTTCGATCCAAGTAGTGCTTTTCAAATACTAAAAGAAATATTACATTTCATTAAAGATCAAGATCTAATACAAGAAACCCTTCAATATCATATGTGAGACTGATTAACCACATTAAATATTCTATATGCATATTAGCATACCATAAAATAAAGTCCCTGAATCTCTAGTAATAGTAAAATAATAATTAATTCCATAAATTAAAAATCTATTTATCTAATTTCTAATTCTAAATGAAATATCCCAGGAGATCAACCGAAGAATTGCTGCAGCCAATCGAAGCTATTTTGGGCTAGCAAAATACTTCAAAAGCAGACACCTCTCCAACAAGACCAAGATCGGCCTATATAAGGCCCTGATTCGTCCGGTACTTACGTATGGGTCAGAGACCTGGGCCTTCACTAGAGCCAGTGAGAACCTCCTTCTGGTGTTTGGACAGAAGATATTGAGAAGAATTTTTGGCCCAGTTCGAGAAGGAGACACCTGGATAAGGAGGAAGAATCGGGAACTCTCAAGACTGTACAGAGATCCTGATATCATCGAATGGATCAAGATTGGGAGACTTCGATGGACGGGCCACGTTGCAAGGATGAAGGAGGACGAGATTCCTAAGAGGACATTGGCTGAAGAGCTTCATGGCAAGCGAAGAGTGGGTAGGCCAAATGTAAGGTGGGCTGACACCGTCACAGGAACTGGAGGCGTTAGGAACTGGAGAGCTGCAACAGATAGAGCCAACTGGCGGAGACTTTTGGAGGAGGCCTAGACCCGTTAACGGGTTGTTGCGCCAACTATGTATGTATGTATGTAATATTTTTGAAATTGGTTTCATCCTTAAGTATTTAAATGTTGAAAAAAGATTGATAAATAGATGATCAACAATTAAAAACAGATTTCTTGTTTTGTGTATTGTTTCTAAAATACATCATATAGGCTGATGTTTCACTTCAAATGCCTCTTTAGTTTTGGAGAAACATTAGTAAAACAAAATAAAAATACCGCGCTTTCAAAAACTATTTATAATGTTTTGAAGTCCTGAGATTTCCTTCTTTAAAAAGCCTGAAGTTTACCAGGAGTACATTTTGTTAAAATAACTTGTTTTCTTTAACTATATTATCACCTTGACAGATCAAAATTATCATAAATTTATACTTAGAATATTGTTCGAAAACTAAACCACAAAAAAATGAGTTCATAACTAGAAAAGTCAAAATAAAATTACCGTTAAGGGACATATTCAAAACTTCAAGGAAGTTCCCTTGTGCTGCGGTGGAATTGATAGCTTTTGGAACAACTATATTTGGCCTGTTGTTATACTCTAAAACACTCTTCTGATAATCCAGAAACAGCCTTCTCAATTCAATCAAAGTGTGGTTCCAATCATCGTATCTTTCATTTTGGACTACCACTCTACAAAAAATAAAGGATGAATTTTCCTTTAAAACAGTATGATTTGAGAAATTAAAAAATAAATAAATTTGAGAAAGTACCTGTAGAAATCTTCATAAAATCTTCCCCTATAATCCTGTTGCAAACATTGCCTCATATATTGAGGAAATTCCTCCAAGCAATTTGCTTTATAAAAACTTCTTGAAAACAAAACTATTGTCACTTCATGGTTACTGCCATACTTCTGTAATTAAAAAACTTTAAATGAGAACTGTTAAAATGGAAACTTAGAAAATTATTATTTTGTTAAAATCATTGCATTTATAAGGAAGAAATCATTAAATACTATTGACCAAATAAATGACAGCTCATCATTTATAGCAGTCTAATATAATTTTAAATTGTAGTAATATCTGGACAATGATCAGCAATATAAAGAAAAGTGATTAAATAAGGCAACAAGCAATTTAATAATAATAAATTTTACAAATAACATTAAAAACTATGAAGATAATAAACAAGAAAAATCACTATTGTTGGGTTTTTAATAAAATATAATAAACATGTAATTATTTAATATAGTAAAACAACCTTCCATTTCTTAAATAAATCAGCTAAAAATCCATTAATTGCTTTTTCAAAATATAGATCACCATGAATATCGAAATCCCACATTTCTGAGCTCATTTGGATAAACAAATAAACCATACTAGTGAGTGACCGGAAAACCACCTAAAAAGGTATAAATAAAATTAAAGTAATGAAAAATAAATAAAAATAGCATATGGAAACAACTTAAAGAACAATCTTGTGGATAGAACTGCTGGAACGTTAGGTACTTCTACCAAATGAACAGAGAGTATTTATCCTCTGATTCAGACAGTTCCACTACTTTTATTTATTATTGTTTAAACATTTTGAAATTTTTTTACATTCTTTCAATACTGAATATTAATTTGTATTTGATTGAATCAATTAAAACAATAGCTTATATAAGATGAATTAGGTTTTTTTTTTCATTATTTATTGTAAGAAAAACAACATAAGCTATTGACTATATATAATTATAAATTATTGGACAGTGGAGGTAGAAGCTGTTCACAACATAGAAAAGTTAACATTTTTCCAATAAGGCAGAACATGAACACCAAAAGGTCATTGCTAAAGTTGTTTATCTATTAACTATTTGCATTTTATTAAGGAATACGTTACCTTAGTAGAGTCCACAATAACTCCACAAGCAACACGATCACCCCTCACCCACATTTCATACACCTGACATCTAATACTACCTCCACAAAAATCAATTTTTTTATTATTATAAACACAAGAGTTTATCTGAAATCAAAAATACGAATATTTTGAACTAATTGCTTCTGGTATTATGAAAGTTTTAAGAAATATAGAAAGAATAACAATTACTAATGAGTTCTTCAACCTCCAAAATTCACTTCTACCAAGGTATTGATCTTTGA
This sequence comes from Nezara viridula, assembly GCA_928085145.1. Classification (NCBI taxonomy): domain Eukaryota; kingdom Metazoa; phylum Arthropoda; class Insecta; order Hemiptera; family Pentatomidae; genus Nezara; species Nezara viridula. The sequence continues at coordinate 44,642,182 of OV725082.1, read as the reverse complement.
AGATTATTTCGACTGAATCTAAAGCAACAGCAGCTGGATCTACTTGATTTACACAAACATCAGCAAAAGTACGAAGTTGAAATGAAGTTGCGATACTTTGCTCAATGCTAATAACATCTAAAAATGAAATGAAATGATGAATTAAATAATTTTCACAATTGAATTTTTATGTATAGTTACATTGTATATTTAATCCAATAACTATGTTATCTATCTACAAAAATTGACTAATATATTATTAGTCAAAATTGAAAAATTTCAATTAAAAACCTTGAAAAATCATTTAAATAACAAAATAAAAATATACATTTCAGAAAAAAATGGTCAGGGGTCCTCTGGTCAATAGACACATACTATGTATTATAATAGTTTTTATTTTAATTGCCAAAGTTTTGACCTACATTGTAGGTCTTCTTCAGGGCATTTCATCCAAAAAATTTTCAATTTCCTTGCTTCATTCGTCATTTCTACATGAAATGTCCTGATGAAGACCCTAAACGTAGGTCAAAACGTTGTCAATTAAATTAAACATTACTATAATACATAGGATGTGTATTATAGTAATGTTGGTTGACCACATCTCTGACCAAATTATCCTTAAATTAGAATTACAGTCAACTATTTCCATTACTTTCATTTACCTATATATGTAATACATAGTGAGGGTTCTCAAATAATCCCAAAAACCAAATCCTTCAAAATGATCTGAGTATTTGTTTATGCATGTGAATACTCTAGCTCAATAACATAAAGTTGTACGCAACTGAAATTGTGTTTTTAAGATTTGTACATGCCTGGGATGTTACAGCAACTTTTTCATCAAAATCGGCTATCTGGAAGTGCAACTTTATATCATCAATTTTACACATTTTTACAATTTTCTTGAAAATAGCTCAGACGATTTTGATGAAATTCACTGTATCACTGTAAAATTAAGCAGTTGTTGATATAATGTAGGTCTCATTCTTACTGATGTTCTATAACAGTGTTTAAATGCCTAATTTCTTCCTCTAATGTACCTTTATTTTTTTTTTAATTTGAACTAATTAACCATTTCACATAGGAAACTGATATAAAAAATGGTTAAATATAATGAATAAAGAAAATTGATATCTAACTAAACGAGAAATAAGGGTTGGAAACAACCAAGAGTACTGATCTCCAAAATTGTTTACTTTACCAAGAATATGATGTTTTACTAACTGGATCAAGATTTATGACATTATGACTAAAAATATGCTTTGTATTAAACTACTCGAGGAATTACAATAAAAGAAATGGTAAGAAACAAATAAAAACATGATGTATCAGACTTTAAACTTGCCTCTTCCTTGCAAATCTTCTTTGAATAGAGTAACTTGAAGAAGTAATCGACTATACTCATCTTCTGGGTGATAAATTTCGATCACATCTCCTTTCTTTAAGGTAGGAAAATCCTTAGGATTTATTAGAAGATCCTCTCCTAAAAAAAGTGACTTTGTAGGGTAAAGTAAGTAAACTTACAGAATAAATCAAATGAGCAACAGACCATTGAATGATTTTGTATGAACCAATAGCTTATACAGTTTCATTTTAAAATTCATCTCCATCTTAAGTCTTAAAAAAAAGTAATGGATTGTAGTTATCGTTTAAAAACTTCTACATTTAATTTTTTGTAATATATTTTCAGTATTAACGTTTACATTAATAGATAATTCATTTAAAGCTATCTTTTCAAAATTAATTACTATAAACATTGTAAACAGGATTATCAATGTTGACAGCCAGGTTACGTTACTGTTTTAAGTTCTTATCAACGTTTCTCAGGATAATAATTAAAATTATTTAAGATTTCAGGCATGGCCAAAATAAAGTACAAATAAAGACTCATTTAATTTAGTTGCTAAATGCTTTTAGGATCCTGTTAATATTATAATAATAAAAAGGTTTTTTTCCGAGGTGGCAGCTTAATTTTGCCGCCCCTTCATTCACTGCCCCCCCCCTCACCAACAGAAGTCATCTATTTGCAATATTTTATAAACTACAACAATATTTTAGACAATACATTTCGAAATATATATCGGAAACAACTAATAAAAAATCGTAAAGAAATAATAAATTATAATATACATTATATTAATAAATATATACAATAATACATTGTTACATATTTAACCTGAATTAATATCTCGAAAAAAAACAACTTTGATAAATGCCAAAATTAATTGTTTAATATTTCTTTTTAGTGAAATATGACGAATCTTTGAAAAAATTGCTAAAATTTTATTTTAATATACCAATAAAAAGAAAGACCGAGTTATTAATTTAAAAATAAATAAAAACAATAACATTTTAGCTGAGAAAAGAAAAGTTATATTTTACTTGAAATACAAATGGTATAAAGATATTGTGTTTGTTGATTTCAGGAAAGTTAACCAGTTTCCACTCAATGAATTAAGTTGAACTCGTTTGTAGTAGCTAATTAGTCCCATCATTTAATGACCTATTTTATTCTAATAAGTTATAATACTTAAAATAATAAATGATAAATTCCTAAACTTAGATCATTCATGAGGATCGGAAATCCATCAAGCAGTTCCTAAACCCATCGATGTAACAGTAGGCGAGTTCCTAGATGTGGAACTGAGTTAATTGGATGAGCATCGGAAATCCTTCAAAAGATTAGCGCTGAGTTTGGGAACTTGCTCTGTATTACACATCTATATTCATTTTATCTATTTATTACTCTCATAAAAATGTTATATTCTTGAAGCAATATGATATTCAGTTAGCTTTTCAATACCTAACTTGACTATCACTGTTGATAGGATATTAAGAACAATATATATTATATAAATGGAAGATAGAATAAATAATGCAAAAGTCCTTTGGTTCTCAAAATTTGAACCATAATTATTTTTATTTTATAAATTTTAAAATACATTTAATTCAAGCGTGTTAATTTTTCTATAGAATGAAAATAAATGTAATAAAAACTGTTGTAGTTAATTAAGAAAGTTAAATATTAAAACGTTTTCTTAACAATTCATTAATTTAAATACTTTTTTTTAATTTAGAGTATTAAAAAATAAATTCGTTTTTCAAATTTTATTACTCAAAGGTTGGTACTCAATTTCTTTTTCTTCAAAAAATCAGAAATATCATACTTACTTTAGTTGAAAATAATCTAAAAGGTAACACATTCTTAATAATTTAAACCATTTTGATGGTTGAATTAGAGGAATCAATTAAATTTTATATACATATGATTCAATAGTAGAAACAATATTGTTCAGGTTTGGAGCCAAATCTAGCTTCAAGCCACCATTTTACTTTTACACTGGTGGTTCACTGCACTTCTCCTAATTATAGATTTAAAATTTATGGTAATGATGTTAGTTGTTTAATTTTACTATATATACTTATGTCTACCATCTTGGTTGTTGGAAAATATTATTTTTTATAGAACTATTTGATATTTTGCTAATATAATTGCTGATTATGTATATTTTTCATTTGTGAAGGAAAGGTCAGAATCTTTATTTTACTATATAAATTGATCTAAGTAAAAAATTTTTAAATTTTTATTCAGGACGACTTAGTTGTGAGTTTAATAATTTCAAGATTTACAATTCTGAAGCTCTCTTACTACTGAAATTAATAAAAATAATTATATAGATGAGGACAGCACCAGTTACACATAGTTCACAATCACTTTGGTCACACTTGTTCATGGATTGCTGAATGCATCCTAGTTTATCCAAAAGACTGTTTTCGGCACTGCCTGAACAAGTATGACCCAAGTGATCGTGAACCATGTGTAACCCATACGCTCCTAATCTTAATAATTAACTTAATAAATAAATATGAAAGTATCGAATTGGATTAAAACATTTCCATGAAATTATACCTCTAACTGAATCACTTTGAATATTTGCAAGAGATACTTCATAAGTATACAAAATACTGTATCAGATAATTCCATTTATACTACAATGCTTAGAATAAAATTTACAGATTGCTGCCATGTAGAATGATATTTTATTGAAAACCAGTTTTCATATTGAAGTAAAATTACTCAAAATATGGTAAACATATAAATTTGATGAGAAATATTTTGTGAATTATAACAATTTTCTTTATTAGTACTTTAATATAATGCAATTGTTGGTACATTAAACTATTTAATTTTAAATCCTTTAAATATTCTAAAGTATTTAAGCTAAGAAGACTGGTAAAATTGTGTTTTTTTTTATTGCAACAATTATGTTTGGTTTCCTAGGTCATGTCTTTTGTGTGGAAGAAGTCCAGCACAACTCAAAAACATTCTATTCTATCAAAAGTTTTTTTTTAATTTGTACTGGACCGTACCAGTCTTCTTTAAAACTAACGAGTAATGTTTATTACTAAAAAAAGTCAATTAGTTGTTACCATAAGAATTTACATTTCATCTCATAGTTATCTGCTCCGACAAGCAGCTTACTCCTCACCCCTCAACATTTTATGAAGGGCGCAAGCCCCTCCAATATTTCAGTGTTTTACTCAAAAATAACTCACAAGAAGTTCATTAAAATGTATGGGTACTGATTATAATAATATATTATAAGTAATAAACTGATTAGCTACTGTTTTTTGTATGACATTCTATTCTCTGCCCCATTCCTATGCATTAAATAATGTTATGTTAAATTATTCTTAGTCCCTCCAATATTTTCTAAATAGCGGTGTCTATGTTTCGTCTCATTTTCTAACAGAGAATCCAAAGGAAGATATATTGTACAATCTCCTTAGATAATCCAGACAATGAATGTCATCAAATTGGATTGGATGAAAAAATATAACATTTGTAATTAATCAAACTTTGCTATTCTATCTCACCCGGTATAAACTTATTATCTTACCATCATTAGCATATTTCAATGTCGTAAGAATGTTTCAATTCTTCCTGTAATGGTTCTCAAAGAGATTAAATGTAGTAGATATATTAAAGATGCATGAATTTTAGGAATAGCCTGGTTTTTTTTTTTTTTATAGTCACCAAATTCATTATTTACTGTACCGGTGGGGGGTGGTGGCAAGTCGGTCATATGCTTCTTTTCTTTTTGCCGTACCCTGACGGCTACCTTGAGGTTGCCACCATGTACTTACCAGATTGAGAATATCAAGATTCATTTCCTGGGATCGCCGAGAAATGAAAATCAAGTTAAATGGAGCAGGGAGGTACAAATTATTTTATTTGTGCCAACGTTTCAACCCAAACATGTGAGTCATTTTCAGGATGTGGTTCGAGCACTGAAAGCTTTCAAGTACTGACACACTGTTGTTAGTACTTTGACAAGACCAGTTTTCAGAGGTTTTAGGGTAGAACCAAGAACTGAGCTCTGTAGACAGTTTCTTTTCATGGTATCTTCTACTTTGTAAAAGCAAAATTTTGTTTGTAAAGTCCTGTTCTGAAGATATATTCACATCAGACTGTAAATGTTGCTGGAAGCCTTATACTTCAGCAGCTGTTGGAGTACATTTGACTTCCAAATGCTATTGAAGGTGAAGGTTATGTCAAACAAAAGTAGCATAACACACTATTCTGCTCTTTCTTTAATGTGCCAATGTACTCTTAGCAGGGCATCTGTAGATCACCTACTTTGGTACATCCATTCTACAGTAGAGGGCTCACTCTTGAAAAACAGGCTGTTAGTTCACGACTACCAGGTTCTCTAGTACCTTGCTTATAACAGAGAGTAGACAGACCTACTACACTTAGGCATTTGGCTTACAGGACTGGATTATCCTAAGCTTCTTCCTGGTAGGTAACCCTAACATTGGAAAATTTTCCATTTTTTTATAAGCATCTGGTATTCAAGGGCTCACGCTATCACAAAGCTTTTTCAAGAAGTAAGTCCGAGTGAGGTTGGTACCTTCTTGGAATTAGGCATGAAAGATATTTTAATATGCCACATTAGTTGGATTATTAAATTGAAAAGTAATGATTGTAGGCCCTAATGCACATTTGTGGGCTGTTTTTTATTGGACAAAGGGATTTGCCAACCATCAAACTATTTGTGTGGATGCCTCTTTTGTGCTTCCATATTTAACACTTTACAAAGATTTGACAGGTAGGCTAATTGTGTTGAGTGCTTAGGGTTCCTATTAGGGCCTCAGATATTCAACTTCTACAGAGCCTCTGATAAAGATGGAATCTGAATCTCTCTCATCACCACAAGTGCAGGTTGGCAATAATTCAGCAGGAGACTGCTATGAGGAATTAGCAATTATAGATCGATGTCTCATGAGGTGGTACATATTGGAGGAGAAGGAGTATTTCTTGACCTTAATTTGCAGAAAGACATATTCAGACACCAGATGGTGAGGGTAGGCTCGGCGAGTTTACCGAAGATTCTCCATGTGAGAATCAATCAGGAACCTTTTAGATGTTAAAAGATCCTGCAAGAGTACACTCTTGAGGAATGGAACCGATGGACGTTAACAACTCCAGAAGGGGCTAGTATGAGGAAATATTTTCCCACCATTGATTACTGGTTAGCAGCAAAATGATTATAAGCTCTTTTACTGTGGTATGAAAATTGATACGCTATGCTCTCATTGAGGAGCACCAGAGACTACTGAGGATATTGTCATAGTTTTTTTAATTCATTACTGTGGAGAATGAGTTCCAAATATACTCTTATAACTTTTCTTGCATTTTTGTGCTAGTGGGTTTGTCTTTGAATATGTTCCTTGAGCTTAAATTTTCATAAGAAATGTCACAAGTAGTTTTTATAGTTTGTTTAATCCCCAATATCTCATAAGTTCATTTATTTATCTTTTTTGCCAATTCCTATTTATTGATTAAAATTCAATTTTATTGATTTATGAAGAAATATTGTAGAAATTATATTAGTGATTTAAATATTACTTTGTATCCTTTTTGAAACATTGATAAAAAGAAGTTGCTACAATTATTTTGACTTAATTATTAAATAATCTCCTAAAATATTTTTAAGATAATATTATTTAGATTTGTACTTTGTAGGAGTAGTGCAGTGGTCATAATTTTTATTTTTTTATTTATTTCATATATATACATTTATAAATCTTGTTTTCCTGGTTTCTATTACTTTGGTGCGGTTCGGTTATGTCGTTAAGTGCATTTATTTGTAATATTTAAAAGTGAAATTATTGTTCAAGTGAATTTTCTTAGTTATCGCCGTGGGCATCCGGTTTCTTTCGTTTCGAAATCTGCTGGGTTTAAAGACCTTGGCGGATAGTGAACTTCAAGAAAGAAGGAACTGACATCCCTAAGAAATCATGGGTAAGTTCTATATTACAGTATTTCCTTTTTTTTTTATTGTTTAATTATACATAGCACTCATTGCAAATCTTTTATAATTCATTTGATAAATATCTGTTTCTAAATATATATATAAATATCTTGAGTTTCAACAATTAAGTATTTTAATTTCATAGAATTATCATCTTAACTACATCCAACAGGAAAAAGATTTTATTAGAAACCTAAATTTTGATCCACTTAATTAAGATTTTAGTTAAATTGCATAACATAACATAAGTAATTGATCTCCACTTTAAACTCTCAAAATACTCAACATTGTTTTATATCTTGTTCATTTATCCCTGATGAAGATCTGCAAAATGGGTTGAAACATAAGTTTCAATAAAGAAATTACGTGATTTCTTTTCTGACTGCCATTCCAAACCGTCTTTTCTCTTATTAACTTAAATAGCAATTATTTAATGTTATTGTTATAGTTTTGGATTACTTATAGATTAATTACAATGTTGATTGAAATTTTGGTGATTATTGGGATAGCAATAAACTTTATATCCCGTTCAACACAATTAGCCAACTTGCCAAATCTTTGCAAAGTGTTAAACATGGAAGAACAATTGAGGCATCCACACAAATAGTTAGATAGTCTGCAAATCCCTTTGTCCACTAAAAAACAGCCCACATATGTGCTAACACAAATATTGGCCACTACTTCCACCAATTGATAAAAAAATTTCCACTATTATTGAGGTCAAATTAAAAATATATTTCGAATTAATATGAATTGATTGATGTGAAAATTTAAAGCAAACGGAATATTAAAATTCTTAATATCTTTATGGCATTTTTTATTTAACAATATTTTGATATGTAAATCTGAATTTGAAAATATTCATTAAAAATAAATATTAATTTTACTATTACTTTTACTTTTTGGTCACTAAGTCCTTAATATATGACTGATCATAGAGCAATACAAAAATTAAGTGATTCTGATAATTTTGATAATATATATTATCAAAATCATCAGAATCAGTGGCATATAAAATGTACATAAATACATAACAACCTGTACCACTAACAACCCATGAAGGGTCTAGGGTTCAGTACAATATGAGGAAGTACTGTTACAAGGCCAACGGTTGTGCATGGAGGTGACAGGCCAATATCATGCTCAACTGCCAGGTTTTTCCCCTTAATTAATTATTTAATTAAGAATAATCACTTTATAGAGGCTGGGTTTGCCCCAGGAGGGTCTCCCGGTCCCCCAGTCGATGGAAAATTACTAGTCATTAGCCGGATTTGAGCCTGGGATCTTGAGCTTGGGAAGTCAGTACTCACCCACTGAGCTGCCCTGCTCCCTTTAAATATATACCACGCATAAATGCACCTTAATTATACATAAAGAGTGTCTATGTTCTTAATGGCCAAACTCTGGAGGGTGATTTTAGACAAAGTTACCAACAAAAAAGTTCATTTGATGCATGGGCCCATTCCGAATGGAAGAGGAGTTAATACCAATTTTGAGTTTTTTTAAGGTGCTCACAGGTTTTATTGAACAAAAAGGAATTGCTCAAAAACTGTTAAAGATAATTAAATTTTAAGTACACTGTCGCAAAATAGACAAAATGTTCTTTAAAAAAAAGTGATTAAGTTCACTAAGATCAATAATAAAAGGGACTTTCAGGAGGTCTAATATGGCCACTGTAGTATTGCAGTTACAGTACTCATACCGAGCAGCATATCTCTGTATTCCCCATTATTCAAATAATTTGGCATAATGGCTGGTTTTGTGTATTTAAACCTCCTAAAAATCCCTTTTATCATTGACCTTAGTAAATTTAATCACTGTTTTCTCAAAGAAAATTTTGTCTTCGACACAAAATTGGTCTTGACTCCTTTTCCATACGGAATCAGCCCATGCATTAAAGGAACTTTTTTTGTTGGAAATTTTGTATAGAATCATCCCCCAGATATGTCCTGTATATATATATATATATATATATATATATATATCAAAACAGGACAACAATAATTTCAGAACATTATACATAATTTTTGTTTCCAAGTATTGTATTTGTTTATCCTAGTACTTGTTATTTACTTTAATTGTTTGTGGTTTAATTGCAGATGGTGAGTACCTGATAAAATGTAACTAGTTTATATTACGTAATAGTATGGAACAAAAACTATTATCTGAATAGTTCAAAGGTAATATTTTTTTAAATTGTAATATGGATCTTTTTGAAACTTTAATAGAACATTATTATGGTAAAATCAGAATAAAATTATAAAATAAAAGTTAATACAAAATAAAATGTATCGATCTCATGGTAATTAAAATGTTAATTGAACTAGAACAGGAAAATTAAAAATTGTCTTTCTTAAGTTAGATTACTGACTGAGTTATTAAAAAAAACAAGACACACATCTTCAGATGAAATTAGAATAGATACACCTCTGCCTATCTTCTTTCTTTTCAGTGCATTTCAACATGAAAGTATCTAAACCAACTTAGGTTGTGGCTACATTAGATTTGTCTTTTCTCACCCTCAGATATCAGACGACCTTTGTATGTTGCTGATCAAAAAGAAATATTCAAAAGTGAATAACTAAATTGGATCCATGTTTCTTATGATGTGATTAAGTATGATTGTAGGAACAATTATGTCTTAAATTCCATTTATTTCTCTTTAAATTTAAGCATTGTCCAATGTACTTTCAAAATAATTGATAAATTAATTATTTTTCATATTTTCTAATTATTCTATATTAATAACAGTTCTATTCGTTTAATAGGTAACTTTATTTTTTTAAATTTTTTTAGAAAAATCTTCTTTATCGGTATATTTGAATTATGTTTCGAGCCACCTGGCTCATCATCAAATTCATTCTACAATATGATTAAACATTACTTGGTTTGTATTTATCTTATCACTGTAATTGAAATTTACAATTCATATCTTTATAAATATCTTATTTCAACTAATACATATTACCTTATTTTAAATAAAACTTATATTCAACATTTTAATCCCTAATTATAACACCACTATATAAACTGAAAAGAAGATTACTAAATAAGTAATAATGTTAATTGATTAATTTATCTTACCTTTCTTCAGTCTCTATTAATGTAACTATCCTTAAGAATAATGTGATATTCTTTAAAAAAATCAATTTTTTGTCCATTCATTAATTGAATTTTTCTAACATAAATAATGTATTTCGTTTAAACATATATAATGCATGTCATTCAAACATATCAATAAAGAAGATTTAAGGGTTTATTTTTTCTTTGAAAGGTTTGAAAAAATAAAATTAAAAAATGTTCTACAATATTTTATTAATATTATATATAATGTACAATATTAAAATTTTACTGACTATTAAAAAGCACACCAAATTTTTCTTTTTTAATGAGATGGTATTGGATATTTAATCCGCAATAATAATTGCTACTTACTAATAATAAAAGCTAATTACTATTATTATTTTTTTATGCTGGATTTCGAATTGCTTTTGGATTACCTATTGAATAGATAAACTTGTAAATGTTATAGATTATTTAGAAAATTGAAAAAAAAATGAACTTAAACAGTTATTTTGTATATATATATATAGGATAGCACTACAAATTTAAAGCAAACAAATGGGAATCAGAATGTAATTATTCCGATGAACATACATAATCATATTGTAAGAAATACGAATCGAATGTATGGATTAATTTTTTATCTTGGTATTTGTTTTTTGCTGGTATCTGATTGTGAGAAATTTCCTTATACTTTACATCTTGGGCCCAAGCTCCTTCATGTCATATTGGATTTTCCCTATTTTCTGTTAGGACTTATCTAGCGGCCTCTTGGGTTTTAGCTTTGCTTTCTTTAAAATGCTTGGTGTCTTGATCTCTCCCATTGTTCATACTCAAATTGTTGTTGTATTTCAAGGGTATTCTTTAACAATTGGGATTATTTATTTTCTCTCATTCAGAATTCAGTTTCTTTGTTTTGTCTATATTCTTACTTACAAATGAATGTGTAGTGGGATTCTTTAAATATATTTATCTATCTATAAGTTGGCTCTACTGCCCCAATTAGGCTTTGGTCCCTGACATTCAGTGTAGGTCTATCTACATCACCAAGCCATCTTACATATTTAATTTTAGATCTTCCTTACAATTACCATCCTTCTGGCAATTGATATAGCAGCTTTCTTGGTTGATGATGCTCTGTCTTTCTTTCCACTTAGCCAGGACAAGCAATCATATTCTTGCCATCTTGCCACAATATCTGCAACATCAGTAACTGTTAGTTTTTTCTGAATAACCACTGTCCTGATTTAAAAATATGGTATTTGTTTCTTTTTACTTCTGATTCCTCTCTTTTCCAACGTAGTTCTGCACAGCTGTTATTAAACATTTGTTTTCTGTTTCTTGTTGTTTGTCTATTTTCCTATATACATTAAAAAGTAGGTGAATTTGCCCAATTTTCCAAAACCTCTCTAATGCACATTATTCTTAGATCTCTTAAATACTTTTCATCTTTTGATGGACTTAAAACTTCATTCTTTTAGCTGTTAATTGTCATAATTTTTTAAATAAGTTCTTCCTGTCACTAAGTCTGGGCTAGAACTAGGATTTTTTTCAGATGAGGTCAGGTTAAACTTTGCTGCCCCTTTTTATCTCCCTTTTCCTCATTAATAAAAATTAACGGTTTTATTAGAGTATTTTAGATAAAATATTTCAAATTAAATATAATAAACTCATTAGATGAACTAAGTTTTTGCCTGAATTAAGGTCAAAACTATAAAAAAGCACAAACAAAAATGTTTTACTGTATTTTAAAGTAAAATTTAGCTCAAAATGTACCACTCTATAATTTCTGTCACCCAGGACAAGTGCCCTCTGTGCCCCTCTCTACTTCCGGTGCTGCACTCATGTTTAACAGATTGGCTCCAGTCTAAGCTGATCTGTTAATATCGTGGATTTCATCCAGCTACATAAAAATTATAAACACTAGTGGTCTCTACGTCTCCCATCCCATCTGGCTCTACATATTCCATCCCTTCCCCCTCTTTTCTTGGAGAAGACGTTAACCTCCTTAAAATGATTTTTTTTTTTTATTTTACTTTAGAAAATGAATATTTGTACATGAAATACAACTGAATCGCTAATTTTGAAAAAAAGGTTGATTCATTTTGAACAATAATCGAATTAACCCCTTTCTCAAAATCAAACTGAGAGGAAACATAACTAGGATTGTGAAATTATTAGCCCAAAGTAAAATCCCGGATGCAAGCCTGCCTTTAGGGCTTTGCCATGTTTACCCAATCCATGATTCTAGTCTATCATCTTCTAGATGCCATGGGATAATTATTACCAAATTTGCTTTTTGAAAATTAATATATCACTATTTGTTATATTATAATAGTATATATCAATCTAAAAATCTATTGAAAAATTAAACAAAGGAGAATAGCCCTGAGATCCCTTGGGCAGTTAAGATAATATAGAAAGAAAAATTTTAATAAAAATAAACATGTTTTGGGGACATATTTTAACTTTTTTGGTTAGTAGTCATGAAGTTCTTATCCAAGCTTGCCTTCTATGAGAATATTCCACGCTTTGTTATAATGAGAAGTTCAAACTAAGGATCTAGCTTTTTTTCACCTACCCAATATCTCTCAACGAGAACAATACTTGGTTATAGATTGTTAAATCTTATTGCTCAATTGAAGAGATATTTCCCTATGGGATAGGCTAACTAGTGTTAAGTGGAATTTTACGAGGTTATCATAAAGTATGGAAGTTTACAACCAATTGTTCCAAATAGACTTTCTTGATGATAATATAATTTTTATATCTGTATCCCGGAGGTGAAGAACATTTATTAAGGGAACCCAATTTTCCATAACTTTGAGTTATTAAAATTTGTTTCTTCGGACAGATATGAATAAATATGATTCATCAATATCATTTGAGTGGCCTCAAAAGACGGACATATGTCATTTTCAGAAAGTGGAGAAAAAGTCAATTTTTGTTATATAGGTTCAGCTCAAACTGTTTCTGAAGATTTTATTTAAGAACATTCATGTTGAATCATAAAAAAATATCATCTGAATTGGTTTGAATTGAAACTATATTAGATGACAGATGTCCATGTTTGATATGAAGCCACTCATTTATACTTCAAATGCATTAGGGATAAGAAGGATAGATAATATACACCATTTTGTTCAATTATAATAGTTATATTTAAATACATTTCATGTTTCATTGTGTTTGATACAGCCCACAGAACTATAAAACATATAAAATTATTTAACTTAGTATTGAAAAAAAGATGCAAATAGTGACTTATTACATAAATCATATAATTAATGTTTAATTAGATTTTATAATAATATTATATTTGATATATATATAAAACATAGCTACGTGATATTTATGTTCTTTGAAAATGAAATCATTGATAAATTTTCAGAATTGATGTACATTTGTATATATAATAATATATGTAGTTATCTAATTAAAAAAAATAGACAAATATACATACAAATTGATAAATGTTTGAAAAAAATACACACATAGAGAAATTCTCAGGATTTCGAATTTAGCTTAAGATAATAACTCATTTATGAATATAAAATTTTACATAAAAATGGATTTTGTATTTAAATTATTATGACAAGAAACGCAGAATTCAGTTCTGCTACTATTACTTAAACTATTTACAAATATTTTAAGGCACATTAAATGACAAGCTGCTGGAGATTTGTTTTTTTTTTTTGTTCAAAAATTATTTTGAGTACTGCTTATTTTGTATATATTGTATTTCTTTTCTCTTTCAAGTATTCCGTAAAAAATTATAACTACAATATATTTCATGGGTGATTATTTTTTAATATGGGTATTTATAATTTATGTTTTTATGAGATTATGGTTGGGAAGTGGGTTGGGGATTCGGGCTGAAGCCCTCCCCCCTCCCCAAATGGTAAAATATAACAATATTTTATGGAAAAATATATTAAAACATTACCTCTTAAAGTATTATTGTTCGTGTAATTACATTTAAAAGGACTTAAGGAATCACTTAAACACCATTTCATTTAGATAGTTAGTTTCTTTCTTTTTTTCAAAAGTAGTTATCGTAATTTTTATGAAAAAAAAAGCTTTTGGGCTGAAGCCCTCCCAAAATAAAATCCTAGATCTGCTAGTGGTTGAATGGAACATTGAACTTAGGGCTGTAGGTTGAGGTTTTACACCCCTGTGTTTGTTTACTTTACGGATGTTGGCATAGTTTGTCTTAGCACAAATCCATGAATTCAATTCAATTCTGAATCAAAAATGGCATCGAAAACCATTTAGATCCCTTTTTTTTCAATAAAACCCAGACGTGGTGCCGTTTGCTCATCTAGCGGGAGAAAAGTCTAGAAGCCATGTTATTGCCAATAAAATATTTCTTCTCATCCAGACTAATCTTTTATTGTTAAAAAAGTAATTGAATGATTTGTAAACAATTTGTTGCAAAAAACTTACGTTCTTTTATATTTCATGAAAATTTTAAAATCCAATTGTAACATTTCAATAGTAAAATATCACTTAGACGGAGATCATCGATTTCTTTTTCATCATTTGGTATTGAATACATATATTCGTATTCGGCATTACGAGCAAATTCAAAACAGTCATTTAACTATTTTTTCGCGTAGTGGCGTGTAGAAACTAATCCATATTTTTTTCAGATCATAATATAATTTTTCTTTATATCTAATAAATAATAAGACGAAATTTTTTATTTTCATAATTTTGGAGCATGTGAATAAATGTTTTACAGTCAAAGTGACAAGGGTTTGAAGTTCGATCTCTGCTATGATTAAAAAAAAAAGGTGGAGGGATAGTAGTAATAAGATATTTCAATATCTCCAACTAATCTGAGTTTAGGTTTAGTATATTATCTTGATTTCTAAGTGTCTTATTGTTACGATTCTATCTCTTATTAAAGTTTAAAAAATCTATGTCTTGGAGTGCCTAATGTTCTATAAAAACATCGATTAATTGTCCTAAAACCTAATTTTTAATTTGCATGCTCATTTAAATAAATGCTGTCTTCTTAGATTAGTCGTTAAAAACCTCGTTTCTTTCTCTCAATGCCTCAGTTAACTCGTTTTCCGAAAATAAGAGTTCCACATAGAACATAATTCTTATGCATGCAATTAAACGATCGAGAACGGGTGATTGAGTTTCATATTTTTGCAAAGTCAATACGTAGCTAGAATAAAAGAATCAAAATGTAGTTCGCAGACTGGTGTAGAAAACAAGTTGCAGACCAAAACGTGGGACGGTTTTCTGAATTTGTGAAGTTATCATTTGACTCGGATTCTGAGTGCCTAAAATAGTCTATAATTATTTCGTCTATAAATTAGTCTATAAATATTAGAAAATATTTTAGTAATTAACTTTCTTGTTGTATTCCATCTCGGAACAGTGCAAAAAATAATTAAAATGTCTTAATATTAATTACAGCTCTATACTTATACCGAACGAATATATTGAACCCAAACTCAGACCGAGATGAAAAGATATTATTTAGTTGTTTATTAAAGTGCCTTATTGACATTATCTTTCTGTCATTCAGGCATTTTCTTGCTAATTCCTACCTAATGGTATTAATACATTTCATGTCATGATTTCAATCTTCAATTTAGGAATTTTTCCCGCAAGATTCTCAATCGGCACCAGTGTGCGTTCTATGAACACGGCATCCTGCCGTTAGTGGAAAGATGGGAACAGGCCAACCCACCGATATACTTTGTAACTTCTATTTCTCCCAAAGACAGATTACAGTAAGGCCGGACGCAAGTTGGGACGTAGCTTAGCGAACAGATGTCACAAAGGAAGCAGGTTTAAATACGTGAAATTGGAATTATATTGACTGTGAGGAGTGATCCTGCGGCTAGCGAAAGTTGTGCCGCAGGTTTTCTAACTGCGGACCTCTGTGTTGTTAGTTTAACATTTTCAAATGGGTGGGATTACTGATTTTACTGATTTTTTTATCGGTTCATTTCGATCATGTGGAAGACGGGATTATTAACTAGTAACTCCAAAAAAAAAAAAAAAAAAAAAAAAAAAAAAAAAAAAAAAAAAAAAAAAAAAAAAAAAAAAAAAAAAAAAAAAAAAAAAAAAAAATCAGGAAATAGTTACTTCAATAAACGAAAGAAGCATGGAGAATTTGTCCTGAAAGACGAATTTTCTGATGATAAATATTATTATTGAGTAACCAGAAAATAATTGCATGAATTCATTTAGAAATCTACAATTGTTGAAGGATGTAATCCGTCCAGCTCTATTGAATATGAAGAAAATTTTTCTGTATTTTTAAGGTGAGAAGTTCATTCATTTACTATAAATGACCTTTTGAATATCTAAAAAGTAGTAGCTTTTTTTTGTGTTAAAGAATAAATGATTAACTAGCTGACCCGTGCGAATACTTACTCTACATAGAAATATTTTATATCATTTTCTGTTGAATAAAAAATTCTACTAATAAAATTTATAATATCCATGAACGAGCTTTATTTTACCCTCATATATTTATTCCATGTTTTAATTCAATTAAATGATCCAAGCATGGAATATATATACAAGGAAAAAAAAACTTTTTCCTCGATATTATAAATTTTGTTATTGATATATATACCCTTGAAAATTTTTAAAGAGTCAATGAAAAAATTTAATTTTACTAAAATATACTTGGTGAAAACAATTATTACTTCAATAGATTTAAAGTTTTTGAGTAATCCAAAACTGAAATAAAACAAAAAATCTTTAAAGTAGAACTAATACTAAATGTTTAGAACGCTATATATTTGCACCACATAGTCCGATTTCGATAATTTTTTTTTTCAGTTTGTAGGGAAGGGCATAATGAGCCAAAAATTGCGTCCTTTCCAAGTTATTCCTAAATTATGAATAACACTTTGTAACGTCTCGATACGTCTGGAAGGCACCATCATATGGTTCGACACCGTCCACTTTTACATTCCCATTTCTTTAAGTCCAGGTATAAAATTAGGGAGCAAAATTACGATTCGCGCACTCTACGTGATATTCACTTTCTATTGATACCTCATTCGTTAAAAACCTCCACTCCTGAGATTCGGAAAAGGGATATATATTTTAGAAATAATATATAAGAAGATATATAAACTAAGCAGTTTTCAGACCGATTTATTTGGCAAATTTTCCCCAAATCTGCGATTTTAATTTTAAATAGTCACCATGTGAAGTGTCGTACAAAATTTTTCTTCTTCTCTTCTTCTAATTACTTCAATTAATTTTTCTCTTAATAGTGTAAATGTGATCTTACCTTCTTATAATCATTGTCCTAGTGACAGAATATTACATTATTCAACAAATAAATGATAACTTTTTCCTCCATAATTAACTTCACTTGCGAGACTCAGTTTGGAGTCGCTTGAGAAAAACTGCGGCAGAGACACAAAGATCCACAGCTCATGGAGTTTGAGCCTAACCCAATGTATCCTCATCCTGATACACAAGTTCGCTGTTCCGTTCTATTTTACTTTTTACAGAATCTCACCGTGAGTGGAATCACATCCGCTCACCAAGCTCTGCGGCTCAACTTACGCCCGGCGTTAGACGTCTTTTATTTTTTATGTAAACATGGAGAAAAAGTTTTGAAAATGCATTTCCTTAAATTTTTATTTCAGCATATATGACTTAATTTGTTGCTATACTTCTGAAAATAGAACGTTTAAAGATAATACAACATATAGCCTAAACAGTATTCTAGTTATTAGCGGCAATTCAGAGAAAAAATAAATAAAAAGAATATAAGTGAATTTAGAGAAAAAAAAGAGCAAAAAACAAGTTAATTTAGAAAAGAGTTTATGAAGACATTCAAGAACTTTTTTCTAGGACAGATAGAGTTATTTATATATTTTATAAAAAATTTAATAAGCGTTGTTATAATTTTGGTTTATTATTTTCAATAATCAACCATTGCGATCGATCAAAAAATTCAAAATGGCGGCCGAAAAACCTGCGTTGCTATAGACTGTAACTCCTAAACGAATGTACAGGTTTCAATGAAACTTCGCTAAAGTCATTTTCTCGACGCCCTTTAAATTTATTTATATAACATACTTCAACGAAAAGAAGCTGGAAAAAAAGTTACGAGGGATGGTAAAATTTAATTCCAAATAACTCAAAAAGTATACAGAACTGAACACCCCAACTATTCTCTTCATTATCCACGACAGTCAACCAATTACCTATTATTACAAAAAGTATACACTTTTTAGGGATGTGTTTTTTAAAAAGTTTACGAAATTTCCTAAAAAAACAAAAAAAAAAAAAAAAAAATGGTTAAAATCGGACAATTAGGAGCAAAGATATGGTCTCCGGTTTTTTTTATATGTTCTACTCCAAATGTTATGTCCTTGGTTTGGTTTTTAAATTTTGAATTGTTATTGAAGTAATGCAATTTTTTTTAGCATATTACTATTGATTAAAAAAAAAGTTTAGTCCAATAATTGGACCTTTTGTTTATTTTTCTTTTTAACTCGGAAGGTAATATTACTTCAGATGTATAATTGTTTGGAAATACTAAACCATTGTGAAATAATTTGCAGCGTTTTTTAAATATCACTAAACAATGTTTGGAATAAATATTGTTTTAACAATTTTAACGTATTATTCTTATATATGGTTTAATATCACGTAAAGAGTAGACATATTTACTTATTTTTACTAGTCAATAAAATAAATAAATATCAGTATTTATGTGCTGCGTTCCCGTAATTTAATGAGAGCGAGCATGCATGTTTTATCTCCGTATGCCGTTTTAAATCTGATCAGCTCATCAGTCCGATATTTATATTTTATTGAAATTATTCTACATGTTATTTGTTTGGTCGATTGGTATAGATTTTGCTTTTTTGTTCTGTTGTATCCGGACTCGTTTGAAAAAAAAAACTTTTCCCCCGACAGCTTGTCATTGACAGAAATTCGTCGCTACCGGAGAACAATCACCATCCTCCAATATTTACCGCTTGTTAGGTCCGTTTTCGGAGAGCGGTCCGCCGCAGCTTCCGCCCTCTGAAACACAAACACAACTCTCAGATGTACACCATTTTCTGACCACATCCTCCATCTTTTATGGTTTATTAAATTACATTAAATTTTCATGCATATGTTTCATTTATTCCTGTGACCTGAAAATGTTTTAGTATTTTTTGAGTAATGTATAAAACTACAGCTATTATAGGAATATTAAATACTAGTAGGCCCGTGCGAACAATTTTCACAGCATATTGTTATCAAATACCAAATTAATAATAAAATAAAATAATGCAACGTATCAAAAGATAAAAAAAAAACAATTGTTACTTTATCGATAAATATAATCGACAAAGGTAACAAAAATTAATTTAAATCTTCATTAATGTTTGGAACCAACATGTTTACAAATTTCAATAAGCTGCATCTTTGCTAAAAATTGTCCGATTTCGATGAATTTTTTTTCTCTTTTGTAGAGAATTTAGTAATATTTTATATAATCATGGGTATAACCGAGGAAAAAGTGTGTAATTTTTTAGTTATTCGTAAATAAAGTTTGTTTTCTTTTATAACTTGTTTGTCTGAGTTTTCGGGGTGATTGGACTATTTTGCATGCCTGAAGGAAAAGGAAGCCTTCGGAATTGGTGGCTCAATATGATATGGCTATCCGATCAAAAACAACATCGATAAATAATATAAACTCTTCCTCTCTCGATCATAGAGGCCTCAAGTCGACGAAATGAGACATATATTCAATGACAGTACTGCCATTAACGTAAGGTTGTGTGGATGTGAATCCTATGCCTTGCGTTATCTCGAAAATAGTACGTTTTTGGGCTTAAAAACGGAGGATCCGATAGTTCCAGAGGAACTATTCGGGTCTCGCTGCACGCATCAAAATATTCAAGGTCCAATTTTTCCCTTATACAGACCTACCACCGTTCCAGTATTGAAGCCTAGCAAAATATTTTTATCAAATTTATTTATTTTAGAAAGAAAAAAAAAGTGGAGAATACGATTCGCTAACTTCCCGTGAAATTCTGAATCCAATGGTACCCCATTCATGGTATTTGAGCATGGCATGAGCTTATATTTGGTACAAAACCGATTTCAAGCCTGACTGTAATAATAGATGTAGGGATAGGGATAAAATAATTTATTATTTTATGATAATAAAGTGATTCTCTCTAGTAATGAATTACCTATTTTATGGTGTTAATTTAGTAATATCTTAAAATAGCGTCTTCCATTATATTTATACCCGTTTCTAGGTAGGCTCAATTATGTTTCTGACAAATTAAAGTTTTCCAACAAATAGTAATTTTGCTTAGCTGATTCGGCTTTTAGTTTCATATATTCGAATTTTTTAAATTATTTGAATTTTTTTTGTTTTTCAAGATGTAATTTTGTCGGGGATCAGTTATCATCTAAGAAGAAACAACGACTTAAACCTTATTTATTATTATAACCAACGGTTCGGCTGTTATGTGAGCCATTTTATAAAATTCCAATTAATCTTGCAACAAACACTGATACTACAAATTGTCCCTTGGATGTTGCATCATCGATTAAAGTCAATTAAAAAAAATAAAATAATGAGAGTACAGCTGCATCCCATATATGAACTTAAAAACAGCGCTTGGGGTGGAGAGTACTGTCTCTTGACCAATTTTGTCGTGGGACAAAACTAGAATAATCAAAATATTTAGAATGATTTTTTTCGTTAAAATAAGACAAAGTAGAAAATATAATTACTGAAAAATATAAGAAAAAATATTGTTTCTTAAAACGAAATATACAGTTAAAAAAAAAAAAAAGAATCTCATTTTCTTCAACTAATATTGCTGTGCCTCGGTAAAACACCATCCTTGTGTTTTTATTAAATTGACTTAATACCTTTTTCTTACTATGAATTTTTCGATTTCTACAATGGTATAAGCCACAATCCTTTCCCCATAAATGACGAAGATAAGACATTGAAAAGAAAAATCATGTCTGTTCTTATCAGAGATGTGCTCTTGGTTTTGTTAACCTCTAGACATGTAAGAGATAATTTAGGTAATTGTATTAGGTGATTATTTAAACACTCACATGTTTTGTTTACCTCAAGACATGTAAGAGGTAAAGAACACCATGGGGTATGGCATTTCTCTTTGTAAACCTACAGTCACGATATTTGTGGATAGAACATGTACTACTCTTTCAACCTTTTTATGTTGTAAGTTTGTTATGACGACTTTCTAAAAAAGTGGAGTGGTGTTGTCCTTTGCCTTCGGGTTACAGATTTCATCACAATAATTGCGTTAGTATGAGAACCTTAAGACTGACAATTTCTTTTACCTAGGAAGGTCTATTTCTCATTATACAAGTCATTTTCTGGACTTTATTCCGATTTTGTAATTTGTTTCTTTAATTACACGTTCTTTCCGTACATGCATAAGATTTTCATAGCTTCTAGGATACTTTTTTCAGATTCCGTAATGTGATTAAATTATTTGTAATATTTTCTCATTTATGTCTTAAAACTGCTAAATGTACATTCTCTACTTTTCATATTGCAATCTGTATGTGACCTTCGTATCAGTAGCAGAACCTGAATTTAATTATAGGAGTCTTTTTTATTTTAATAACCGTAATTGCTCTGAAAGAAAAAGAAAAATACTTACCTATGTGACATGGTTTTTAAGTGGCTTGAAGGCCAAAAAAAAAAAAAAAAAAGAAATATGACTATATATTTTTGTTCTTGCCACGTGCTTACATTTATAAGATGTATACGCACTATAATTTAAATATTCTCGGATTATGGAAAAAAGTCATTAAGTGACATTTCGTAATCTCAACTAATTAGCAACTTCGATGAATTTTCTCTTTGTGGAATCAGAAAATTGTGTGACTATATACGATAATTAAAAGGCATTCTGTAATTTTAGAGCACTTTCGTTTTTGTTTTTTTTGTATAGAAACACAACGCCGGAATTCAAAAAAATATATTTTAAAGTGGAGCTATATCAAAAAAGTACTTAGTGACTTTTTGCAATAAATCGATGCTATATTGTGATTTTTTAAGTATTTAGTGTATATCATAAAAAGATCATTCAGATAAACAAATATAGACGAATGAAAAAAACTATTTTTTCCATTTTTCTTTTGGGAGAGAGGGGAGGTTTAGTCCGAAAGCTCCCCCGAAATCCGTCAGTGTTTTAATACTGTATTAATGATGTATTAATTTAAAACATTGTGCTAAAAACACTCTTTCACTTTCACATATCTTTCTGAAGGAAATAAACACTAGGCCAAATAATGTGCAAAGGAAATGGACTTTTAGTCGTATTGAGAGGTTTTGATAGCTCCTATTAGTTCCTCACTTTACCCTTATAGCTTATGGGAAATGTATTCTATTATGGGCTGAAAAATAAATTACTATTCACCTAGATTTCCTTTGATAAGACAAGCTCCTAGATTATCTGCCTCTGAAGAGAATCCTCATGCTGAGGGACATAAATAAAGTAGGAGTCTGTTGAATGACCGTCTTTTGCATTGTCGACCATAGACGAATGTGTGAAGGGCCTCCTCTTTGTCAAGTAGACGGATGGATGAAGGACTTCCCCCGGTAATATATCTCCCCTCGTGTCCCGTGTCCTCTACGGTCCAGATAAATCTCCCTTTTATCTAAAAAACACTTATCCAGCTATCACCGGACTCTAACGGGGCTTATTGTCCGACTTGGTGGGAAAATGACGATTTATATCAAAATGTTACACAATCTTACGAAATAATTACTTATCTGCTAATTTTTTTTTTTTTTTTTTTTTTGTTCTTGGTGAGATTGATATAGCAATGAATTTAATGCCCGTATCCCAGCGAGCGGCTGGTGATTGAAGAGACTTAAATAAGTACTCCCGTGAAGTAATTTCAGCCAATTCAGAGGCCCTGTCATCAATCATCCTCCCCGTCACAGTATTCCAAGTTGTGTCCTTTTCTTTGGTCGAATAAACTTGTTTCATTGTTGTCCTAATGTTATTATATTGCTCTGGGAATTGCCATTGTGCTTTAATAATAACCTTTCTTTTACATTGCATTTGTTGCCCCAAGTTAATAACAACACTCCTCCGAGTTCTTAGTATCTTTCGTGCTTATTAATTTGACTCTCTTCATCTAGTCTAGTATTATCTCATGAACTATGGCATACAATTAGGCTATTTGCTAGTTTCTGACAATTAGTTTTTTTTTTTATATTCTAAAAAATAACTCGTTTATCATTTTGTCCCCAAAATCGAAACTTTCCGATATTGTTTTGCATTTTATTCCTCAAGGAACAAAATGTTTCTTATTAGACTGTCCATCTGTATGCAATCAAATCTATTTGACGGACATTTTTATTATTTATTCGTCCCTTCCTTGCCTTGCGGCTACACGGAATTTTATAAAGATATCACAAACGTGTGCTGAATACCAATTCTAACAAACAAACTGCTAATAAACAACAAATAGTTTTATTCCTTAATAAAACTATTCTGATTTTTTTAAATTTTCATTCCACCATAAGACTCTTTTTATCAGTCTGGCGGTCTTTCATGAGCAAGTCTTCGTCTTCCCTGATTAAAGTTGGCCGACTCCAGAGCGGCTTTCCACCCGTACATAAACTCTTTGCGATACGGGTAGTTCTGCTCTGTCACTAGTTGAGCGAATTCATTCTCCATTATGGCTTAGAGTCCAGTTTTCCTCAGAATTGTCGGTCTTAGTCCATCAATGGTGATGCAGTTGACAATGACGTACTCAGCCGTTTCCAGTACTCTGCAAGCAGGATTTTTGAAATTTGCTTCTCTCAAAAATTAAAAAATACCTTAAAATTTACCTCCCTCAAATATTTTTATGGCGCCGTGAAACCCCCTTCTGGGCACTCTTGAGTCCCGGTCATAGACATTTGATGTACCAGGGCAATGAAGTCAAATCCACCAAAAAATGTGATTTATTTCTTAATGTTTTATATTTTTTAACGTTTGAATAATATTTCATTCAATGTTTCTTTAATTTAGTTGCTTTATTAATTATCTAAAATTAATCATTCTCATATGTTTTGTATTTCTTATTTAATTCCCAAGTAGAGGGCGTCCCGATCGTTTTTGTCATAATTTCCTGTATATAATGTAACTGATTTGTTTTACTCCTTGTATGCTTATTATTTTTCTTTTACATAACAATTTATCTCTTCTGATTTTGTATATTAATCTGTAGTGCCACTAAAGCTGTCAAAGAAGGATATAGATTTTACTAAATTTTTACGGTATTAATTCATTTCTCTAACGTAACCAATAGAAATAGTTAGATAGCCAAACTGAGCTACTAGGTATACATTTTTCTTTTATAATGAGCTTGGTATCAACCCCCTAAGCTCCGGGGCATATCATTCCGTTTAAACTAGTTCTACTGCCAATGGCACCCTACGAGGGAAACATTGTTTATGAAATGTCCGTAATAGACTGATTACATTATATCCCGAGTCGTCAGTTAAAGTTTCTCTCTTTTGGACAGCTTGATTTCGAGATTCTCAACTTATTTTATCTTGTACTAACTTAATATTTTACTATTTAATTCTTGACATGTTAGCAATGGGTAATGAACACAATTTTACATGTTGATTAGGGAAGGAAATGAAGATTTATCCTCTTGCATAGTCATGATCTAGTTACTTGAAATATAGTTGCGAGAATCTTGCCAGATGAACTTTTAGATTTAGGTTTTGAAGAAGAGTGTAGAAATAAGAATGTATACGATGACTGTTTTGGGTATAGAACCTTCTTCTTCGCTATAATATTATTATGCATGTTTTCGAAAAAAAATATTTTTTTTATTGTATAAGTGGCTTAACTATATTAATATTGAATAGTGGTAAAAATATATCTTTTTAAAAAAAGAAATTGTAATAGCTTTTATATACTTACAAGGCAGCACTAATGATTCTAATTTCAATTAAAAAAAAAATCTGGTGCATCGCGCGCATCACACAACTTTCACTTACACCCTCTTCTTAGCAGAAATAAGTATTTTCAGACAAAGGGGAAGTGTGTGAAAATCGCATATGTATATTTATATAATATTGTCAGAGTTCGTATTACATTAACCTCATGTTATGTACGGAAGCTCCTAATCTTTCATGCGAGTTCGGGTGCGCTCGTATTACTTTGGTTTCCCAGTTACAACTATTCTCCGGTACGATCTCTCATTTCTCCTTTAGTTAATTATCAAATTTTTTCATATTTTATATTTAACTATCTTTTATACCACAGATTAATATGAAATGGTCAATTGTTTAAAAAAAAAAAAGTTACTTTAGAGGAAGCTAATATTGAAGATTAGCCATTTAAGGCCTGTCAGAGAACACCAAACAGAATAAAAATACATTTTATTTAAAACTGCTTAATTTTACACTGATATAAGGAATTTAAACAAAATCGTTAGAGTCGTTTTCGAGAAAATCGTCGACAAGTTCCATTTGATTTGATTTCATTTATTTATTTACTTTTTTTTTGTATACGTGTAAACCATATAAAATGTACTAGTGTTAAAGTGTTTACTATTGTTGTTCAAGTATGATTGCGACATCAATTGAAATTAACATTCAAATGACCTCTTTGTACTTTGTCAAAGCAGACTAATATACCAAGGTTTTGTACCATTTTATTATTGTTCTTTGGGGACTTTAGTATCAGAATAAAATTACTCTTTCATTCATTCAATCACAAAAATTGTGTACCTACTTTTTGAGTTATTCACAAATATAGTTCTGAATCCATCTTAACTTTTTTCTTCATACTCCTTTCGGCGACGGTTTCAAGAAGACTTTATCCAAGTTTAATTAAAATCGTTACAGCCGTTAAATCAATACAGTCAATAGTGAAACTTGTTTTTCGGCCAGCATTCCGAATCGAAAGGGCGGATGGTAATTAAATGAATATAGAAACACTCCTGAATCCGATAGAAACGTTATGTCAAAATTTCAAAGCAATCGGTGATGAAGTTTCGGAGATAAGCGGTTTTAAACAAACGAACATTTAAATTTTTATTTTTATAGATTAATAACACGGAGAGATTTAATATCACGGAGATGTGGTTAGTGAGAGGGTAGTGTAGAAAAAAAAGAAATGTGTAAAACATATGGATTCAGACTACTCCTTAACAATAAATTAAAGATTATTTAAAATCAACCTAACGGAGATTTGTAAGAGATTATAAATTTAACTTAATTTGTTAATTGTTCGTTATTTCCTTGTTATTTCGAAGTTATTTTGAGTGTTATAAAAGTGTAAAAAAAAACTTAAATTTTTTATTGTCTTTGTCACCCAATTTAATATTTTCTCCCATTGTTAAATTCAAGAATAAATGTATTACCAGAATTAGAAAAAATGATCTGTTTGAATTCAGAATTCACGATTTCATGGAAGTTTAAGGAATAAACATTTATCCTGTTTATACCTAACCAATTATGACTTAGAAATATTTTTTCAGGAATTTGATAATTGTCTATAATTTTGTATCACATAAAATTCTCCTCTATTTTAAAATAAAATTTTATGTAATGTTTAAAAAGAGATAGGAGCGAAGAATGAGGGAGAAGTAGAGAATAGTCAATTATGCTAATCGGGTCGGATGAACCGTACCATTCATTAATTTATTATTCCGCTCGGATATGCGTTATCACCAGAGGGTGATTCGTCAAGCCTTATCGTCTGTCTCTTGGCAGGCATCCTACGGATCGCTTTGATTATTTTTTATGATTCTGATGTATCGTTTATATGATACTAAAAGTTGAGGAAGATTTCAAACTCTCTCTTATAAGTAAAAATCAAAATCGAAAATTTCAAACGAGTAGTATCCACAGCGTACGAGTAAAAATTATTGTTATGACGGATGTTTAATGGTTTACCTAAAATATTACTGTAAACAAGGTGATTCACACTCATATCTCGAATGGACTCGGAGAACTAGGGCGGTCAGTGAGTAAGGCAATACACTCCCACGCTCCGGATTCCTGTTTAAATTCGCCTATAAAAGTTAATTATTTATTTTGTTACATATGTCGTGAATCAATTTCGATCTATTTCTCAAAAACATATCACCTGATCCTTATTAAGTTTATGTGATTAACCTTGAAGGTTTACTGTTTCGATTAAAAAAGAATCTCAGAAATCGCTCTAAGCATGATCTGTGGTATACATAAACAAAAAAAGAAAAGAATTATGAATCTCCTTTTTGGAATTATTTTAATATCTTTGCTTACGAATGTATAAAACTGAACATAGACCGACTAGAAAACATATTGTTTCAAAAACATTAAAAATTATATTTGTAATTATTACAAAATAATTGATCTATTTTCTGGTTACGATCCAATGAATAATTTTATTAAACATAAATATTTAAAAATATCAATGAATTCATTACAAGGTAATCTACTTACTATTAAGATAAAAAATATGCGAGCAACAGTAGCAGCATAAATGGCTTAGTATTTGGTGCCGCTTGTGTCACCGCTTGTTTAACACCAACGATGTTATCACCATCTGAAATAAATAAACCATAACAAATAAATAATTATAAGAAGAGAAACGTGGAAGAAAAAAAGAACATTAAAACGAAATTATTTCTAATCAGAATGATTGTAATTGAAATAGGAATTGTAGCCTATAATAATTCAGCTTTTAATAACTAAGGTAATTACAGAGAAAGGGGCTTAAACCCCTCTACCCTCCTTGTCAATAAAAAAAAATATTTTTATATCCAAAAGTGGGTTATTTAGGGGGCGGGGTGGCCAAGAGGGCTCACGCTTGTGCACAGCAACGCGCATTGCCCGGCAATCTGATACCCGAAGTTATAGAAGACAAAATAATTTTGAGTTGGCGCCACTGTGCTGGAGGAAGAGGTGCTTTTAACTCTGGTATTAATCCCCCTCCCTCACCCTCTGGCCCATTATAACCCCAAATAGACTACCGGCGAGGAAGGAGAGAACAAAAAAAGTACAAAAGTGTAACAAGTAATCGGTTTGTTGAAAAACAAAATGAGTTTACTGAGGCTTTATTATGTGAGTAGAGATAGCATATACAGTTGTGACGCGTTTGCAATTCATGCATTTTCAATATACGGCGATAACACACGGCGTTGCCTGATAACTGTCCCGTTTTCGGTTCGAGTTCGAGTCCCGTTGCCGGAGGTATTTAACTCTGGCACTCTCATCTTGGCTGGAGAAACTCTGTAATGTTGAAAAGGTGAGGTAGGAAAGAAAATAATTGCTGTGGATTTTATCAACTCCATAGTATTTTATCATTGAAAAGTTGTTTTAATTTTATTTTAACCTTCTCTTTGTACGGTAAAGTATTTGAGGTGAAATGAAATATGAGCCTTTTAGTTGACAGAATGACTAACTCAAATTTCAACATTTTATATTATTAATTTTATTGTTATATCTAGTGAGAAAATTCGCAGTTTATATATTTCAACACTGCAATCATCTATTCTGGAATCAACTTAATCACTGTCTGTACAGATATTATAAATTTTCCAACTGGAAATATCACTTAAATGACTTTACTCAAAAATGTTAAAATTGAAGTTAGTCGTTCTATCAACTGAAAGGCTCATATGATCTGCATTGGTTACTATTAATATGGAAGCGATTGATTTTTTTTTCTTATTAATGTTATCAAGAAGTTTTTTTGTTCTCTGTATGCCTGAATCAGGACGGTCGCGTGGGTTCGGGGCTTCTAGATTTTCCTGAGCGCACCATCCCTCCTCTCTTTTCCACTTTTATTTTTATTTTTCTCTATAGATTCGAGTTATTTCGTACTAAATAAAAATCACTTTATATTTGTTATCAGAAATTAATGTAAATCGTAAAGGTAGGCAGACTTCCACAGAAATCGAAATTGGCGTTATTTAAATATAGTTACATGTATATAACATAATTAAGGGATTCAAGCCGAGGAAAGATTTCATAAAGGATGAGAACGGTAACTGACCAATCAGAGAGATATAATAAGCAGGTGGACTCAGGTGGACATTTTCAGAGCCTGCTGAACACGGAGGAATAAGAGGGTAATGAAAATAAGCAGGATTTGGATCAGACGCTATGGATATAGAAGGACCTCCTTAGAAGTAAGAGGTTATTGTAATTCTTCTCAGAGTGAAAAATTATGAAGCTCCTTGGGTTGACTTTATACCAATGGAACTGTTGAAGTATGGACCAGCTACAGAACTTATGACATCACTTATGTAATCATAATAAGCTGTACGAAATAAGTTTTGATCATGGATGGTTGAAAGGATGTCAGCGGAATGGAATATGGCCCATCTTCAAAAAGTTGAAATACTGCGTTGTGGCAATTATAGAGGTATAGCTTCCTCAACGTCGTCTACGAGGTATTGTCGTCTTTGATTTGGAGGAGATTAAAAGAACATATGGAGAAGATTGTCGATTTTTTTTTCTTTCGGATTTTGTCTTTCTATGTTTATTGGGATGGAGGGGGGCGCTATCCATATAATTTAAGAATGTTCACAACTAGTGCATTGACTTCTATTTTTGAATGAACGTTAACATTAATGGGCGCCGTTTGTCTGCAAGGGCGAGAGATAATGTTATATTGTTTTTCAAAGTTTAAAAAACATGAAATCAAGCCACCGATCCCCCACGCCCCCTGGACTATGGCGCCCAGGGACAATCACCCCTCTAGCCTCGCTCACGCGACGCCTCTGGACTGAATCCAAAAAGTTGCTATTTTAATTATTAACTTTGATTCGTTCGTCTTGAGGAGCTTGTTTTGTGATATTTTAAAAAGAAGATATTAATAATTAGGTAATTGGCAATTTAAATGGGTATCTATAAAAAAAGATTTCTTTTTTCCGATTAAATATTCGAACGTACAAGACAAAGTGTAATTGGAAGTTGATAGGAGGGTCCAAGTGAAAAGAGGAGAGGTAGAGTGTCTCTCGTATGGAGGAAGGGATTAATTTACCAATAGACCTGAAAGGGCCTTGGATCCCTGGTAGTTAATACTACTGAGCCACTCTATGTAATATCGTGTAGATCAGCGGCATCAAAATGGACCCTTCAAACGAATATATAATTGATTTATAAAAGTAGATTTGCCGAAAGATAATATTTTAAAAATACACACATTTTGAGAACTGATTTATTTTTATCACTTATCCGCTCAAGTTACAAATAAACAAAAAATAATTAATAAGTATTCTTGATTATTATTGAAAACAAAAAAAAAAAGGGCATTTTCGTCGATAGTCAACCACTTATTTGGAAAAATTAAATTGGTTAGTAGTATAAGCATAATACAATATTTACAAACAGAAGTTGAGCGTTCGTTGGGTTACCTAGGATTGGATGATTGGCATTCTACTTTCAATGTTTCTAATCAGATTTATTCATATTATTTACTTTTGTTTTCACTAATTCTCCTTTTCCCAACTACACCGATATATAAACAGACGTTTTTTGTAGTTTCTTGAAAAATATTCACTATCAATATTTTGGCTTTTGTCCCACTAGATTACTTGAATCAGCCCACTTTGCAGTGACTGGCAATGGAGGGGGCAAAGGGAGTACTTCCTAAGGCGGCAGAATTTAGAATACGACAAATTTCGAGCGAAATTTAAGCTTTAGTTTAAATATAAAATATTTAAATTTAATTTTTTTTTGGATTGAGTTTATAATTCCAGGATGATAGAAGTGAAAAAAAGAAGTGGAAAAATTAAGATCCCAGTTGCGGCTGTGATTTTTTTTTGTTGTGTTATAAGGAAATATTTTATTTCAGAAATAAACATAACCGGACAAATGGGATTCCTCACGCCATATGATTATATCCAGGGTTTCATTAACGATTTAAAGTAATAATTCGTTTTTTAAAATTACCAAATTATATATTTTGTTTATAAAAATATAAAAATTAATGTTTTCATGAAAGTAAATCAAGCAACTATAGATTGCACTCATAGAAACATGAATATTAAGATTAAGAACATTTACTTAGTCACTTAATACAATCATGATTAGTGTTGCCCAAAATCGGTCTTGGTCTTCCACTGTTACAAGATAAAGACCAAGAATGGTAAAAAAAAAAAAAATCGATTTTTGATTACAAATTAAGGCAAAATTATAGGTAATACTTGACAATTAAATGGGTGATACATATATAGGATGCCGTCTTTTTAAAAAAAAAAATTATTATTTTTTATTTATAGATATGTAGAACAACCGACTATCTTCCTTCAATGATTCTTGACAATTTAAGTTATTTTACATAAAAAGTTGGTATTTCCAATATACTTCTGCATTTATCTCTTCTAATTTTACATTGGGGCTTAGTTAGGGGGCTTAGTTTCTCCTATCTAAAATAAGGCAGTAATATATTTATATTAATAAGCTGATTGGTAACTGCAAAACTGTTTTAAGACTCTTGCCCACGACCAAGACTTAGTGCGCAAGACCAAGACTCGTCCTGGTCTCGCATTTGGACAACACTAATGAGGGTCAATTTAATGAAGGTCTATGTAAAAATGGTTCATTATCGCTTTAGAACATAGCTGGAGAACCTGCGGCCTCTAGGTCGCACTTGGTCGCCGTGAATTAGCTGCTGCCTCCAAAGGTTTATGAGCGTTATTTATTAATCTAGTCCTAGAAATAATTAATATTAAATTATTTAGGTTACGAAAATTTGAAAATTAAAGAAGGAATTGTTCATATATATATATATATATATATATATATATATATATATATATACGGGTGTTTGTACTTACTGATAAATAAAAATAGCTACTGTAAAATATAATAAATAATTGCGGCTACTATTTAAGCACTGCCTAATCTTAGCCTGTCATTAGCGGTCACTAATGATGAAAAGATTCCCTACCTATGATTTTGTAGATGCATTCTTGAAAAAGCAGTATTTTTAAATGAATAAAAAGTGTCTTTACATAATTAATTAATTACAATACAATCCAGCTCACAGTAGAAATAAATTAAACTTTTCTATGACTTCTACTTACTTTTATGTCGTTTTAGTCTTTTATGGGGATTCCAAGTTAGGTTTTTGTCGAGATGAATTCCTAGCTATCAGATCTGTTCAACAGGTATAAGTGAAGTATTATAAAAAGATACTATGGGACAGGAAGTTACAGGTTTACAGCGAACGGTGATTTGATTTATTGAAATTTATTTTAATCCTCCAGTCTTGAGATCATTCTTCAAGGTTTCTGAAATGTGATTGAAGAATTTGGGATGCAATTGATGGATCATTAATAACTGATAAGAGATATCAGCATGCGTGATGATGATAGTGTTTTTATAACTAAAGATAATTGTTTCTTAGGGCACTAGCGGATCCAGGATTTAATTTTGGGGGGGGGCTTCAGCCCGAAACCTTTTTTTTTCATAACAATAACGATAATTACTTAGGAAAAACAGAAAGAAACTAACTACCTATATGAAATGGTGTTTAAGCTATTCCTTAAGTACTTTTAAATGTAATTACACGAACAATAATACTTTAAGAGGTATTTTTTAAATTTTTTTCCCATAAAACATGGTTATATTTTTCCATTTTGGGGGGGGGGCTTCAGCCCGAAAGCTCCCCCCCCCCGTAGATCCGCCCGTGTCTTAGGGGGGGGAAAGAAGATTCCTAAGCACGATGTCCACTCGGATCTCCTCGGTCCACTTTTAAAATGTAAACTTAACTGAATCAGTAAGGAGTCCTTCTCGAATTATTAGTATACTAGAACATAGGATAGAAGATTATTATAGGTTTGAAGATATTATTTACTTGCTATTCTTTCAGTTATAGTAGCTGAAACGTAGCTGGTAAATAGATTTATTAACAGTGAGTTTTTACTGATTCATTTGTAAACATGATAGAGCTTCTATATAGAGTATATTATCTATATAGGCATGGTATCCATCCAACTGGTCTCGACTACTGTTTCTCTTAGAACCGACCGAGGCTTGAGCCGAAGACCTATTCTTCAAACTAAGGAACCAACAGCTCCCTGTAGCATTTTTGTTTTCTTTGCCATTTTTAAACTATTAGAAGCAGGAACAGTTACTACACTTTTAGAAAGAAGATACTCACCTGTGGATACGAAGACGTGTACAGGGTCAGACGTAGCACTCCATGTCTTACAAGTATAGTTCCCCGAGTGGATCGGATCCGCACTGGGAATGAACAGTTTAACAAGCGCCTTCTTTCCTCTGTGATCCGTGACGACTTCAACCATCTGAGACTCCTCTTCTTCGTATTTGATCATCTCGTCATTGTGGTACCACCGCACGACCCCTGGAGGTGTCAGGATCTGCAACAGGTAAAGATAATGAACTGTTATTGAAGTTCTGCTTAAAATGTTTTTATATAATTTCTTTATTTTTATTTATTGAATAATAGGCATCTTATTTGGGAGGGGAGTGGCTGAGCGGATAATCTGATGGAAGATAATTTGGATAAAAATAATTACGAATTCGTGTCCCAATGCCGGAGAGAGAGGGGAGCGAGTTTTAACTCTGACATTAATAACCCGCCCTCACGTCCTGGACCGGGAAAACTCCGTATAGTCTAAATGACTAGAAAGGGGAGGGCAAAAAAAAAACAACAACGTTATTTTATCTTTTTCGGGCTAGACGGACCAATATTTTTGTAGGCCACCTTTTTTTCGACTTTGTGATCATATTATCTTACGATTCAAGTGGAAAGCAAATGGTCATGAATGAGTTTATAGTAACGACATGTTTTTTTTTTTTTTTTTTTTTTTTAAGATCTTTTTATTGGTAAATAATACATTTTGCCACATTTAAGGGCACTGAGTACTATAGCTGAGTGAGGCTCATTCATACAATATATACAATGAAAAAAAAATTAAAAAAAAATCAGATAAATAAAAATATATCTATATAACAAGGGAAAACTACAAAAAAAAAAAAAATAAAAAATAAAAAACCAAGGAAATGTAACTTGAAGATAAAATCAAATAAAATACAGAAATTTATAACAAAAAAAAAATATGTATAAGTAATAGAAATTAAAAAAAACAAAAACGTAAAAAAGTTTTTTACCAAGAACTTGAAAGAAGCATGATGTCCGAGACCTGATGTCAAGATTGTGATTGGGGTCTTCAATGCCCAAATAGGAAAGGAACCTCAATACAGACCCACAACAGGTCATAATGTCACAAATGAAAACGGTCAGAGAACCATAAACTTTGCAGCCTCAAAAGATTTGGTGGTGGGAAGCACGAGGTTTCCCCATAAAAGGATTAATCTGGCAACTTGGCGGTCTAACGGCGGTGTCACTTACAATCAAATAGACCATTTATTGATATCCTCTAGACACATTTCTAGTCTACAGGATATCAGAGTTTATAGAGGGGCAAACATTGACTCTGATCACTACCTCACAATCGCCCGGATCAGAGCACGAATTTCAATAGTGCGAGTCCAGCGAAGAACACAACAAGCCAGGTTTAATGTGGAGGTATTCAAAGATTATGAGAACAGAGAAAGCTTCTCTAGGCATATGAATCATATGATAAGAAACCTCAGTGAATCCGGAGACTTAAACCAACAATGGAGTAGTTGCAAGGAAACAATAGTGGAAGTCGCAAATGAAACAGTTGGATGTCAAGAAATTACACGGAAAGTAGGATGGTACGATGAGGAGTGTCAGAGGATCACTACTATTAAGAATAAAGCTTATCGGCAGATGGTCCAGCGAAGACACACCAGACGGAGTGAAAGCCGACGCCCGAAGTATCCTTGGTGTCCACAACTGGAAGGCAGCGGCATTACTTGGAGAGGGCTGGCGGTTGAAATTGCGGGAGGCCTTGACTCTTCAAGAGTTGTAGAGCCATTGATGATGATCAATAGAAATCAATGGATAAATTTAAAAAAAAAAGATTAAAAAGGAAAACATTCATTCTTAATTACAAGTACCGAATTAAATAGACAAAATTTGCCAATCTCCAGAACGAAAATTCTGAGAATTTAAGTAAATAAAATATTTGTAGGTTACAATGAGGTTAAGCTATTACCTGTAAATAAATATTAATAAATTATAACTAATAAATATAAAAATTAATAAAGTTAATATAAAAACTAATAAATTAAAGCTTTGTAATAATTTATTGTAGTTTTATTGTAATAATTTTTGAGTGTGTTTTTGTGTAAACATAGTGGTAGATATTTTATTCTAATATATGGGAAGTGATATTTTACATTTAAGGTTTTAGCTACCTATAATCATTATTTATAACTTTCTATATATTTTTTTTTATAATGCCCGAAACCATGGGTATCGACAATCTCCCGCCCAAATGGTGGCTTAATGTTATGTATTTATAAAATAGTATTTAGTCGTAACTTTTTTTTTTGTTATCTTTATTTATTTTTTATACATTACGTCTCAACAGTGGACTCAGTTTTACCCACTGAACCCATGCATAGTTTAGTCATTTTCGTGTCGAATGCCACTTAATCTTGGCGGCGACCAGCACCGAGTTCCACACTTTATTTTATTGTCTCTTGTCGATGTGGTCCTATATATTCTAGTTCTCGATATTTTGAATAAATCATATCTCGGCTGATCGAAAATACAACCATATTGCCTCGTCAGCTATCTTTGAAAAATAAACATAAAAAGCAATAAGATGTCAATGTTTTGGCTTAGATATTATTTTTTGGTTGAAGAATTTCACTAGTCCATATATTAGACATTTTATGCTTTACTAATAAACCCTAGTGAAAACTCTCACATTCGATATCTATCCTTTTGTCTAATACATACGACGCAACTCCAAGTGAAATTACTGAAACATGTATACCACTGGTGTAGAAACGTATTACCATTAGAGGCCGCGGTAAGGTTAGGCAGTTCTAATGGAGACCGCAATAATTCTTTATATTTACCGTTGCTATTTTTAATGATTACCAAATACATACACCCATATACATATACTCAACTTAATTCTATTAATTTCCAAATTCTAATTAATGCTAGCATTAGATTAATAAATGTTGCGCAAAAATGTTTGGAGGCCGCAACTTCACTGAACGTCACTGAGGCCACATGCGGCCACCGAGGCCGCGGTTCATCGGTATATACCTATGGCATTATCAAGATTGGCTATTCAACATTCAAAATTCAAAGTAAAAATTTATTTAATAAGTGATTAGCTGATCACATTGGAAAATATTTCTCCAGTGTTTTTTGCGTGAAAGCTATTATGCACGATCGTCACGTTGCGTTGAATAGTGAAAATAGATCAGATAAGATCTAAAAGATAAAATACAATCCGCGCCAGCTACGAGACTGACTCCCCATTTCTACGTAGTAATTCCCAGAGGCAACAACTGGAGCAGACTAGAGCGCCTTATTAGTTGAGTAAGATGTCTATGCCAGAATAAGAGGGCGAGTTATTTTTACACAATTCGTATAACCTACCATTTCAAAAAAATACAGTATACTTCTAAAATAAGTCGAATGTTGCCTATGTTGAACTCATTTGAGTTATTTGCCTTTATTTTGATTAAATTTGGGAAGTTGCCTAAACAAGTGTATTGATTATTTGTTTATTGATACATATTACAATCTGTCTCAATAAAGGACATTTATAATAGAGTTCTGAGAGCACATTCACACCATATTTACAAATTAAAAAAAAAAAAAGCTAATTTCAAATAATATAAAGCTATAAAAGAACAAAATAAAATATCATAGTGAAGGAAGAAAATATAAATAATAGTAATAATAGAATGAAAATTAATGAATAAAATAGAAAAACAAGTGTATTACGTTAAGTAATTAGATTCAGGTATCTCTGAACTTATATCGTTCAAGACCTTTTTGCTTGGTACATTAAAGTCTTGGTTTATAGTTCTCTCATTAGAAATATAGACGTTTATTACTGAGAGTATAGAAGCCATACTTAGGTATTATTTATTTATTCATTAAATATATCAAAAAGTTTGTTTCTAAACTATCCAAAGTTTCCAAAGAATCTTATAGCTATTATCCTCTATCTACCTTTTTAGTTCGTCGAAGAATAACCTAAAAAGGAATATTTTAATTTTTAAAATCTAGACACGTGATAAGTATCCTATGGCAATCACAGCACCTAAGAGGTATCTGAAAAATATTAGAGTTTATCTCGAAAACGAGACATTTTGAGGGAATTTAAAACGCAGGGCAAAATAGTTCTTTTTTTCCGGTTCTTGATGACCATGTCAAAATCTTTCAACAACTACAACAATCTTAGTTTTAAAACCTCTCAATTTTTTCAATGAATTTCATTAAATGAATTTAAGGATCAAAATTAGGATTCGTCACATCTCCATGAAATTCTCTTTCGTTTGATATGCCATTCAACAAAATCCATTGCTTCTGAGAGCCAGAAAATTGATCTATTCTAGCGATGGAGCCATCGATGGCATTTACTTCGATATTGTCCCTACGATATTTTAATTTAAAAATTAAAACTATCGTTTTCAGAAATCTACTGGGGGCTTTTGGGCTGCTGTCCCCTCCCCTCCCAACGGTAAAATTTAACCAAGTCTTCTAAAACAAATATCAAAAATTATCTCTGAAAGTATTACTACTAGGGTAATTTCATTTAATAGGACTTCAAGAATCACTAATAAACCATTTCATATAGTTACTTTCTTTTTATTCCTAAGTAATTAATTATATATATATATATATATATATATATATATATATATATATGTATATATATATATAAAAGATTGGGGGCCGAAGCCTTCCAAAATTAAATCCTGGATTCGTTAGTGCTTTGCTGTGAGTGATTTCTGAATGTAAACTCAATTTACAGATATTTTTTCGTTACAATATTTTCAAACCAAGGCCATGAAATGTCAAAGAAAACTTTGTGGGATGGTGATAAATTAGCATTTGGCTGAATCCGATCTACGAGTGAATAGAAGGCATTATTGATTGAATGGAAAAAAACTGAGGAAGACGAAAATAAACAGGAACCAGGAATTTAATTTTACTAAGGAGGTTAGAAGAATTGATATTTCCATTAATTAAATTAAAGAGGGAAATAACATATTTTTGAAGCGACCATGTGCTACAGAATCAATATTTACATTAATATTCATATTTTTCAAAATTGCTGGTTTTTCAAAAATATTTATAGTATCGACTCTTAATATAACAAGTACGATATTTTTATGGTATCGATAGTCATAGACCGATATTAATAGAAGAGAAGAATAAGAAGAAAAGGTCTTTTTATTAACCAAAATTACATAATATAAATTACAAAATAATATTTTTGGATTTAAAATCGAAAATCAGAAGTACTACATAGTCTGTTGACCGTCAGAGGAGTCTGTGTCTTGTAACAAAATTATATTTCAATCTATTTATGTACAACTAATTAATAAGATGATATTATATTTACTATTTATATACTAATTATATTTACAATGTAAAAGTTATATAAATATTTTAATTACAAAAAAATTTGTACCAAAATTCTCCAATTTATCAATTGTTAAATTCTCTGGTGAGCATTATTCTATAGGAGAAAGCAGACTTGCAGTAATTTACAAATGCTATCCAATTGTTTCCATTTATTAAATTTATTACTTGATCCCGATATAAATTTCTAGATTTTAACCATTTTTTTTTGTCTTCAATTTTTCATCCGCACCTGTCATGGTAGTGACAATTAGCAGATGTGTTAATAAGTCGAAAATGACATAATAGGCTTGACGAAGAATGGTCCCCAGCAGCACCTCTTACCTGGTCTGTTTACATCCTAAAATCAGGAAAGGAGATCTCTCATCCAGCTCCTTTTCAGTCGCCTCCTGATGAGCATTTCAGCTGTGGCCATGTCGTTGATAAGTCCATTGTGATGTCCGTGTAATTTAAGATGAAATCGGTAGTAAAGATTTCATCTTTAGCACAGTACGTATGTGCTGGTCAATGGTTGGTTGTCTTAGGTCGGTATGTAAAGTCTTGTTGTTGACGTACCAGGGAGTTGCAGCTGTTAGTCTTAATATTTTAGATTGAAAGGATTGTAGTTTTTGTAAGTGAGTCTTTTTTGCTGAACCGTAAATCTGTGAGGCGTATGTCCAAATGGGTTTGAGCAGGTAAGTGTATGTATTTAGTTTTTGTCTAATTTTCAATTTTGATTTAGAAAACAGTAAGTATAGTATTTTAAGTCGCTTGTTCAAAGTATTTCTTTTCATTTTGACGTGTGTGCCCCAGGTCATCCTTCTGTCGAATATTAGTCCGAGGTACCGTATAGTGTCCGTCTGAGGAATTGGATTGTTGCTGATATAAACTGGTGGACATGTTTCTCGTCGAAGCGTAAATGTTATGTGTTGTGATTTGTTATGATTTAATTTAATTTTCCAAAGTGAATACCAATTTTGTAAATTTAGTAAGTGATAGAGATCTTCTGTTTCGTTTGTATTATACATGCTACAATTATTATACAATGTCACTGGATGTGAAGATAGGAGAACAATATCATCCGCAAAAGCCAGAT
Source organism: Nezara viridula (assembly GCA_928085145.1). Lineage (NCBI taxonomy): Eukaryota > Metazoa > Arthropoda > Insecta > Hemiptera > Pentatomidae > Nezara > Nezara viridula. The sequence goes on along the minus strand of OV725082.1, from coordinate 44,602,265 downwards.
ACTTAACTTTACAATTTTCCTCAACACAAATACCACCATCTAAATTTTCTTCCAAATCATTTATATATAACGAAAATAGAATCGGTCTGAGCAAAGAACCCGATATTAATATCGATGACAATAACGTTATTGGGTCTTCGGTATCCCATCCCTGATCTACGAGTATACTACCATATCATACACACAGTGCATAGTACCCATCATGTACATAGTTTCCAAATAGTTATCATTATCGTTAAGTTATAAGAGTATGAGTGAAAAATTAATCTTATATTTTTGTTGAATATAATAAATTACTAATGTTTACCAAGTTTAATGTAGCGTTAAGGCAATTCCTGTCAGTAAATCTTTACCTATCCCTAAGACGGAAGGAACCTTTGCTGACTAAAGCGGGAGAGAGTCATCTGTTAGTGCCACGGACGTCTGTTTCCTCGTGGACCCTGCCATTACCAAGTAGGCAGTTAGCACTGTGATATATGCCAAATGAGAGAAGCTACTTTATTGTCGTTTTACCAAATGATTTTAACTTATTTTTTAGTTTATTTGTATAATACTTAATATTAATAATTAACTAAATCACATAATTCAACCATATTTCGATATATGAGAAATTAGCTATAAGTAGGACTGGCCTGATCGGCTGGTTTCGTAGTTTGGTGATAGCAGAATACATGAGCAACAAAGAGCCCAATATAAAGAAAAGTCTGATTTTCCGCAGAAAAGTAAAAAATTCAAGATTCGTGTTTTTTTAAGTGAGCCCCCTTTTTTTTTAATGAATAGGAAGCGATATCTAAAGAAATGTTTAATTGAAGTTATTAACGCTTAATTTATCCTAAACTGGACACAATATACTTTAAACGAAAGGAGAGTTCGTTCGTTAGAACCGTTCAAAGAGGACTTTTGGAAGGATAAAGTAAGCTAAGTTCTGTTTTAAATATATCATTATTACGTTACAACATCATTTAGATAAATTACAAGACTGTTACAAATCATGGAAATTTTTACTAAACCACGATAAATCGAAATACATTACATTTACATTTCTAAAAAATACCAGCCCTCCAATTTATATATAAATAAAACCAAATTCCTCTGACGGATACTACTATCTTGGCCCCACTTTTGACAGAAGGATGACATGGAGCCAACTTGTCAAAATGAAACTGAAGACCCTCAATAGATGATTCAAACTACTTTACTCACTTTTTACCAAATCTTAAAAACTATAACTGAGACAGAAACTAAATACATACCTATACTTACTTAAACTTATATAGACTTAGTCCTCACAGATATACGATATGGCTAAAAAGACCCACTTATACGAACTTCAAACTTTCCAATCAAAAATATTACGACTTATAACTAAAGCACCTTGGTGTGTGACAAACAAAACCTTACAAATCGACTTCCTCCTTCTTACAGTTGATCAACACATTAGAACTCCTTACAAACGATTTCACAATAATGTCCGCGGACATACTAACATACTAATCAGAGATATAGCATCAGCTGACTTACTCATCAATACGAGAAGGGGACTAAAAAGCTGCTGGATGAGAGACCTCTTTTCTTAACAAACCATTAATTGATTCAAGCTAGGGAAGAGGTACTGATGGTTGCTATCTTTCTCAATGCCTGACATGTAAGTTTCGTTACTTTATTCAAACCATATGCTGGTTGTTAACATTCGTCTACAGGTACAGATTGCTATTGAAATACAATATATATATAATGTATATATATATATATATATATATATATATATATATATATATATCGTATATGTATATATATATATATATATATATATATATATATATATATATATATATATATATATATATATATATATATATGTATAATGTATATATATATATATATATATATATATATATATATATATATATATATATATATGTGTATAATGTATATATATATATATATGTGTATATATCGTGGATTATTCGTAATTGTTTTTATCACTATCCAACTATACAACAGATATCCCACTTTTACAAAAATTTCTTCTTATAAAAGTTTTCAGTCCATATTATTTAATTTGAGGTTTATAACGAAATCAGTTGAGATTCATCTCTAGTTGTGTATAAACATGTTGTGATTTGATATCTTATCATCTAGAAGTAAGCATATTTTCAGCAAAAATGTCTACCATAAATTAATTCTTTAATGTTATTTTTAGGTTATTTTATTCTTACTTATTGTATATATTATTTATCTGTATAAATTATTTTGTCTCTTGTACCTAGAGTGTAAATGTGATCTCTGCACACTATTATAAATGTTCTTTGAGACACATTGTAATATTTTTCAATAAACAAGTTAAAAAAAAAAAAAGGAAAATTCTGTATTTTTTTTATCAGACCCTAGGATATATTATAATAAATTTCATATTTTATTGACAAAAAAAACAAAAAAAAAAAAAAAAACGATTTTTCAAATAGTTGTAATCTGAAGTGATAATGGCACTGTGTTTTTTTAAATTAAGATTTCTATTATATAAATTGATCCGTATTTATATGTTACCAAATAAATGTTTCCAATCCTATTATTAGCATATAAAATAGAAACAACCTGTCGATTGCTTAAATTATTTTCATGAACATGTAAATATTAGTATGAGCTAGTTAAAAAAAAAAGAACATCAAAATATTCAAAATCTAGTGCAAAGTAATCATCCATTAGCCCCCTTCGACGCTATTTATATTCTTAAGATTGATTTGTTTATTTATTAATTTTGATATGCGTAGTAAAAGAATCGCGAACAGCTTTTTGGATCAGAGACTGTTTGCAGAATTACATAATAATTATAATTTAAACCTGATAGTTTAATCTTATAAGATTCAGAAATATTACCCTCCTAGTAAGAACTATTTCTTGAAGAAAAGAGAAATGTCCGGTTCTCCGCAATAAACCTAACCACTAAATTAACTTAGCAATATAGCCTGGTATGCAGGTTTGTCTTCCAGCTAATGGTTTCTCGTCCCTTTTTATTTTACTTCAACATTATTTCAATTCATTCTTGTCTTTTTTTATTTATTAACGTACTTCAAGAATAAATAAATATGTTTTTGTTATATATATCATCAATTCCAAATCATAAATGTCCTGCTAATTATTAAAATATTTTCACCATAACTATTATCTTACTATTTATCTTTTGAATTATAATTCACAATTTTAATATTTCTACTACTAAGTCAGTTTTATCAGCTGGACAATTACAAGTTTCCTTCAGTAAAACTAACAAACATTATGAATAATATTTCTATTATTCTGGCAAAGTTTGAGAGATATCCGCAAAAGTATTTCTTAGATTTATTTTAACAAGAATTTCTGGCTTGAATTTGTTTTTTTTTAATTTAATAAAGTTTATATCGCAATGTAACCTTTTATGGACATGGAAGCAAACAAAATTAATAATCTTAAGGTGTGTTGAAAATTAATTTTAATTTACGACCTGTTTACATTTTTATGATTCCGGTGGACAAGGCATGATCGTTGTATACGTATTATTTTTTTGTTCTATGAGATATTAGCATCTATTTAAACCAGTAATTTAGGTATTTTCCTCCAGCACTAACATTGGATATTTCCCTTTAAATTTATTGTATTTCCTCAGCTTTTGGACTTAATTCTTCTCAATACATAAATATATATTCGTAGGCTCGTATTTGTTTCTGTGCGTAAGCATTAAATACTTAAACATTAAAACCTTTTTTTTTTTAAATATGACGCTATTGTATATACTTTTGATTATTATTTTGTTTTATTTATTTTATTTTTTTGTACATATAGTGTGAATGTCATCCTACCTCACTATAACCAATGTCCAAGAGACAGATTGTTATAATACTCAATAAAGAAATAAAAAAAAAATATTCAAAGAGTGATAGAATAATAGTTTGCTGAAAAAAGAGTTTATTGATAAAGTCTGTGTGTGCACGCCCGTGAGTTTAAGTAGGCTTGTGTGGATGTGCATATTGTATATAAATACAAGTTTCAAGCCATAGTAAAATTATAAAAAAAAAAAAAAAAACATGACGCATATCAACATAACAGCTGTATATTAAATGTGACACGTATCAAGAAAAACATTGTTCCTTAAACAATATTGTTTCTTTAATTATCGTTTTTTAAAATTTGAATTTATTATTATTAATATACATATCTTTTTGTACAGCCCTTCAACGAGATGAATAATTAAATATTATTTTATTCTTTCTATTTCTTCCAGAGCAATTACTGTTAAAAAAAAGCTCGCCTCCAAAATGAAATCCTTATTTCGCTACTGGTAAACTACCTTATGTTTTATCTTTTTTTTCATTAATTAATTATAAATGCCATAAATATTTTTTAAATTAAGAAATGTTGTTTTTATTAACTAATATTTAAAGTTTTACTGTATGATATTATTGAATCAAATTAATAATATTTATTCTGTATAAAAAATAAAAAGCATATCTGATTTTTCTACATCGATTCTTTAAAGTTACCGAACACCGAATTCCATATAGCAATACTGTCCAACCCATAGCTATAGCGAAAAAAAAAAAATAAATTGAGAAAAAAAATTAGTTTTGTAATTTTAATCAGTTACATTAGAATGCAATATGTTTATTTTTTTAGTTATTAAATAAAATTTTTTAGTCATTTTGATAATAATTTTTATAGATTTTCATTAGAAAATTGAAAATTCATTTATGAATAAGTTTGTAATTTATTTCACGATTAGATTATTGAATGAAGGTCAATGAAAATTTAGATGGACGTGTTTTGACAGCTGTCACACTTTTTGCTAGATTGGATTTGAGCCAGTTTTTATGAATATTCTGTCTCTCCTATTCATAAATTTATCTTTTAAACCATCACAAAAAAACAAAAAACAACTCAAACATACAGAGTATATTGTCTAATTTAAATATGACAAAATAATATTTTCTATTAAAAACCGCACGACCCTACATTAATTAAAATTAATTGGCTCGAACGAATAATTCACTTACATTACTATACTGGTCAGTGAACAAATCGTTAAAGTGGTACCATGTTAAAGTGACGAATGTGAGCCTGTTTCAAAGATAGCAAATACTACTCCGAGTACCGAGTAGCAGGTATTTTACTCAAATTGAATCACTATTGGGAATTCAATCATTACTTCAGTTAGTCCTTTGACATCAACTGAAGTAGTAATTAAATTCTTCGAAACACTAAAAAGGTCAGTACTTAAGTAAAATACTTAGTACTCATGCTCAGAGTTGCATTTGCCCATCTCTAGCCTGTTTAACGTTGCATATTCTTTATTTTAACATGATTCCGACGAAATGAAAAAATAATAATTCAATGCAACGTATCAGAAATTAATTATCTTTTTAGAGGTAATTGTAATCGACCAAGGAAAATAAAATTAATTTCAAACTACATTCACGATAATAAACCAAAACTTGTTACAATATTAACGAATTACAATAAACTATACCTTTGCTAAAAATGGTACGTTTTCGATGATGTTTTGTAGGGAATTTAGGAACCTTACAAATAATCATGGGTATAATAAATTGAATACTTTTTGCGTTATTGGAAAATAAAATTTCTTTTCCTTCATAACTTTTATCGGTAAATTTCTGGCGAATGTGAGAGCATATTTCCCACATAATGGAATAGAAAATGTTCAAAATGATGGCTCAATATTTGGCTTTGATTATGAATTAATGGCGAAGATATGGCGCACCGAAAAAAAAAACACCTTGAGAAATAATATATAAAGACAAAAAGTTGTTATTTTTAACTTTTGCAAAGTGCTATTAGCTTTGAATTTATTATAACATAAATACGACTAAAAATGAATTTATTTTCATTCAATATTTACGAAGTTTTTATAAAAGGCTTATTAACTATTAAAAATGTTTACGAATGGCAAGAACAACATTTCATCTTTTTTTTTTTCCTTTTTAATAAAACTTGTTTCTAAACATAATAACGTCATTTTAAAGAAAGGATCTGATGGGCTTTATAGTTTTAAGAAATTTAAAAGCTTTCAATGGTGAGAAAAATAGACCACATTTCATAACTTAAATCTCCCTTATAAATGACTTTCTGAGACTTTTCTTTTGACCCCCTTTTTCCTTTCCTTTTTTATTCCATTACCTAAAAAAAAAAAAAAACAGCTACTTCAATCTAAATAAAACGATTTATGTAATAGGTTATTTAATAAAAAAAATAAGGACTCTCAGAGCTTAAGCAAAATTAAATGAATTCTGATGATGGCTGTTTCGCCTTTAGTCCTTCTCCGAAAGTAGGGATGGGGAATGCAATCCACTATTCATGAAGTTGGGGGGGAGGGGGGAAGGGCGGTAATGATATTGGGGTCGGTCATGCCATCTACGAACAAAGGTATTCGAGGAGTTGGTTTCGGGGTGAGGGGAGGGGGGGGGGTTCTGCATTAGAAGAAAACTAGGAAATGGAAGGATACAACATAAGAGCTATCAACAGCACGGGAGAGTTTGTTTCTGTGAAGGCTGTTCGCAAAGCACGTTAATGTCGGCAAATTTGTAGAAGATTGCTTCTAAATTGTTCTTTATCGCTGCCTTATGAGAGTACCGCCGCCTACTTGTTGTAATGTTGTAAATGACTGTTGTCATGCTCAGTTTAACTTCATATAATGGAATGGTGAGAATAAGGAAATGTTTCGTGTTTTATATATATATATATATATATATATATATATATATATATATATATATATATATATATATATATATATATATATATATACATATATATATATATATAGGTATAACCACATTTTGTTTTATAAAATAAACACACTCTTCATATTTGTTTAAATAATTAAATTTAATTGAAAATTTTGGTATTCAATTCAGCATTATTAAGAACAAATTTAGGTAATTATTTACAAGTGGTACTCCTCCGGCCATCTTGCTCGAATCAAGGTTATACACAATGTTTCAGATAAGGTTTACAAAATATAGCACTAGAAAGCACCACTATTGCAGAGGGGTTGTCTTGTCAGCTCTTGTCCATTTTTTTTAACAACCTGTCCATACAAGTCTTACAACTTGTAAACCTCCCCTAATTAAGGGGGTATGGTCTAACATCCCGCGGGACCAGCTGTAGTGGCTTAGCGCGCTAACCACTCTGCTACAATCATTGCGATTTTTAAATAAATAAGTCCCATAATGCTGATATACAGCTTTATTGGTGCTTACCCTCCAAGGAAGATTTCTCTTCTAGTCAATTTTACAGGAGTCAGTATCCTTCTCAATATAGGAACTGATTTACACGGAGCATGAACGCTGATGTTCCACGGTAGATCATTGAAGATTGAAATATAACTATTTTTTAAGAAAACAGTCTCATCATTTTTTTTTTTGTACAACTTTATTGGAGTTTACCCACCGTTAGGTCTGTTTTATATTCTAATTTATTTTCGTTATTATTTGTTCGCTAAGTGGAATCTTCAGAAACTGTAATTTCCTCTTGACAGTTTTCTACTATTTAAACATCTACTCTCTCAAAAGATTGTAGTAGGGTAAGTGTAAATGAGTAAGGATAAGTGTAAATTTCTATTGAGGGACTAGTGGCTATAGTGTGCACTGATCCATACTCTCATGTTTTACAAGTTCAACCAGTGCCGGTGGGGTGGGGCAACCGTGGCAAATGTCTTAGGGCGCCTACCTGGAGGGCCGCCAGTTGGGGGCGCCTGCCGATCTTCAGGGGAGCTTAAAACTTCTAGTAAATAAAAAAAAAATTAACAAAAATACTAAAATAAATAATTTTAGCCTAGCAACGAAGCAATCGTATTAGAAAAATGTTGAATGAAATCTAATTGAAATATTATTTAATATAAAACAACTTAAAAAATGAATTTAATTTTTTTGGAGAGTGGGGGATGGCGTCATTGCCCGTTGGCATCCCATGTCTAAAGCCCACACTGAGTGCAATTGCAAACTAATACATTGAAATAGACTTTATTTGGTCAATTTATATAATTATATTCTATATCTCTTAGCTTTCATTACTCCTTTAGAGGTTGTAAAATTCGAAAATGGGAATAATATTATTATTTTTCAATGGTTACATTAGTCAAAGAAATCTTTGGAGGAAACGAACTATTTTTCATTAATCACACCACGGCTATTGCTGAAGTAATTAATCTTCCAAATATCTTGAACATATTCACCTCTTAAAGAAGGTGCAAAGGCTTCTAGGTGCTATATTTTTTTATTGAGAAATATAACATTTTGTAACTACATGGACATTTTTTATAATGAAGAAAGAGTACATTCACACGGTATTTACAGAAAATATAAATTTAAAAAAAAGAAGCAAAGTAACGACTAAATAATAATAAAAAAAAAATATATACTATAAATGAAAATAAAATACTCAGTATTACTAAAGTGATTTAATTAAAACGCGGACTTGATTGTTATATTTAAAACATAATCATGTCAGGAACATTTAAAAAGAAAATATGTTATTTGAAGAGAGCGGAATACCTCAGTGAGTTAGGCACTGGGGTGCTAAGCTCAATGTTCAAGTTCGGATCCGGCTAATGTCAAGTAATTTGTTATAAATCCTGCATCGACCCTGGAATCTTCTGAGGCACACCCAGCCTCTTTAAATTGGTTACTCTTAATTAAATAATTAATGAAGGGGGGAAACCTAGCTTATGAGATTGATTCTGACCCGATCACCTCCCTGCACAACGGTCGGCCTTGAAAAAGTACTTGCTAACAAAGAATTGAATCAAAAACTCTTCATGGGTTGTAATGGTACAGTTTTTTTTTTAATCTGTTATTTCAAGTCAAACTTTGTAAACTCTGATATAAAATTACCCAATATAACTTTAATATTTTCATTAACAATTACAATAATGCAATTACTACTGCAATTCATTAAGATAAACAGAATTACAATTTTAATTAATATAATAAAATTTTAATTCTCAAATACAATTTTAGTGACATCAATTTAGCTGTACTCACTATGTAAGCCGGTTTCCTCTCTCTAATTTGGCAGGAATTTCATTTCTCAGGCAAGCTTCAAGGTAAAAATTTTAAAAATGAAATCTGCAGGAGAGAACAAATGTGTTGGGCTTAATTAAAACCTTTTATTAGTTTGTTAGGGTGCGACTGTGATGTTTTAATTAATCAAATTTTTTGTTATGTCATGAGAATTACTGTAATTTTCAATTGTGCCTGTGATTAATTTAATTTATGGTGCTTACTTAATTTATTTTTGACTTTATCTAAAGATTTGTATAATTTTTTGTAAAATGATTATGATATTTTGAAAACCTACATAGGAGTGGCCTGACATCAAAGACTTACATCTGTAATATTTAAAGCAAAATATGACAAGTCTTAATGACAAAAAAAAAAAAATGAGAAAAGGCCAATTCTTTAACATTCCTTAAATTTTAATGATTTTTTCCCCCATGATCCAACTTAAACATTATTGAATAAAATCATCAGAAACATTTTGAGATATACCACTTAATCAAAAATTGACTTTTTCTCCACTTTTTGAAAATGACAGATGTGTGTATTTGATAGTGTTGCCTAAAATCGGTCTTGGTTTTGCAAAGTGCTGTCTTGCAAGACCAAGACAAGGAATGATAAAAAAAAATTAATTTTTTAAAATTTTTACGATTTTTTAAATAAAAATTAAGGCCAAGTAGTTACTAATACTTAACGATATTATTTACTATATGTTAATAATTGGTATAACTAATATACTTTTGCATTTAACTCCTCTTTAGTAGCAAATTCAGGTCCTTTTTTACTTAATTTTTGTTTGGAAAAAAAATGAAAAGTGATTAAATTGTTCAATTAATACATAATTGAGGGAATTAAAATAGAATTTCAAAATCAATTGGCCTACTCTATTTTTTGACTTTGTACATTTTATTATTTTTTTCTGAATACACTTTATCGAATTGCGGAGGTTGGTAAAAAAAGTTGACACCACAAAAAGACACTTACCTTACACCAACTCAATTCATATAGAAATTGTTGAATTGTATTGGTTGAGCTGAGGCCGTAATGGTTGAGAATGTTAAGGTTTCGTCACCTTAGCAACCCGAGCAGATGCAGTCGTCGAAATTTAAGTAACCAATGTGAAAAATAATGTATTTTGGAATTAATTAATTTTGGCAAGATGAATTCTTATTATCAGAAGTATAGGACTTAGGAGTAAAAACTCTTAAAGAGACACAGAGAGAGAAAAAAAAATCGGAATGAGGAAACTAAAAGTGAAATATAAAATTCTTTTTTTATGATTTCATAAAAGTAGCTATATTCATATTCGTTACTTTAACGTTATGGCGACAATATAATGAAAACGTCTTGAAGTTATCGAGTTGATGAAAATTTTGTGATATAGAAAATTAAAAAACTCATAAAAGAATGATTTACAATAGAACAAGGCCTTTATTATGAAACGCCTCCATGACACCTTCTTTATCATTCGAAATATTTTTTTCATTCCAGTTCTAAAGACATTACTTAGTACTTCTACAAAGCTTTTTCAGGTATTAAATTCGAATCTTTTGGACCCGATTGCCAGTATTAAAATATCTTTTCCGCAATAGAATCTTTCTTGCAATATTATCACAAAATTCAGGAGTCCTCCAGAAGAGAGGAGCCTTAAAATATTTTCTTGAGCGTTACGATAATACCTGAATGTTTTCCATCAATTAACGTATATCATTGAGAAATTAATAAATTGATTAATTTATATCAATCAAATATATTTAGCTTAATATGTGTAATTTAAATTAAAAGCAATAATCAAAAATATTTTATTTATTTTTTGTCCACCCCTACCTAATCTTTTTGGCAATACGGGGATTTTCAAGAGCCAGGGTAGAGGGCGGGGAATTAATGACAGAGTTAAAAGACCACGGCACGGGGGTACGAACTAGTAATTGTTTAATATCTGTAAACTTCGGTATGTCACACACACGTTAGCCCGATTGGCCACTCTGCCGCCTCCGTATTTTTGCTTAGATAACGAAATATTTGTCCGCTTTATATTATCCTTAATATTTTATTTCGGTAAACGAGGTAAATTGATTTCCAGTGTTTGAAATGCCTAAAATGTTGTAAATAAATTAATTATTTAAGAGAAAAGATACTTAATGATCTAATCACGATCTCAATTAATCAATATAGAATGCAGATATCTTAAGGTTTTTATTTTATTTAATAATACTTAATATACCGAGGCGGTGCGATTAAATATTGTATGGGTGTCAGCATCAATGCCCTCACTATACGATCATAGAACATTATGCTCCCCTTGACAGAGATGATGGAGTATTATTATTTTTTTTTTTTTTTTTTTTTTTTTTTTTTTTTTTTTTTTTTTTTTTTTTTTTTTTTTTTTTTTTTTTCTTACCCTCCAAAAAGTTTATTGAAACAATTACATATATAGTATACAATAATACAATATAAACATGGAAGGAATTTATTACATGTTTATATTGTATTATTGTATACTATATATGTAATTGTTTCAATAAACTTTTTGGAGGGTAAGAAAAAAAAAAAAAAATAATAATAATACTTATCCTAAAAATGCCCTCTGGCATTGGAAGAAGTTTGTTATTTGTATATATTTATATTGTTATACCTATATATGTAATTTAATTAAAAAAATTTTTGGGCGGTTAGCAAAAAAAAAAAAAAAATATTTGTATTATTTATTGAAGAGCAACTGTAATATATAAATTTAATGAGACTTATGTTTCGGTTTGTCCCTGGTCTGAGGTATCGAAGCTCTATTTTAAAACTTTGAAGAGGATCCCATTGTTAACTTATAAAAAAAAAACCGAGATCGAAACCTCGAATAAACACAGAACAATGAACATTTAGTAGTTTATTGAATAATTAATAAGTGACCTTATTTCCAATTAAATAATTATGTTTAAATATATATATATATTATTTTATTCTTTATCACCGCTGATTCCCTTTTTATTTCAATTAAAATACACTTACAATTATATTTTAAAAATGGATTTCCAATAAATATGGCATTTCCGAGTCTTGTTTTCTTGTAATGAGCTTATGGTGTATTAATTTACTTAACGGCTAATTATTTGCTACTTATATGGTAAGTCAAAATGTCAATATTATTACGAAAATGAAAATATTTCAATTGAATGTGAGCATTTGAAAATTGAAAATTCGTCGAAGTTGGGCGGGATTAATTAATTAATTTTCTTAATGTTCCCGATAAATATCAGCTATGACGTTTTGAACAAGATTGCTGTATTTCCCTATTCTGACATTTGTTAATATACATGATATTTTTACGAGTATTTAATCTGAACAACCAAACAGTAGATGCCTCAGAAGGTAAAAGTATAAAAACTGCTCCATTAATTATCGTCATCAATCATTGTCTTTACGCCATTAATCATTCATTGTCTTTATTTAACTCTATTCTATTAAGTTTTGGATTTCGGTAAAATTAACATTTTAAAGTGATTTAAAGAAAATTAAAATACTCCTCTCCAACCCAAAAAAAAGTGCAAATTGTCTTAAATTTAGCCTATTACCTTTATATAGTATTTCTCAAAGGAATAATTGAGAAGTCGTTTTGAAGGGTTTCTTCTCCTTATGGAAAGGAATTATGAAGAAAAGGAACTTAATTTGCTCAAAACTCATAATTATAGAATTTAAGATCGATTATACTTACAGTAATTAAAAATATAAATAAATTCCTTACTGCATGAAAAAAAAAATAAAATAAAATGATCGAAATTGGACCAATTTTAGCAAAGATACAGCCAATAATAATTTATACACACGTTCTCGTCTATTAATAGGGTGAATAAAAAAAAAAAAGAAATGACCGTTTTAGCAAATTCAAGATTTCTGGACTGTAAAGATTTTATTCCTATGTAATACTTACCAATACTTAAAATGATCCCTTCACAGCATTCTCTAAGCTTGTTTAATCCCATGTTGTTGTTTAATCCCATTCGATAAAAAAAACCTCAGTTTAGTTATTTGTTTCAAAGAAGAAACATGACAGTGTTCTATGAAATTCTCTTAATTTTAAGCCATTATTGGTAATAAATTCACAGCCGCCGAAGCAACTCGTGAAATTATTAAATAAGAAAGGGACAGTGTCCTTGACTAACGCACTGCGCAGCGTTGGTTTGAAAAAAAGGCAGTAGAGATAAGACGTTAGAAAGGAAGAAGGGCTCCTGATTGATATTTTTAAAAAACCTTTTTTATAAATCTAGGAAAATAAATACTCATGTCAATGAACTTTTAAATATAAAAATGATTGGGCTATGTCCAGCTCGTTCTTGTATACAACTTTAAGTTGTTGTTTTTTTCAAGTAAATATTTTTATTATAATGTAGAGATGGTTGACCGTGATATAATATGAGAAGGAGTTGATCGGGGGCGGGGGAGGTGCGGTCAAATAAATACTAAATAATAGAAACAGTATTATTTAATTATTATGCCGACGACGTCTATTTATATAATTTAGTATTTACTTGACCGCACTCTCCCCTCCCCTCCCCCCCTCCCCCCGATGAACTCCTTCTCATATTTTATTTTGACCTAACAATACAACATAATAAACCGAAAATAAATCTAATCAATGAATAAATAAACATAATATTCCAGACACGATATAGAAGGATGAGAAGTACAAAGAAGATTTTAGTGTGTGCGCCTTAGGGTTAAAATATTTTCTTTCTTCCATCTTTATCAAGTTTCCAATCTTTAACCTTTAACCATAATAATGATAAATTATCGAAAATTTAATAGTTGACCGTTGCATTATAAAGGAAGGAGATGGTCCGGGATGGCGGTCATAAATAGGCTAAATAGTGGCAAAAGGCTTTTAATAAAATAGTTTTGCCACTATTTAGCCTTTATGACCCCACTCCGGATCATCTCCTTCTTTTATGACAAATTATCCTATGATATTTTAGATATACCAATGTACGATATACCAATTAGACGATCCAATGTATTCTTTAGTAAAAAAGATCGTATGGTGTGCCATGTTATGCAAGACGAAAAAAAAAAAAGAAAGGAAAAATAATGTACAACATTGTTATGCATTATTATACATATAAGAGTTTGTTTGTATATAAGGATTATGGTAAAAGGTTGTCTGTTGAAACTATGTAGAATTCAACACAAAGAACATTCGTTAGGTTTTTTATAATGCAAGGGCGCATTCAACCTGTACAACTTTCTACTTTAATCTCGTAAGATTTCTGTTTTATTTTTGCTTCATTTTATTTTATTACCTCGAGCTAAAGGTAACCCTTGTCCCGAATATTCCCGTTTGTTTATTTTCGTTAAAATTTTCTTCTTTATTCTCTTGCATGGTTTAGCATTGTTGAAATTAAACAAATTTATTTATTAATTATTACCTATTCATCAGTGTTATTATACTGTGTATAATTTAAAACCGCCTTAATTTAAAAAAAAAATCAATACATTTTGGAATATATTTAAGACTTTTTAAAACCATTTTTTCCCCAGTTACGGAATGAACTTAATCCGTAACAAATAATAATTATTATAATAATTGAGTTTGTTAAATATGCCAATTGGTGGATAATGTATTGCATTGACAATTCTCATAACTTGAAGATAAAAGGACAAAGCTATCCCTCGATAGCTAGGGTAAGCTACCTCTGATAGCTTAGAAATAGTTATCTAGAAGGTACCGAATAGCCACAAGACGCATTTTAAATACTTACGGAACAATAACAGATTTCAGCAAAAGGTCTCTTTCTCACAGACTTCATATCAATACTAAATGATTAGGATATAAATTCTAAATAGTTAATAACTCCTTTCTCGTGCTACCTAGACATCCCAGAATTCCTTCTTCACCCCCCTACTATTCCTGGATGTATTACCGCCATGGTCCTCCAGATTAACCACTCACGCAGTTACATTCTTGAAATCGCACTCTGGCTAGGAGACCTGGAGTGAACTCTTGTAGTCAACCCATAAATCCATAGTATATTACTCTGTATATTAGATGCCATTTGTAACAGACATTATGAATGAAAGCATTACTTATAAAGTCTTCACTGCCTCTTTTTTATGGTTTTGTCTGAATGTTAACTTATTATCACAAATATTATGGTGTCGGGAAGTAATGTCGCCATCTAGTGTGCAAATTTTCAATGCCTGATCGATAAAATTCGATGGTTTTTGAGCAAAACATATAGAGATGGCACTATTGATATCACCCAAATATATGCAAATCTTTTGCTACTTAAAAAATGTTGAAAAGGATGGACACGTACCTCTTCTGGTATTTGGCTGGCCATTTAAAAAAAGAAAAGAAAAGAAAAAACATGCACTTTGCAAGACCAATACCAAGGCCGCCCAACTGTTGCAAGACCAAGACTAAGACTGGTAAAAAAAAAATCGATTTTGTGAATTAAAATTATGGCAAAATAATTACTAATACTTGACAATCTTAGTTACTATATGTTAATAATTGGTATAACCAATATACTTTTGTATTTAACTCATCTAATTTTTCATTCGGGCTTAGTTAGGTTTCTCCTATCTAAAAAAATACAGTAATATCTCTGTAGTAATAAGCTAATGAGTATCTGCAAGACTGTTGTGAGACTCTTGCGCAAGACCAAGACCATGACCAAGACTGAGTTTGCAAGAACAAGACTTGTCTCGGTCTCGCATTTGGACAAGACTTGTTATCATGGCTCAGTTATCATATTATAGATAGATAGATAGATAGAACAATTTTTTTATTCTGGGACTAAGTCCCTTCAGAATAACAATAATGTACAAAATAATAGAATATTACTGGCCTAAACGTTTGAAACAATAAATAAAATTGATAAAATAAAATAAAAAGTAAAGAAAACCTTAGGTGCACAAGCTATATACAATACAGATAAAACTATGTACAGAGCATTTAAAATTATGAACAAAACACTTGAACTATGAACAAAATTATATATAAGGGTTGAACAACATAAATATACACTTTGAGAAATGAAGAACGAAAAAGAGATACAATGAGTTCATTTCATAAAAAAAAAAAAAATCTTTACTTGAATATATATATAAAAATAAACAGTTAATTATAATTGAATAAAAAAAAAATGTATATATTGAAATTCCTATGTCGGTAGTAGGAAATGCATGTACTATCTCTTACCAAGTATTATGATTATATGATTGCTACACAATACATATATAATATTAATAGTTAGCTGGTATCTGACTGTTTTTGGAACAGGAATTGGAATAGGAGGTCTGAGTGTGTATAGGGAAGGGGCATGTCGAATTTTGATCGGGAGGAAATTCCAAAAGTTGACAGAGCGGGCTATAAAGGAATTTTGGAATGAGGCAGATCTATGAGAAGGGATGTATAGGTCAGAGGGTCGGGATCTTGTAGTGAGTGAATGGATTGAGGACTTAAATTGGAGAAGGTTGTAGGCATAAGAAGGACGATGATCGGTAATGATTTGATAAAGGAAAGTGCCTAGGAAATATTGTCTTCTTAAGGAGGGGAAGAGCCACCCTAACTCAGTGTACTGGTGGGATACACGGGAGCATCTCGGGGTCCCAATTACAAATGTTACGAAGCTATTCATAAGTCTTTTGAGTCTATCACGGAGTTCCACCGAAAGGCCATCGTACACCACATATTATAAATTCTGGCTCTGCGAGAACACTTAATTAAACTAAGGTCAAAGTAATCTCCTGAGCCCGCCTAGCGAAAATGCCTGAGTATAAATAAATTTTCATTTCTGCATTTTCGTGCGAGCGATCTATATTAGTAAAAGTTGCCAAGCGAATTTCTTGTCCCATATATCTCACATGTGGAGTTCCACAAGGTATGGTACTGTCAGCAGTACTGTCTCTATGAAGAACAGTAACAGCTTTTGCTGTTTTATATATATATGTGTTTATGTTTTAGTATGTTAGTTTGAGTGTCTATGTGTTTATGTGTAACACGCATCTGTGTCTGTGTAATTTTAATATATAATCCTTATGGTATCATGGAATATAAAGGCAAATATGATTATAAAACAGGGAAAGTGGGCACTAATGAATTGAGCAAAGTGAAGAAAACATGTAGTAAATAGGATTTTAATTTAGTTTAATGCTTTCTTTTTTATGATTTAAGCAACTCACAAACAGCGGAAACATTAACCTATAATATGGAACAAAATGTTGCTTTAATGACTTGATAGGAGGGTTTATTATGTGTGAGGGTATTCCTCTGATGTTGGTATATTGAATGACAAAGGCCTGGATTTAATGAGGAGCACAGAGCAGGAAAAATACCAGTCCCTCGTCTAGGCCCTTTCCAGCGTTCGCAAGGGCTTTTGAGAAATTCCTATTGTAAACAGAGCCTGTATTAGTGGTTTGTTTCTTTCTTTTGTTTCATTGTGTAAAGCTCTGTTTTATTTTAATAAATAGGAAAGAAGCCTATCATTATTTCTTATCTATTATTATTTATCTCTAAAAATAATTAACTTGCACAATTTGTTTCCCATTCTGTATTGAGAAATATAACAATCTGTTACACCTAAGGATAATAATAATAATGATAGAAGAGTAGTTCATTCACACTCTATGTACAATAAATAAAAAACAAAATAATGATAACAAAAGTAAATGTACATAACCAAAAGAAACGAAACTAATCCAAATAACTACTTAAATACACACATGCTTTTATATGATTACTAGTAAATAAATAATTTTATATAATTAAATGCCAAATAAATAATAAAATAAAATAATGCAACGTATCAAAATATGAAGAAATCAATTGTTACTTTATCTATAAATGCAATCGGCAAAGGAAACAAAAAATAATTTAAAACTTCATTAATGTTTGGAACCAACATGTTCACAAATTCCAATAAGCAGTATCTTTGCTAAAAATTCTTCGATTTCGATGATTTTTTTACCTTTTGTAGGGAATTTAGTAAACTTTTTTATAATCATGGGCATAACTGCGTAACTTCCCCAGTAAATAAAATTTCTTTTCTTTCATAACTTGTTTAACCTGAATTTTGATTCGATCTACAGACCTACCACCGTTCCAGTATTGAAGCCTAGCAAAATGTTTCCATCGACTTTTTATTTTAGAAAGAAAAAAAAAATTGGAGAATACGATTAGCTAACCCCCGTGAAATTCTGAATCCAACGGTACTACATTCAAGGTATTTGAGCATGACAGGAGCTTATATTTGGTACAAAACCGATTTCGAGCTTTACTGTAATAATATATGTGGGGATTACAAAATTCATTCACTTATGATCTCCGTGACAAACCTTTCCCCCTAACCGTGGAAGGAAAGAAAGATAGACTATTATCGCAAAAATTAAACAAAATATATATATGTCGAAAAAAGCACATTAATAAATTTCAATCAGTATATCCACCATCGTCACCAAAATCATCTAAACGACAAATAACAAAATTTCTTATAATTTTAATGAAAAAATACATTAATAAAATAAATTGTTTAAGTTGTAACTAAATGATAATTATTCACTTTTAATAAAAAATTCTCCTTCTTAAACTAGTGTAAGCGCAACAGTGATAGACATAAATAAGGAAGTTTTTGTCTTTTTTTGTCTTATGCTGCAGTAATTGTTATAATTATAAATTCTCCGTTGGACATTTAGAATCTCTAGGGTGGGTCTCCTTTTTCTATTAGCACTTTTAAATTGAAAAAATATTTAGTTATGCAGGTGTAATCTCGATTTAAAAAAAAACAAAAAAACTTTTTGGACTTGTGATGAATACCCTACTAAATTCATTTGTTCTAGTAATTGACAGGAGGTCGGTACCAATGTTAGACATACCTCAGAAATATAACATAAATGTTCAATTTAATTAGCAAAAGTGTTAGTAGGAAAGTATGAAACACACTGAGCAATATAGCAACAGCATTGATAGACATTTTATAATTTTAGTTTTGAAACTTTATTCTACAGTTGTCAACAGAGGGGATTGTTCTTCAATATAGAACAAAACTGGAACCTTCAAATCAACAAGAAAGCATATGATTTATATTTAAAGTCGAACCTGTCCACCACTGGGCCTCCTGTCCAAAAGTGGTGCATTCATCCAA
Organism: Nezara viridula; assembly: GCA_928085145.1. Lineage (NCBI taxonomy): Eukaryota > Metazoa > Arthropoda > Insecta > Hemiptera > Pentatomidae > Nezara > Nezara viridula. The sequence goes on along the minus strand of OV725082.1, from coordinate 44,583,085 downwards.
ATATTTCATTATTAGAGAGTATCTGTTTGCAATATGAATTGGTTTTCGAAAAGGCAGAATTTGTTGGAGGGAGAGAAATATGGCGTGTATTAGATGAAAAGGAATTTATGAACTGAATTAATTTTGAAACGTTACGTTTTGTGATTTAATGTGATGTTTCTGACGTATGAAGGTGCCAGTGAAATCAAACGTATACCTTGAACTGGGTTTCTTTGTAGTGTATCGCCAGGTGACTTTGATGGCAGCACTATAAAATTGTTAGTGGTACCATAAATAAGTAGGTGGACACAAGTCTTAGTAGTTACAGATTTTAACAGCCTTTACTACATAAAAATATATTACATCAGAATGTAAGAATCTTCCCCCTCTGTCTTCCACCTTATCCATCAAACACTCACGCTATTAACAAGACATTAATATTAATTACTATTTATCCTTTTTGAAGTTGTTGCAATTTAAAAAATAAATAAATTAAATATGAAATAAAGTATATATAAATGTCAATTAATCTTTCTTTTTTTTGTAAGAAAAAGGAAATCAACGTATTGTATTTTGCAGCATAATATAACTAATAATTTAAATTAAACACTTTAAACAAAATATGCGTAATAGTAAGATTTTATTTTCATTTATAAATCAGAAATTACCTTTAGTTGCGGCTCAAAATTTTCCCGTCAGTAAAAATTTGTAAGCTTAAGAATTTAAATAATTGTGGATTTAATGCCTACAAAATGCACACATGACCCGAATTGCAAATTACATTCTGTATAAAATTCTTGGTTTAGTTGCCACATCAAGTAATAAATTTTCATTTCGATGGGTATTCACGGAAATGAAAGTGCAGATCAAATTGCTTGAAACACTACCAAACCAATAAGCTTTATTGTTAAAGCTCCCAAAACAGACATTTTTCGTATTAAGTAAGTAAGTAAAACAATTATTAATGAATTGCAGGGTTTATATGGATGGGAGTCTCAAAGCAAAGATAGAGACCCTTATTTAATCAATACAAAAATTTCTTTAAAACGCTGGCTGGCCTCTATTGGAATATGTTTAGAAAGAAGTGAGGTGATAATTCTAATTAGGTTGAGGACGAGGGGGACCCAGAAGGGGATTACATGGCGTAAGCTGCGCCATCAAAATTTTTGAGGGAGGCATATTTTGACGAATTTTTGAGGAGAAGGGCAAATTTCCATGGAGTAATGAATTTTGTAAATGACCTACGATTTTTCTAATTTTACCTTAGCTTGCTCTGTTTTTCAAAAAAAAAAAAAAAAAAGGTGAGGTGTTTTTAAGAAAATAACTTGGGAGGAGAGGAGAAGGTAAATTCTTGCGCCATCTACGTTGGGAGGAGAGACACCCCCTGTTGAGGATCAATTATGGGAATACAAATAAATTCTTAAATTTGATAAAAATAAAGGCGACACCAAAGTGTAAGATATGTGAAGAAGTTGCGGATCCATTACATTTAGCGATATACTGTAAGTGGTTTAGTAGAGAGAGGAGAAAATATTTCGAGGAGTCAGGACTCAATATTCTTAATGAAATAAAAGAGAAAGACCGAGGAGGATATAATCTATTTAGAAAATTCATTAAAAAAAAAATACGGCTTTAATGCTTAAATAAATATAAATTTCTGACAAAATAGAATTTTTTCTAAAATATTATGCCTAAAATAATAGTAATAAAAAATCTCTGGATTTGAACTGAATTTTAAATAATTTTTATTAGTTTTCTCATTAGCTATATTTTGAACCTAATATATTATTTTGTGTTTGAAAGTTACGGTATCTTTACAAGTTTTACAACTTATTTTTTCAACATGTTTATTCTTCTAACAATTTGCGAGACTTTATGTAAGAGAGGCTGTAACTGCGGTAAAGTAACTTCGAGGAACCGAGCAAAAGTGTTCCAGGAATTTAAATTAAAATGTACACAAGTCGGAAAAGTACTCCGTGCTTTACTGAAAGTTGCCTAAAGAATGGGAGCGAAATGCTTGGAGACAAATCTCAGCACTGCATGCTTTATAAATATTTGTTCATAAACAAATCAAGCAACTGTTTTATCATAAGATTAATTATAATTAAACACCACTTAGACATTCAAACAAAGCAACAAGCTTAATTTACCTAGTCTGATCATAAATATTGTTACAAGAAAATCTATACAGATTTCAACAGAAAAAAACATTTTTTCAAATAATAATTAAAAAATAAAATGTATATCTATAGAGAGTAAAACAAAAATGAAATAACTTAAAGTTACCTTTTGCCTTGACTGAGGCATTTAATTTGTGTCACCAGTCGTCAATAGCAGCACGCCGTATTTCTTGAGGAAAACGCTCAACTGCTCGGACCAGAGATTGTTTGAGGCTTTCCAAGTTAGGCTCTGTGGCATGCCATCTTCTCCACTTTGGACCGATAATCTAGTGGGTTGCGATCAGTACTTCCTAAGCAACAATCCGAGGCAATGTCTGGAATGTTATTTTGCAGTCACTGCTGAGTTGACCTTGTTCACAAGAGCTGGAATCCTGCTGGAACACCCAATGACTTCCAGCAAACAGAGTATCATTTAGAGGTTTACAGGTTCCAAAATATCGCCCTGATAGTTTTTAGCGGCTGTTTTAACTCTTTTTTTCCCCACAAAAATGGAGCTTTATGGTTTCATCAAAGCAAACTCTCCACCAAACCATCACTGAGAAGGGGCGATGGCCTCTTTCTACTCTTCCAGTCTTCTTTAGAGATTTGTGCGTACACACGATCATTTTGGTGATTAAATTGTTCTTCAATTGTAAAAATTGTCTCTTCGCTGAACAAAAGTTTTCGATGAAGACCATTGGTGTAACGGCCAAGGAGCACTTTGCATATATCCACTCTAATTTTTTTAGGAAAGAGCTTAGCCCGTGTCCTGCCATTCTTCGAAATGCACCCACCGTAAGGTCAATTTTTATAATGTTAGACATTAATCTGACAGAGATTCCCGTTTCCCGAGACAAGATTTGTTCCTTTCGAATGTTATTTGTTCTGATTCGAGCAGCAACTGCTCTCACTGCATTTGCCGTTATCACAGTGTGGGGACATCCCAGTCGAGTTCTGTCACATACAGATAGGGTTCTTCAGCCTCAGGGGGGTTCTGTCTCATTATATCTATGCATAGTGCGTTACACGAACATACCTTTGGGTATGTTCCTTTCAAATCTTTGGGTTGATACCCAAAGATTTGAAAATGTTGAAAATCTCTGACCTACATGTTTCAACTTCGTTTAAGGCGATCACAGCTTTCGGTTTTCTTTATCACCCCACTCCATGTTAACTGAGCGAAATACCAACTAAATTGGGATTATTATCCTGACATGTAAAGAAAATAACCTGATAAAGGTAAGGGTTATATAAATAATACCAAAGGATGTAAACGAAGTTCAACAGTAACAGTATTTATTGCAGAACTAGGTATATACCTGCACGTTTAGATTTAGTGAGATAATGACATGTTCATTTATTCAGATATAATCGACTGTTGTTTAAGGAACATATGTGAAACAAAACCATTGTGGGTCCGTGGTTTAACTAGGGTCATTATTCATAATTATACTAAATTTTGCATAATGTCTTGCATTATCATTGTGAAGGAAAGCACGACATTGATGTAATATCACACTCCCCAAACCTCCTACGTGTATAAGATCTTACACGCATTCCAATATTACACATCCAATTTTACACATGAAACGTGTCCTCCAATTTTCTTATACACTATCCACAGACTATTACGTTGGTCTGACGTTTGGCTGAGAAATGACGTGGGGCCTACACAGTATGGACACACACGGAAAACAAAAAACCTCTAAATCAGAACCTTCGACTGATTCATTTCTCTGGAAATAATTAAAACTAAAACGTAGTCAGAAACTGAAAACATGCACTTATTAATTAAAACCTATTTGGATCCACTCTTCACATATATATGTAACAGCTAAAAATACTCATACTGACGAAAAAATTTGAAGAGGAGCTGGATGAGGGACCTCATTTCCTAACAATGAATGTATCGTAGGTGTCATGCCAGGAGGTACCGCTACTTAGTATTGTTCCACTCTTGTCTTTTTCATATTATATTGTTCACTGCCTGTTAGTATTGCTATTTACAGTTGTAAATAAAGGTAATACGTCTTATTAAATAATTACATAGAATACGACGGGGTGATTTTATAATTTTTCAAAAAAATCATGAAGACATACTGGTGGTGGATGTCCCCAAAAGATATTAGCATTATTGCTTATTGTTGACAAGTTATTGGAGCAATAATCTCTTGGCTTATAAAAAATGTTCAAACATCTTTCGTCTGGGAGCTATCTATTTTATTCGGCATGGATGATTTTTTAAATTTAGAAAATTCAATATGTTATAAAATCATACACATATATTTCCGTTAGCTCCCTCCTCCTAAAAAAATATAAAACATATCTGAGCGCAAACGATTAATATTGCACTGCACTACCCTGTAATAAAACGGGGCTGTTTACGGCATAAATTTCAAATTTTGAAAGGACTAAATGCTTGCTGAGGGTTATAAAGGCTGAAAGCTTTTAGCTTAGTCCTTGTAATAAAACTGTGTTCACTGGGGCTTTGTCTAAGTCTCTTCTTGTTGCCAAGCTTCTCTGAATCTTGTTTTTAAGTAACGAGGATAAAGTGAAGGTTGTGTTCGGTTTTTCTCTCAGTTATCAGAAAAGAATTTAATCATTGTTTTAATGAGTACTGAAGTCAATCCCACAGCTTATAATACTTGTTGAATATTGTTGTGATTCCTATTCTTATCTTCCTGTTGTTTTCTCTTGTTTAAGTTTAATGAATTGGTTTTCAGCATCCCTATAGAAAGACCATTAGGTGGCGTCTAATTTCTTACGATGTGTTTTTACTTATTTGTTGTTAATATTATCTTCTAGTTAAAGTGCTTTATTAACTATTAGTTGTCTTATAGTTGTAGTGTCGAGAATAAATGTTTTTTTGTGGCTTCCTAGGCTAGATATTGCATCGCCGATTCGTCCGAGCAAGTTGGAGTGAGGGTCACAGTTCCTGTTTGGTCAGTTAATATTTATTGCTCGACATCACCATGATAATGAATCATGACGATCTTATTCGGTAAGTATGGAGCAGCAGCCACAAGGATCCCGTCAGGGCTGGCAAAAAGGATCTACTACAAAGCCCACTTGCTGGGCTTGTTCCCCCCACCAATATTTTGTGATAAAACAAATCAAATATACATTTTTGGTGATAACAACTTGTCAATCAAAACTATAGATGAAAGTAATTTAAGATCGATGTGGGCATACCTGGAAAACCTAACATAATTGGACAAACCGTTGAAGTTCAGCAAAACACTTACACTCAAACAATAAATATATATATAGATAAACATCACTGTAACAATTCTTCGAAAAATTATTAACGCTTAATAATATATTTCAAATATTTTTTTTTTTGTCCTCCCCTTCCTTACATTTTAGGCTATACGGGATTTTAACGGGTCGGGACGGGACGGGGAATTTAAAAACTCTTCAGGCACCGAGACGCTAGCTCGTACTGTTTTATTATTTCATAACTCTGGTTATCTAGTTGCCGGGCGCTGTGCACACGCGTTAACCCATTCGGTCACCCCATTCCCAGATTTCTGACCATTCTATGAAAATGTAATAAACTCTTCGACTGTAAAATTTTATGTCCATTAACAGTACACATCATTTCACTCTTCAACTCACATTCACTCCAATCCAACTCGTTTTATAACTTACTTTCTGTCTGTTGCCACATTTGACGGAGGTTAAACAGAAAGTGGCCTACAGATTAAATAAATCAAGGATATTATCAGTAATATCGAATTAAGAAAACATTGTCATCGGATTTGCTAAATATGCTTCACCGTAAAAAAATAAAATAAAAACTATCAACATGATAAAATAGAATTGAAAAATGTCTTTATTTTAGGATAATGTCATAACAGCTGTGTAAAAAATATTTAAAAAAATATTTTTTTGCCAAAGAACATTAGATTATGAAAAATATTTACAACAAATTGGCAAGAAACATATTCATTTCTAAAAATAAAAAAATACATTAAAATTTCTGTAATAGGTTGGCAATGAGTCTTACATCAGTGAAAAAAATAAAGAGAATTAATTAAATAGTAATTGAAAATGACTCCTGTTATTTATTAATATTCAAATAGATATACACGAATGTACATAAAAAAAATAAAGAGAAGAAAAAAAATTTGGTAATCCAATTAAAAAAGGGTTTGTTATAAATTAACAAAATGTAACCGTAGAATATGAGTGAAGAAAAAAAATTAATTTCAGTAAAAAATTAAATCGTAAAAAATTGAATTTGGGATTCATAAGTAAAACAATAATGAAATCTTAATTACAAACTGTATGGCTATCCTATGTCGGTCTGTGTTGTTAAAAAGAAATGAAATAGGAGGAATTTGAATGCGGATATGAAAGGGCATGCCAGATTTGAAGAGAGATAATACAGGATGTGTTAGAGGTATTCTGTACCATAATATGTATGATATGTTTAAATATGGCCAAAGAGAATATGATTAAACTATTTAAAAAAATTATGCTCAAATAAAATATGAGTAACTTAATCAAAGGTGAATAATAATAATAATAATAAAAGGCTTAGCGAACCCGAAGGTTCGATGCCGACATCATCAATCGCTTATTACACACCTCCCTCCACCGTTCGCCGTCCAAACCCAGTCCCTCCAGATCGGCTTCAATGCAATCTTCCCACCTTCGCTTCGGTCTACCCCTCGGACGCTTACTATTCGGCACAGCAAATATCAATCTTTTAGGAATTCTTTCGTTACTAAGCCCAACAACTTTACAAGCCCATTTGATTCGTCACGACGAAATTACTTCAATTATATTACCCGAATACAGTTCACGCAATTCGGCGTTGTGTAACCGTCTGAACTCTTCGGTTAACTCATCCTTCTTCGGTCTGAATATTCTACGCAATACTTTATTTAAATACATATACTTTACAAAAACCTGAAGACGCTGCTCATCCCTTAATGTAAGCGGCCAAGTTTCGCATCCATAAAGAACTGTAGGCAAGATAATTGTTTTATAGATTCTAATTTTTAAGTTCCAGGACAAGAAGCGCGAACTGAGTAGTTTTGTCACAGAAAAATAAGAAGCATTTCCCGCCTTCAGTCTAACCTTAATATCTTCTTCAATTTCGTTTTTTCTAGTCATCGTAGAAAATCAAAGGTGAAACAAAACAAAAATTATTTTAACAATTTTGCACAGAAACTGTAAACTTATTCAAATGTCGAATTAAATGTATTTGGATCCCAAACAATCAGGTCTCATTAAATGGCATGTGTGTATGAATAAGCTACACTGTAGGTATATGTATATAAGCTGTACAAATAGAAGTTATTGACTTGTGATATTACCATTTTTTTTCGTCGAAATAAACTAATCGGCAGTACCAAATTATTTAATTGATTTTAAACATTTTACAATTTTAGATAAAATTGTTCAAACGATTTTGACTAAATTACATCCTCTATTGTACCGCTTAAAGATAATCTAAGGTTGTTACAAAATAAAATATAATACAAATTGGATAAAAATTAACTATGAAAGAATTCGATAATTAACTAAAAAGAGAATATGCCAGAAATATATTCGCAGATTGAAAACGAATTTCCATATATAAAATGATTTAAGAAAAGCTTAATTTTAGGAAAAATATTAGAAAAAAATAATATTTAACATACAAGGCTTCAAGGAGAAATATAGAGTGACAAAAATTTTAATGTGCGTTTACACATTTCACAAACTACGAAAAACACAATTATCCAACTTAGCAATCAGTGATATTAGTGTTAAGACAAACATTTTTTTTCCCTCTTGTTACACAGCATATATAAAAAAAACTAGCATTGGGAAACAATTATCTAGATATTTTTATTTCTAATAGTTTCTGAAATGTCTAAACGCACCTTAATGATGTCTACTAATATATTATTGAATGGGGAAAAAAAGTTTCTTTTGAAACTTACTTTGATTTTCTGATCATGATTAGTAAATTAATTTTTTTTTTTCATCTTGCTAAACCAAGTAGATATTACGGATATAAAAAAACGAACTGACATTCTGTGTAAACATTCGGACATAAACGATTTTCATATTAAAAAAATGTCGATTTGTTATTTGCTTTTTGTTGAAAAACATATTACATTTCATTATGTTTGTAAGATGGAACTAAGGGGTAACATTAATATTGCCGACTCAAGTCAGGGGTGGAAATTATTTTTAAAAAATGAAGTAAGGTTTCTGGGGCGCGAGAAGCAATTTGTCTTGGAATTCCATGTTCCAGGTAATCTTGTGAGCTTATATATTTCCGCGAATATTGGAGTCGTACTTGGCATCATTCAATAGGCTAAGTGAGGTTTTTTCCTTCTTCTATCTTGTAAGGTAATATATTCAAGTTACGTCTGGCCATAGGTAACCGTGGTTTATATAAAGGAGATACCTAAATCTGGTTTATGGCATTCATTTTTTCTTTATAATAGAAGGATGAAGTATTGGAGAACAATAGAAATATTAAACATAATCAATAAAAGAGATGAAATCCGATCCATGGATATGATTAAAACAGCTCTGCCACATGTTGTATTCCATGAACATGAATAGCTTACATTATCTGTGCTAGGATCACATCCGACACAGCATGATTTTAGCTTGGTTATTCGTATTAGACTAATCTTGGTTTGAATGCCTGTTTTAATATAGTTAAATTAAAATATTTTTCTTGAGCTGTCTAACATACTTTTATATTAGTCCAAAACATCTTTTTTATTTATTTATTATATATACAACTGTATGAAGAAAAAATACATTCAGTAAATGTGATAACAGAAAATAAAAACATGAAAGCACTTGTTGAGAAACTAACCACTGGTAGCACTCTAAAAAAAATGTATTTACAATAGGAGATCTCGAGACCATCTCCTTTTCAGACGTCTCGGAGGATCGGGAAGAAGCAAGGTTAGAAGCGAGAGGGTTGGGATGGTTCTGAAGTTTATTATGGAAGGAATGGAAGTTTATTATCTGGATTGAGCCAATTCGGAACATTAAGGTCTTTATGGATGATTTTATTAGTGACAAAGTAAGCAGCATTGAGGATTTTACGATGGATTTTGGATTGTAAGGATTGGATGCGTGAGGAATTCGATAGCTTTGTGGACCTCCAAATCTCAACTCCTTATGTCCAAATAGGTGTTATTGTAGTCATGTATATGAGTCTTTTGTATTTAACTGAAAGCTTAGAGCGTTTGTCTAGTAAGTGCTCAAATAATCGGAAATGTCGAGTTGTTTCTTGTCGTTTAAGTCTGGTATGAGAATTCCAAGTTAAACGTTTTTCCAAGGAAGGTACCAGACTTGTTCATCAGGGATAAGCTTGATATTATTAAAGGATATTTAGGACAGGAAGTCATAGGTTTACGACGAAGGGTAAAACATAAATATTAAATATATAATAAATGTTAACTACGTCATTCTTTGGGCCTTAGTATTTTCTGTGACTTTCGGCATATTTTTTTTTCTTCATATAAAAATAATGTCTTTAGTTTCTTATTTAAAGCCACATATGTCCATGTTTTGAACCAAGGTTCAGCAATAAAGATTTTTTTAAGGTTGACCAATTTAAAAATAATACTTTATCAATAGATTTTTATTTAAAAGAAAAAATACCTTTAAAATGTTGCACGAAATTGTTTACATGAATAAATGGAACCCGTGCCAGTCAGACAAAATGATCATGTCCTACACCTACGTGTAGGACAAGAAAGAAATGTGGAGAAACTATGTAATAAGTTATTAATTTACATAATAAACATTGTTTTGTAACTGTTCCCAAGAATCCAAATTTAATTCACTATAACTTAAATTTGGTAAGACACGACCCTCATTGTTAACTGGACTCTTGAATTTTGTCTCGTTGACTGAGGGTTTTTTATTATTTTTTTTATTTTAACGCTTTAACCACTAGGATCATTATTGACTTAATTTCATCGAGAATTAGATTGTATTTTTAAGTTTAGAACATTTACGAAAAGAAAATAATTTATCAATTTCATACATATTGTTCTGTGAAATGAAGTGTAGATCGTTTGTCAGGTCACAAGATAATATAAATGTTTCGTAAGCTCTGCATTCTGTTAAAATGTGTTTCACTGTCAGAGGAGTCCCACAGGTTTGGCATGTTGGCGAAGAATCACGGGCCATCAGGTATCCATGGGTAAGGCGTGTATGACCTATACGCAGGAGCTTAAGAATTAATTCCTCCCTACGGTTATTCCTATTTGACGATGCCCAAGAGGAAACATCGCCCTTTACCTCCCTCAATTTATTTTCCGTTACATTCGACCATATCTGTTCCCATTTTCTCTTCATTTCCTGTTTGATGACTGTTATAAAATCCTCTACAGGTATTCCCCGATAAGGTATTCCATCAGTAATGGCTTTTTTGGCAAACTGACTGAGGGTTAAAAAAAACCTTTACTACTAGAACCCATGAATAATCTAGGAGCTGTGTTATCGGTCAGAAACTAACTAACAGTTCATAAAAGATTGATCGCAAAATCGAGGAATTATCGCAAAAAAAAATATCATGTACGTCATATCATAACAGGATGCATTGCTCTAATGCTGACTGTAGATGTATCAATCGTTGACCATAGAGGAAAAAATATATGGCTTGGTTAACCATGTGGAAACTTCAAAATACATAGTCATAAGTTTTTGTACCTAGGTGTGGTGTACTGGTTTATAGTCGTTATGCGTCTTTTTTTTTTGCTGTTGATGGGAGTTGTGCTGCATTTGGTCCAGAATAATTAATATAAGATTTGTTGCTGTATTGGTGTAAGAGATGTAATTTTTTTCACTGATCATTCAAACTGAATCGACGAAACGTCAGTTATTTGCCGATATTTTGGAGACTCTGGGCTTTGCGTTTTGAATGTTTCTATTATTTACCCTACTAATTGAGATATATACATTTTATATGAATCAGTTTATTCGATAATGATAAATTTATGCAATGATATTATTCAACAATTTTTCTCCAGATCTTATTTAAAATTAATCGTGTTGAAATTCGTTTTTCTACAAAATTGGATTATCTAACTTTCGCTTATGTTCTGCAAGTTCCATATTAATAATTCAATTTTCAGAACACGCGTAATACAAACCATCGTTCAATATTACCGCAGAGAAGCAGGAAGTTTAAATTTTATGTTTTTGAAGTAAGTCAAGTTTTTGTTGAACAGGAAGCGATAACTAAATAAATATTCGATTTCGATAATTAACGTTTGTTCATAATAAAATAAACATTCTTTTAATCCAAGTGGAGTTTGATCAATAAAATAAATAAAACCGTAAAAATTTATAGTAGTTATTTTTGTTGAAACAGCGGTTACAAATCTCTACTTAATTGATATGGAAAGATTATTAAACTAGAAAACTTTTGTAAAAGTGAGATTAGTTTAGTAGTCTGTTTAGAGTGTGTTAAAAAAATCGCAAATAATTCATGATCTGATGATGAGGTTAGCCTCAAAATTTATCTTTAAATGGTTTCAACAACGACAAACTTCTTTTCATCGAAGAAAATTTTGTCCATTTGACTCTGAAAGAAATTGTTAATTATTTTAATTATACATTTTCTTAGTTATCACTTCCTATTCAATGAAAAACGTTACTTACAGAAAACTTAAATTTCATTCTTTTCTGCGGAAAATGGGACCATTGCTTATATATTTATTAAAAAATCTTTCTCTCTCTCTCCCTATATATATATATATATATATAGATGTGTGTGTGTGTGTGTGTGTGTGTGTGTGTGTGTGATAAGTGTTATAGGAAATAAAAGGATGAAACCAGTCTCATCAAATGTAAACAGGAAGAATAAGTTAGTTGTGACCTTCAAGAATTGGTTTTGTTGGTGTTCAGTATAGATATGAAAGCGATCATATACTGTAAACATCCAAACTTCGGATTATTTATTTATTTATTTAAACTATTGTTTCCTATCAATCTATATTCTCTACTAGAAGAACTGATACACTGATACACCAGTAGTCCATTTTCAATACGTATCCTTTATTTTATTTCGATTCAACTTATCGTATCTTATCAATACGGATCGGTCATTTATCTACATAATCCAAATTTTTATTACCTAACGATTACTGCTGCTGATAAGGAGATCGTGTATTTGGTTATTGAATGTTAAGAACGTCATTACTATACTATACTCAGTGAAGTTTAAAAATGAATTACTTCCAGTAGAAAGTTATTAAAAAAAAGGGAGATTGGCCGAATTATATTCTTAAATAAACTTACATTTTCCAGCTCTAAACCAAACGGCTTCCGGGGCAATTAAATCAGAAAAGAGCACTTCAGAAAGTTCGCTGGAATTAGTGGGTTCTTAACAACTTTTTTACACTCACCAACTAGAAGCATAAAGTGAAATCGTTTTCGGTTTTAATTTTTACTCTACTTGACCTCTTTGCCAAATCAGTTAGAGAATAAAACTTCCTTAAACTGTAGTGAAAAAGTTTACAAAGGTTTTGAAGGAAAGAAAACGTATTATGTTATCAGCTGTCTTTGTAACCCTCTAAACGTTTTGGTATGATGTTTGACTTTAAATACCGTAAATCAATTATTAAAAATAGTAAATCAATTATTCACAAATTATTTGACGAGGTATATTTTATAATTGATTTTACGGATTTAGATTGGTTGGACCGGGTTCAGATGAACGCAGGGTAATTGTTTGTTGCATCGGTATCGAACTATCGTGTTCACATTAACGGTTAAAGTATTTGTATTATTATTATAAGTTAACCTAACTTCAGGAACACAAAGCATAATTTTATAGAATATAAATGGTTATTAAAAAAAATATATTTATGTATACAGGGTGCCCAGTAAATAGAAAGACATTTTTATAGGAGTGATAGCTCCAGAACTACAAAGAAGTTCATATAAAAAATGGGCCAAATTTTAGCAGAGAAGTAGAAAATCCAAGTGTAGTGTTTTTTAAAGGAAGTCATGCTTTTTGTTGAATAGGAAGCGATAACTAAAGAAATATTGAATATAAGTAATTAACGCTTCCAAATAAACAAAAAAAAATTACTTTAAATAAAAATAGAATTTTTCATTGTTAAAACCATTTAAATTTGAAGAGGACTTTTGAGCAGCTAAAGTAAGCTATGCTCTGTTTTAAAAAAATTAACTATCCGCGATTTTTTTTATCACTATCCAAATATAATACAGACACCCCATACAGAAAAACGTCCTCGTTTAATAAGCTTCAAGTTCATATCAATTAAATTTATAAGGAAAAAATTTGAGATTCATCTAAAATGTAAAAAATGATGTGATTTTCTATCATGTTACCTAAAAGTACCGGTGTTTTAAACAAAATTGACAACAATTAACTGTTGCAGACCTTTCATTTCTTGTTTTTTCATGATGTGGGATGTATTGTAATAAACATAATTGCTTATATACAATTTTATTTATAAAAATAAAAAATGTCTAATTTCTTATATTTACTTCAATTATAAAAGTCTATAATAATAGTTGAAGCATTGAATTAAATATAATTTGTAGGATACCGATCTAATAATCACTCTCTCTAAGATGATAAACAGATTATTAATTAAGAACAATAGTAATTAGAATCCTGCTTATTTTTCTGTACATAATAATGCACGTGTTTTCTTTGTTCCGCACTTATTCTGAGAGGAGGGAAATTAAAATTTAAGTTAAGTAGGTTTATTTGAATTACATAGGTTCTCAGTATCTATGGTGAGGGGAGATGTGATCATTTCAATTTAATTTTAATTACGTATTTTAACATTTTTTGTTGTAGACAAACGAGCTATATCTTTATATCTCGAGCTTTAACTTTTTTTTTAATAACACATTTTTTTTTTAATTGGCCGAACGGATTTATACGCCAAAAAAACAACAACAAACAAAGTATTAATCCAGGCAGCGCCGTGGATATGAACTGGATTATCAATACTTAATTGCGATTTTATGTGTTAGCTTAAAATCGACTGAAATATTGGAGTAGTGAAACGAAAGTAGTTTAAAATTAATTATCTGTTATGAATAAAAAAAATAAAATGAGGAAAATATACCAGTAATATACACTGTACCATTAATAGACAACTTTCAACTCATTAACTGATAGTAAGCTTTATACGCTAAAAAGAGAGGTCAAATATGAGAAGATTTGCTGTAAAAACGCATTAGATGTTGAAATCTAACCTCAAGTGATATAATGCTACAATAGCAGTTGTTACAATAGGTTGTTGATTTTTTAATGAGACAAGGCCGGGTTTTAGGTTTAGAGAGGTTTTCTTATCACTTTTCTTTAAGAGATAAGTATACAATTTTGGTTCATTCCTCTGTGCTATTTCTTAGTTTAAAACTGTAATTTATTTTTATTTTAAAAAAATTAAACGTGAGTGTCTATTACTGATACAAAAAACACTGTAAGAATTCCTTAAGGTTTTCATGAATATTTAATTATTAATTAATTGACTGTACATAAAAAAGTAATAAAAAACTAAATATGCTTTCAATTTAAATCAATTCCAAAGATCCATCGTTAGAACTGAAGCTGTGGTTCACATTATGATTGCAATTTTCTTCATTTAAATTTTAAAAAAAATTTATTTATGAGATTTACAACTGTATAAATTGAAAATACATCCAGTAAATGTGCACAAGGTAATAACACAATCACATGAAAACGCTTGTTGAGAATCTACCCTTTGGTGGCACCCTAATAATTTATTTACTTTAGTAGATCACGAGGCCATCTTCTTTTCAGAAACCTTGGAGAGTTATCAAGTATCGAAGAGGAAGCAAGGTTTGAAACGAGAGAATTCTGATGGTTTTGAAGTTTTTTATGGAAGGATAGGTATCTGGATTCGGCTAATTCGGAAACATATGGTACATTATGAATGATTTTATTTGTGACAAAGTAAGGAGCATTGAGGATTTTACGAAGGGTTTTGGATTGTAAGGATTGGATACGAGAGGAATTCGATGGTTTAGTGGAGCCCCAAAGCTCAATTCCGTAAGTCCAGATTGACCTGAGTCTTTGTAATATATAGAAAGTTTAGAGCGTTTGTCTCATTTAAAATTTAAAAGTCATCACCTCTTCAAAACTTTTAATCAACATCCTGATATCCTTAATCCAAATCAGCTTGAATGTATTGAAACAGAACTGGATATTCCACTTCAAATGACTCCTCCTCCTAAAGCATTTCATCCTTCAGAAATATCCAATATTATTCACAGATTACCCTCCCGCAAAGCTCCTGGCCACGACCTAATCACTTCCCACATTCTTAAGCTACTTCCTCGAAAAGCCATTCTATTCCTTACTTACATTTATAACGCCGTACTCCGTTCCACATATTTTCCTTTATTCCTATTAAACTATCTGTAGTCAAAATGATACATAAACCCAAAAAGCCACCAGAATACCCATCCTCTTACCGTCCTATCTCTCTTTTACCCATCATGGGCAAAATCCTGGAGAAGCTCATCTTAAAACGCCTGTATCCCATCCTAGATTCTAACCACATAATCCCTGATCACCAATTTGGATTCCTCACATCCCATTCCACTATCCAGCAATGTCATCGTGTGGTAGACGTGGTCTCCTCTGCATTGGAGCGCGGAATGTATTGCACTGGAGTTTTTCTCGACGTTGAACAGGCGTTTGATCGAGTCTGGCATCCGGGATTGCTTTACAAACTCCGTAAATTCCTTCCCCCTACATATTTTCTTATCATCAGTTCCTATCTTACTGATAGGCGCTTCAAAGTAAATCACAATAATACCTATTCATCCCTCTTTTCTCAATCTGCCGGAGTTCCTCAAGGTAGTATCCTTGGTCCTATCCTTTATACAGTTTATACAGCTGACATTCCAACCCATCCTAACACTGTTATTACCACGTATGCCGATGATACATGTGTCCTATCCGTTAATAATGACCCAACTATTGCATCCCAAACTCTTCAATCACACATCACAAGCCTTGAAGAATGGTGTCAAAACTGGCGGATTAAAATAAATTCTAATAAATCCCATCAAATCACCTTTACCCTTAGACGTAAACCTATGACCTCACGTCCCACAGTATCCTTTAATAATACCCCACTTATCCCTGTTGAACAAATCCGATACCTTGGACTTCATTTGGACAAACGTCTAACTTGGAATCCTCATACCAGACTGAAACGACAAGAAACTGCTCGACGTTTCCGACTACTCCAACACTTACTAGACAAACGCTCTAAACTTCCCCTTAATTTCAAAAGACTCATATACTTGACTATAATAAGACCTATTTGGACTTACGGAGTTGAGCTATGGGGCTCCACTAAACCATCGAATTCCTCTCGCATCCAATCCTTACAATCCAAAATCCTTCGTAAAATCCTCAATGCTCCTTACTTTGTCACTAATAAAATAATCCATAAAGACCTCAATGTTCCATATGTTTCCGATTTGGCCAAATCCAGATACCTATCCTTCCATAATAAACTTCATAACCATCCAAATCCTCTTGTTTCTAACCTTGCTTCTTTTTCGATTCCTGATAACCCTCCGAGGCGTCTGAAAAGAAGATGGCCTCGTGATCTTCTCATGTAGACAAATTATTAGAGTGCTACCAGTGGGTAGTTTCTCAACAAGCGTGTTTCATGTAATAATATTTCTCTGTACAAATTTACTAGATGTATTCATACTAATACAGTTGTAAATATCATAATAAAAGTTAAAAAAAAAAAAATTAAAAGAAAAACGCATATCAGCAATATGTTAATTTTAAGAAGTCTTGAATACGTCAAATTAGCAGTAAGTGCTAACAAATGAAGAGCTGAATTGGGTAAATACCTAACGTGACAAAAAACTGATTGTATCATTGTTTTAGTTGTAAGTTGTTTTCTTGATTGTCGGGAGCTCTTAAGATATTTATATCATCTATAATTCCATTTCCCTTTTCGGTCAGGTCATCCCCTCGATATCCTTTATACTCCATTGCCTGTCTCCGAAACAACTACATTTGACGTTGCGACAGAGAACAAATACTCTTTGTTGCTTGTTCTGTTTGGCTTGGAGAGCCGCCCACATTGGGGGGGGGGGTACCGTTATTGGTTCAACCCATTGACGTTAACTTGCACTCAGTGTTGGGAAAGGGATCGCTATCGGGTTT
Source organism: Nezara viridula (assembly GCA_928085145.1). Classification (NCBI taxonomy): domain Eukaryota; kingdom Metazoa; phylum Arthropoda; class Insecta; order Hemiptera; family Pentatomidae; genus Nezara; species Nezara viridula. The sequence goes on along the minus strand of OV725082.1, from coordinate 44,565,757 downwards.
ACAATGCCATTCTGATTCAATTGTTCTATTACTTGGAATCATTGGTATATGCGGGGCAGTCACCTCTCCTCTCCAACGAGAAAAAGTTAAAAATATAATAGCACAAATATAAACAACACATTTCTCATACATTGAAAAACAGTAACAGGCTGGTTGTTGGTTTTTCAATATTTTGGAAGAAACTAATCTTAAAAAAATGAAAACCTGCTATAAGAAAAAAAAAAAAATGGTTGTTCGCTCCCCTAAAATTGTCTTAGTCGCTTATGGCCTTGACGTAGAAACGTAGCGGTTAGTTTATTACAGAACTAACACTTTTCTTGTCCCTAAGTATGAATTAAATTATTTATTTCACTGTATCTGCCCAAGACACTACAACGCACCGTCATCAATAGTAAAAGTGAAGTAAGTAAGTACCTACCTATATTAAAGAAAAAATAAATCCCCCAAAATTAAATTTTTGACGCAATCTCGATTTCCAAGTGTAAATCGATTAGAATTTACTTTGAAAATTCAATTTTACTATACATTTATGAAAGTAATGCAAACAAGTATATATAAAAGAATGTATCAGTTAAATAATACTACAGAGATTGGAATATATATATATATATATATATATATATATATATATATATATATATATATATATATATATATATATATATATATATATATATATATATGTACTCACTAGAGGTGTCTTCCTAAACTTTCTGATGGTAGCCATAAATAACAGATAAAGCTACGAGCGAGTAGACAGAAAAATGGTTTGGATCGAACAGACCATTTAAATGATTGACAGTACTCCCATAGCCCCAGCCAAGCATCGGTCATCTTGACATAGCAAACACCAGGAATAGGTCCATATCCTGCCAAATGGAGGCCTCTTAGTCTTTTTGAAGTGTTACCTTTTTCATACACGATATCACCTTGAAGGATATTAATTCAAGAAGGCAGTTGTTTCTTACAATGGTCGATAATAATATCTTGCTATTTTTATTGAACATCTTATCGGAAAATAAAGGTTTTTGAAATGATATAATTTATCGAGATGGATGGTGTTGATTAGCTGTTTCTGAGTTGAATTATTTACAATACATTCTAACGAAAATTTTATGTCAGATTACATGACATCTGAATTTACAGATGTTATAATAACTTATTTTTCATTACATAACAGTATAGAGTGTACCGTTGAGATATTATTCCAAATCATTATGTATCTACCATCGGACGTGTTATAGGGATCAAGCTGTTACATTCATGACGTATACTGTTCAATTACAGCCCATGCTGTAGTATTGGCGGCACCTGTTTCTGTCAAACTATTAACGCAGTAGCTGTTGCTGAATGATAGGATATCATGAACGTGGTGATTACGTCATGCATAATTACCAATCAAACGGAGCTGAGATGTAATAATCTATTGCATGCAATAAATATATTGATTCAATGATCAAATAGGTTATAAAAGCGACATTTAAGATGATAATAAGGATAAGGCAACAATCTTCAAATATAAAACAGCATAAAAAAATCAAGCGCGAAGATAAAATAGCAATTTAATGAAACCATCTTTACTATGTTTTGCATATTTTATTTTTGCTTCCTTTTGTAGTTTTCAATTTTTCTCATTTTTCTCATAAGTTGGTTCGAAAAGCAACTTAAAGCCCATGCTATTTAAAGATGAAAGCTATAAATCCTTGATCTACAACAGTAGCGGATTCTGGATTTAATTTTGGGAGCAGAAATCGAGATAGGTATTGGAAATTTCCAGGTATAAACTCCGAATGAATTCGATAACGCAATCGCTTTTTTTTATTTTAGGAATGTAATGAGACTTGCATTTTTAAACCATAGTTAAAAAGATAGCACTAGCTAATATCAGAAATACTTTCAGGTTGAAATGAATAAATATGTATTTAATTTTGATTAGAAAAACTAATTTCATCTTTAAAATTGTTTTTTTTTCAATATATATTATAATTTAAGTGTATTTAATAGGATGTATAAAAAAAAAAATAGAAAAAAGAACTATTTAATACTTACCAATACTTAGTAATTCCTTTAAAGCATTCTCTAAACTTGATTAATACTCATCGGCTTCGTCAATAATAGCCTCAGTTTAGTTATTTTTTTCAAAGAAGAAACATGACAGTGTCCTTCGAAATTCTCGTATTTTTAAGGCATTGCTGGAAAAAATTCACCACCGCTGAAGCAACTCGTGAAATTATTAAATATAAAGGGGAAGGTGTTCTTGACCAGCGCACTGCGCGGCATTGGTTTGAAAATTTTTGCAGTGGAGACACGACGTTGGAAGGAAGAAGAGCTCAAATCCTCACACAAGCAATCGCGAACTTGCCAGGGAGTTTTTTTGTATCGAAAGATTCTGTTAGTTTCCATCTACTCTCCTTACGGACTGGTCCGTCACGAATCTCAATCCTCAGCAATCAACTAAGAGATTAGAAATTTGTGAAAATTTATTGAAAACCATTATGATATGAGACTCCTGCCTCTTCCACCATATAGTCCAGACCTCGCACCATCGCATTACTACTTATTTAGATCCATGAGCCATTTTCTAAAAGGGAAAAAAAATTATAATTTTGCGGAAGTTGAAATTGCGGTCCAAAAGTTCTTTGCCAGCCATCCCAAAGAATGATATCAGCGTGGAATGGAGCAATTGGCTAGCAGATTATTAATGATGGTAGATAAAAATGGACTATACTATGAGTATTAATTGCATTTTATATCAAAGAAATAATAACACTAATATTTGGTTGAAAACGGTCATTTTTTGTGTACACCCTATTATTTGAAGGACTTTTTATGTTTAATTGGTAATTTATACGGTGAAATTGGCAAACCTAGACGCGAGAGCTGTCAATTGAGGATAGATTTTGGTCATACTGTGGGATTTGCCAGTGATAGCTAATAAATTTCGAGACATTTATAGAATCTGTAAAAATGCCTGGCAAATGCGCTATTGCTACTGACATCTTTTGCAACGTTTGTTGTATTGAATTTGATTTATTTTAAATAATTAGCTGTCTATCATTTTTGTTAGTAATAAAACAAACTCAATATATTTTAGAAAACAATTTGACAATTGACTAAAGTAGACATAATGCAAAATGTTTTTTTTTAGATCGAATATGAATATCTGGAAATAATAGTCAGATGGTATACATATATATATCGTTGGAAATCTCAGAATTTTATATAGTAAAATATATAACATGCAAAGTCGTAGAAGGAAATGGAACGTGAAAAAAACATTATTAATAATGATTTCTGAATAATAATCTTATTCAATGGAAATCATATGTTTTTAAGGAAATGAAATCGTACTTAATTAAATGGGAAATGAATGATTCCATGAAAATAAATGGTAAACCCAAGTAAACAATTATTTTGAGCATTACACGCCAAAAAGAGACAATGCAATTTCTCATGGTCTATATTAATTAACTTGAGTTTGTATGCAAAATTAGAATAATATGTTTAAGCATTATTAATTTCTCAAAAACAATTTTTTTTTAAGTAGGCGATAAGAGAAACTTCTGTTATTGACTGCACCATATTATTTTTCTTTTCAATTTATATTATTGCATGCTTTATACAATGTATATTTTTCAGCATGTTTTAAAAAAAAACTTTTATTTCATTTAAACAATAAATTCTTAAGACCATGACAAACCCAGTATGACGGTGTCTTAATATAACTTTATTAATTTCCAATCAGAGGTTGTGGTATTTCTGAACGAATTGTTTAAATAAATCAGGACGTTCACTTATTATCTGAAATTTTTTTGAGATACTGATCAGAGGAATGAAAAAAAAAATTTAAAATCGATACATACTATATTCTCTCCCTAGTAAATTGCAATCCCGTTATTCGTGGTATAAGTGTAGTAAGCTTTAAGAACATAGATAAGATGAGAGCTTATTTTACGGTTCCCTGTGGAGATTGCTATGGTCTTAAAGAAAATATTACCACATAATTCATCTTATTATTATTATTATTATTATTTATTCTAGAGATTTTATATTAAAATGACAAGCTATTGTTTTTTTAGAAAACTATATTAATTATTTACGGAGTGCCCTTTCCCACTAGCTTAAAAAACGAAGACATTTATAAAATGCTTTCAAAACAATATCAGATTTCGAGCCAGTGGCCAGAGGCAAGAACGCATACAGCGTGCAGAGCCCTCTTAACTTAAAATGCCCTTGGGCAATAAAAGGAATGTTGAAAACTTATGTATATATACATTTATATACACACTGAATTTATTCAAGAAATTCCTGGGGGGTAGGAAAAAAAAAAAAAAAAAAAAAAAAAAAAAAAAAAAATCAGATTTCGAAATACCCCAGACTAAGAAAAGGTATAAACCAATCCCTATCTCATATATGTATATATATTTCATACATATACATATATACATATACATACATATACATATACATACATATACATATATATATATATATATATATATATATATATATATATATATATATATATAATTGTATATATATACAGTAGTTGATTAAAATTTCTTAGAGAGGGTAAGGAAAAAAAAAATCAGATTTCGATGCTTGGTTTTATGGCATAAACCTTTTAAAATAAGGGGCTTTGGGATGATAGACATGGTCCATTTTACTTAAAATAACTAGGCTTTGATCTGTTTTTAGAAGATTTTAAATAAGGATAATCGCATAATATGAAATTTGTTGGATTTAAAAAAATAAATAATAATAATAAGATTTAAAAATTAATTATAATACATTCTAAATTATTACAGGAGTGGGGTAGCTCAGTGGTAGGGTACTGAGCTTCCAATGCTAAAGGTCCCAGGTTCGAACCCCGGATCATGGCAGAAAATTTATTTATCTGTTTCATTGGCCTTGGGGCGACCCTCCTGGGGCACACCCAGCCTCTATAAAGTGGGTACCTTTAATTAAAAAATTAATTAAGGGGGAAAACCTGGCTGTTGAGCGTGATATCGGTCAAATCTCCTCCTTGCACAACTGTTGACCTTGAAACAGTGCTTTTTCTAAATAGTACTGAACCCCAGACCCTTCATGGGTTGTAGTGGTACAGGGTTTTTTTTTTTTCTAAATTATTATTACAAGAAATTAAGAAAAAAACAACAGATTTTTTTTATGCCGATAGATCGCTAATATCGTTTTTTGACCTTTAATGTTTTAAAAATCGATATGTCGATATTTTTATCACCGGAGTATGGTAAATATTATGAAAATGGTAGAACTGTATAATCCACAATGTTCATGTTGCTACCATTTTTTTTTCAGGTCACTTGACGCATTTAATTTAGGAAAACGAAATAAAATATCTTATATATTTTATCCTATGTTTATTGATATATAACATAGGATTTTTTGGGGATTAAATACAATTCAAATACTTATAATTATTATTACTATTTTTTCGTCATTTATTATTAACAATATTGTTAATTCCTTTTTCCCTGTGGCTACAGTTATTGCTTCCCAAAGTCAAGCGGTGAACCTAGATTTGATCTGCTTTAACCATTGATAGATTTATGCTGTCATTCTCCAGAAAATGCAGTCGCTCCTCCCATACTTTATGGCTATCACAAGATTGTTCGTTGTGTCCAAGAAAAGATAGCCGTTTTCGTATCTTGAACCAAAAACTAACATTCTCCCCGGAAAGGAGTCCTATTTGTCCTATGAAGTTTATAGTTAGTACACGTTTGGTGCATTATTACTTTAAACTAAAGTACTTAAGTTAACTCAAATTTCCAATTATCATATTCTTTCAAACTTCATATTTAGCCATTTTTATAGTTATTGCCAGTAAAAGGGATTTAATTTTTTTTTAAATAAACCATTTTAAAGGTACTTTAGAGGAAGACGTATATGAAGAGTTGGCATTTAAACCCAGTAAAGTGACATCAATGGGGATAAGACCTGAATTATATCAAAGACCACTTAATTAAACAATGATACACCGAGTTTAATCAAAATCGTTAGAGCCATTTTTGAGAACATTGTAAAAATGTTTTTCACCGTTGATATAAAGTGGCACTTCCGGTTAGTGATTTTTAGGAAAAAGTTGCTGTAACATGTGAGGCATATAAAAACCTTTAATATGAAATTTAACTTTGTTAAGAATTTTCGTTTTTGAGCTAGACTGCTAACACACACACACACACACACACACACACACACACACACACACACACACACACACACACACACACACACACACACACACACACACACACACACACACACACACACACACACACACACACACACACACACACACACACACCATTTCGCGGGACATGGTTATTTGGACTCAGGAGACCACCGTTGAAAACTTTGATTCGAAAAGTTTCACGATCGCAATATTTCATATATAGGTTAGTGAAAGTAAAAATTTGTCGCCGTTTTACGAAAGTAAACGTCAAGCAAGCATCTTTCACTATACCTGGTCTCAAAATCATTTCCAAAATTAAATCCGAATCACATTCTGCATCCATGGTAGCGGAATCGGGATAACACCCGCCCTTCGGTATATACAGAGAACTTGGATAATCAAACGCTCTCTCATAAATATGGATGGACCTCTGATATGCTAACAGCGGACCGTTAATCCTTTACGATAATTTCTTATTTAATCTAGGGTTAATACATTTCTTCAATCTTCTTCGCTCTACAAGATAATAGTGTGTTACAACTAGTGTTGCCCAAATGCGAGACCGGACGAGTCTTGGTCTTGTAAACTCAGTCTTGGTCATGGTCTTGGTCTTGCGCAAGACTCTCGCAACAGTCTTGCAGTTACTTATTAGGTTATTACTATAGAGATATTACTGTATTTTTTTAGATAGCAGAAACCTAACTAAGCCCGTAAGAAAAATTAGAGGAGTTGAATGCAAAACTATATTAGTTATATCAATTATTAACATACAGCAACTAAGATTGTCAAGTATTAGTAACTTTTTTGAATTTATTTTTACTAAAAAGTTGATGTTTTAAACCAGTCCTGGTCTTGGTCTTGCAACAGTTCAGCGGGTTTGGTCTTGGTCTCGCAAAATGCAAGACCAAGACCGATTTTGGGCAACACTAGTTACAACCGTTCTATGGATAAGTTTTTCATATCCAATTAATGTTTCACAAGCTGAACTATGGTCTGTTGATTGAATTTGATTCTTGGATTTTTAACAGTCTTGTATTCTCAACATTCTTACCGTGGTAAAATTGCTTTTCATTTCTTCACTCTTTCATCTTTTCAGTTTTCAATATTTTCTTGTTTTTATGGAAAGTTTACATGACACCATAAATATTAATCTGTATTTTATCACCAAATTTTAGGGCCGAGGTGGCCAAGCAGGTTAAGGCGTGTGTGACAACCTGGTAACCGAAGTTATTATAAAATTTTGATGTCATGAAGTGATGTGTTCATTGCTCATATTAAACTGAACAAATCATTACAACACATACAATCTAGCAAAAAAACTATTATTAAAGCGAAAACTTTTTTAGGTATGTTTTGCACTTATTTTGTGGACAGTGAATTAGATTGAGCGATCAGATCTCCGATGTGTAACACTCGGGTAAAGTCGGCTGGATTTGACTAATTGAAGTGTTTTTGCGTATTGATTAAAATATCTTAAAAACTAAAATCGGATCTGCATACTACAAGCAAGGGAAAAGAATAGCACCCTCTTCGTAGTGAGCTATTATTAAAAATTTTATCTTTTATAAAAACCTTAAATATGCAATTTCGCTTTCTTACGAATTTTCGTTTTTGAGTTAGACTGCTAACACACACACCGACATACAGACACACAGAACATTTTGCGGGAATTGGTTAGTTGGACGCAGGAGACCTAAAAAATATAAATTTCCGTTGAAAACTCAGATTCAAAAATTATCACGATCGCAATACTTAACCTTACTATATATATATATCATATATAGGCAAGTGGAAGTAAAAAAGCACTTAACAGTCAAAAAGTCTTCAAACGATTTCTTGAAATTCGACATCATCAGACTTTTATCCAAAATTTCAAAGGAACCCAACAGAGAAATGTCGTGTGGTTCGCGTATTTCTGACTTGTATACCGAACTAAGAAGTCTGATGGTCCAGAGCGGTGTAGTGTAGGTTCATACCTGAGTTAGTATGAATATCTTGACCAGTTACTAAATAAATAAGTAAATAGTTTAAAGGCGTATTTGTTCCAAAATCATACATGCTTATACACAGAATGAGATGAGAGGAACGGGGCAACTACAGTTGTGGGTTGTACACAATATGTACACAATTGTACAATAATAAAAAAGTTCTTGTATCTTTTTCAATGTACTTTTTCATTTTATTGGCTGAATGAATATAAACAAAACTTCACAAACAAATATTATGTCATATACGTATTAGCGTTATGATTTAGTTTATAACAGATTTTTTCAAAGTTTTTATCAGATTAAAACATTTAATTGTCCCTTCATTTTAGAGAACCGCCTCACAGACGACTACTACTTAGATTTTCACAATTTGAATTACAAGGACTATGAATGGAGGATATCGTCCGTTTATTGCAAAAAGATCATTAAATAACATTTTAATGAATTTAAGGTCATCCAATTTGAAGTTTATGATTCATTGAACAAATATTAAAATAACAATTTTATTACTCATTTGCAATTCTAAATACGTATTATACACTAACTTATTTTTATAACCTTGCAAGTATGTAGAATGTGAGTTATGCCTTCCTCATTTAGTTTTATTACCCATCTTCTGTTCAATTAACCCAGTAAAAGAAGTCATCAAGTACCATACAATATACACAAAATGACACAAACCAGACACCCGCAAATAAATTAGGCTTGGAGATAAAAAATCATATTAAAAACAAACTAATATTTTAGAGTTATAGTGGACCCTAAAACTAAATCTCAATCGTTTTTTTCATGACAAAAATTTACATGGCTTACTTTACTGGAAGCGTCTTTTGGTTTTTGCAATTTATTATATATAAGGATTGATTTTATACAATTAGCAGTATGCTTTTCTTATTTTACACAAAAAAGCAAATAGATTGATGTATGATGACATAGAAATCCATGCAGAGCCAGGTCAGAAAAAAGTATTAAAAATAAATTTGTTTTTTCTCGGTTGCTAGGACCCATTAGCAAAAACCCTCAGACACGAGTCTAATATTTTTCGACCTAGTATCACCAAAAAAAGTTTCATTGAAATCTGTGACCCTACGACCGTAACCTCCTCTTGATGGTGAAACTTTCGAAAATGATTCTCCGGAAAAACTATTCAGAAGGTATAAGTATAATGTATCGTTGGAAAGCGAAGCATTTTAGAAAAAAAAAACAATATATAATATAGGAAGTTGTAGTAGATAACAGAGTGTGGCGAAAAAATTAAAAATAATAATTTTTAAAAAGTAATATTATTTAACGTTAATCACATGTTTTCAAGGAAATTAAATGAAATTTAGTAACCAAATTTGAACTTTTAAAATATTTTTAAGTTTGAAAAAAAGTATTCAAAATCCTCCTAATCAAGGCAATACCATTGTTAAAAAAACTATTTCGTTGTATTTGTATGAAATAATCAGTTAAATATCAAATCATTTCATGGATGTATAAAGCATATGCTTACAACCTTAAATACATTTACTGTAGTTTATTAATTCTAGATCAGATATTATATATAAATAATTAGGTATCAACGTCCGTTTATTCCGAATAATCGTCATGAAACTTTAAAAAAAATTAAATTAGTGAATAATTTGATGAATTTTCTCTTTGTGAAATCTCAAAATTATCGTGCCTTCCTCTAAAATACCTTCAATTTGGTTTATTATAGATAATAACTATTTCTAATTGTTAGGAGTTGTGAAAAAATGCTAAATATAATTTTTGAAAGAATTTTATAATTGAATATAGGAAAAAAAAAAGAAAAATACATGGATTAGCCCATTTTATAATAGCCAAAAATTTTATAATAGCCCAACATGACCAGAAAATAATTTCTGTTCAAAGTTGAGCGGTAAGTGAAGTTGTGTGTTGCGCGCACCAGATTTTTTCATATAAAAGGGTTTGTATGACTTTTATACACTTAATAAGTTATTGTATCGATAAATATGATCAAAATTAATGACAACGTTCTTTCAGGTTTAAATCAACCAAAAGTGGACTTAGTGACATTTTTTAATAAACCGACGATACTCTTAATCATCAGAACACAAATGTTTATTCATAATGAGCTCCTGCTCATTTCGCTTCTAAGGTGAGGCAACATTTGGAAAAAAGGTTTCCAAATCGTTGAATTTTTCTTGGTGGTATAATTAGTTGCCCTAAAAGATGTCTCCACACCAGTATCATTGCTTGTAGGAATGATACATCGATAAAGTATACAAAGGTAATTTAGACATTCGGGATCCAATAATTCAATGTATTAAAAATGGTGGAGGCGTTATTATAGGAAGATATGAAACAAAAAGGAGGACAACGTTCTTCGAAAACGAAGCCGAAAATGTTTATAAGTCAATGGTGGTATTCTCATACACAAATAAGACTTAGATTACCGAAATTGCCAATACATGTATGAAATATTGTCTATTTGTAGTAAATTGGATTAGAACATATTCAAATAATTAAAATTCAATTTCGAAGTTTTCTTAACATGTGTCGATGGGTATTCATTGAATATTGACCCAGAACGTCTGAATGTGTGAATGTGAACTCACTCTGGTGTCATATATTTCGTGGCAGTAGAGCCTCTAAGCGCATCAACAATAGAATACGGAATCAGTTAAGACAGGTGTAAGAGCAGCTTGACGTACCATAAACCGACTGTTCCCTGTTCCCCAGAAGGAAGAACACAAAATGGGGATGTCAATGCGAATGGGGCTCTGTCATACATAATGTTCCCCCCCCCTCCCCCATCTGCTGGTACTGCCTCAAAGCGGTAGGAGAATCAAATTAGACTGGAATGAACACGACCCACCTTCCAAAAAGGATTAATTAAATCAAAGGAATGCCTTAGAATGTTATGTTTCGTCTCTGGACCGCAGGAGTTCTGAAGTATTAAGGAAACTTTATATAGCTATTCAAACTTTCTTTACTTTGTTCGCGTGGTATTCCTACTGTGTAGTCGTTTATTTACAATAATCAAGTAGCAGAATGTTTCATTCCATACTACTTATAAATTATAATGGATAAAATACAATAATTAGTGTTGCCCAAAATAGGTCTTGGTCTTTGCTAGACCAAGATTAAGACCACCTTATGGTTGCAGGATCAGGACCACGACTGGCCAACCCCCCCTGCTTCCTCAAACAAACTAAAAAAAACCGTTTTGTAAATAAAAATTAAGGAAAGATGGTTACTAATACTTGAAAATTTTAATTACTATATGTAAAGAATCTTTAGAATCAATATAATTTAACTATTATAATTTTTCATCCAGGGTTTAGTTAGGTTTCCCTATTTTGTTAAAAATTACAGTAATAATTCTATATTATATTATGATGACATTTTTTAAAAGGTTATCAAATTTCTGACTATGCTGTAGAGAGAGAGAGAGAAACACTTTATTTTCATAAAATATAAAATATAAAGGATTGCTGCCCAATTATATTGGGTTGCTATATACACAGCATACTCTTCTATCCTTAAGACAATATATGAACTTATATATAAATATACAGAAGTATTAGTTAATATTAGTAAAATAGAAATATATATATATATTAAATCGTTTAAATCGGACCAGTTTTAGCAGCGTTACAGTGTATTGAACTTTATACACTTATTTTAATAATTTTTAACTTACCCTTTTACATTTTTCATTCATCAAAGAAATCATACTCTAATTATTTCAATGATCGGTTATCGGGAAAACTAGTCTAATTCAATTATTTTTAATGAACATATTTAAAATTGATAAAAAAGTTTAAAATTGGTAGGGAAGTCATTTGAGTGGACACAAAAGATTTTTTATTTTAAATAATTAATGACGTTGCATAGATAGTCTTTATTTTACAAATCTTCCATTCTAAGGTGGGACCCTATCCCTATCTTTATTGCCAATGCCATTAATGTATTGTCAAGTTAATTTTAATAATTTACTTTACTATGTTTATGTCAATAAAATATCTAAGTATATACTTATTATGTAGTGTTTTTCTAATATCTAGAGTAACATGTTTAATAAATAGCAATAAGCTTATAGGTATATGCAAGACTTGCGAGAATCGTCTTATATACATCACATTTGTGCAACACTTGCAATACTAAATAATATCATGTTATTTTATTTTCTCAGAGATCCGTCTTAAATATATTGGGCCAATAAAACGCAGGTTGATGTATTATTCTCACGAGACTTCTAATTGCAAAATACAACATAAACAAATGTTTGATACAATATTATGGCTATCAATAAAAAGTTGATATTAATTTTTATTTTATTAATGTTTAGTATTTGATGAAATATAAAATACAATAATATAGCGCATAAAGAGCCTTATTCTCGATTTATTCAAATCTTGAACAAATTCCAAGAAATCTCTACAACGATGAAGCCAGTTCTGATATACGGCTGCAAAACTTAGAAATTATTATAAGATTTGAAAAAAAAAATCTTCCGCATGATAACCGAAGTGATTTGAGATCAGAGTACAAAAACATGGAGGAGGACATTCAATTAAGAGCTGCTAACAGAAACTGGTCAATCAATATCTCATGATGTTAAGATGGGCGGGGCATGTATCTTGAAGAAACCCACCAGGAACCCTTTAAACAAAGATAAATGCATCATTAGAAGGCGAGAGACCACATGGAAAACTCATAAACAGATGAATTGATCGAATCAACTGAGATATTGTAGCGCTGTATACAGGAATCTGGAATGAAATAGCTGACGATAGGTGAACAGAAATAGCTTGTAGAAAAGATCTATAAGTTTTGTAAAGCATAAAGGAAAACGAACAAAAAAGACTTTATGTAGAAGTAAAAAAAATGAAATATGTAACTTTATTGAAATGAATTTATATCAGGATGGAATTTTCCCTGTTCTGTAGGAATGTGAAACAGGGCGCACGTGTATGGAATAAAAGGACAGTTTTAAAAATAGCGTTTTGTGTAAAATAAATAGAAAGATTAGTTCATAAGGCTACTCAAAACTTGATATAATTAAAACAATGCCTCACGACGACTGAAGTAATCATGTGAAGTTAGTACAATTGAAGCGTTTAAAAACTATTTAAAAGACAATCGAAGTGAAAATGTAGGAATGTCCATCTCCCAAAGGAGGATAGCACATTTCCCTCTCTAAGAAATTTTAATGCTCTTCCGTTCTTAAAACCTGTGCAAGTAAAAGTAGTTACTTATAATAATTATAATTGATAAAGTACGATAATTAAGCTACGTATGGTCTGTTACATGTTTCCCCTTGTTCCCTTGTTTGAACCCATATAAATATTTCCTTCAAAAATTATAACTCCGTAAAAGTATGCACTACACAAACAAATTTTTTTTAGGATCATTTCTTCACCAACGCCTGTCATAAGCAATGTCAATTAGCGGGTCAGCTGTTGGTAAGAGTACAGGCAGTGGCCGTTAATTGTTGATATTTGAAGGTCTTTATGTAATGTAATGTTTGTGACGTACCATGGAGCTTTAGTTATGGTCCTGAAAGTTTTGGACTGAAAAAATTGTAGTTTTCGTAAATGGGTTGTTTTAGCTGTCTTGTAAAGCGTAGGTCCATATGGGCTTAGTTAGATAATTGTAAGTGTTCAATTTTAATTTTATGATAATTAAAAAAAAAATACAAGAAAATTAAATGTATATATATATATGTATATATATATATATATATATATATATATATACCCATTTAATTTTCTTGTATTTTTTTTAATAATTAACAAATTATAATAACTGAAAGTTATGGAACATTGTCTTCTCTGAGTCCCTGAGAAACTACAGAAATGGACATTGCGTTATATGTCAATGTCCATTTCTGTAGTTTCTCAGGGACTCAGGGAAGACAATGTTCCATAACTTTCAGTTATTATAATTTGTCTCTTTGTTACTAAATCTGTACTCCGGAGGTGAAGTACATCCTTCGTCCAGGGAGCCAATTATCCATAACTCTGAGCTATTAAATCAGTTACTAAATTATTTAATGAATAAAATGGACATGATGGCAATGCCATCCTTGAACAAGTAAAAGAAATAAAGCAAATTTCCTGTTTTTAGATAATTATTTTTATGTTCGAGTTCTTCCTGAAATATCATCATTAACTGTTGTAAGCAATCGGACTGAAAATCGACTTTGATATTTCAACAGCCGTGCGAGATTAGATGCCCTTGACAAGAACCATGAGGAATGAGACATCGCTGTCTTTGTTCTTCCGTGGGCTGAGGTACTGTTCGAGATTGTCAGCCGAGATCTATTGTCAGGGCTGGTTCTATGGCCGGGCTACGGAACCAATTTCTCCTCATGCATTTGCGTGAGATATAAAACCGGTTTCCGCAAACATTAAAATCATAATAGGGCTAAAATAAATGTATTTTGAGATGGATTGTTTTGAAGAATTGTCAGCTTATGATGGAAGAAATCAATAAATACAAATATATATATATATATATATATATATATATATATATATATATATATATACATATAATGAGTGACTACGCATTGATTGTAACCAGCTCATTACTTGGACTGTATGTGACAAAGATTAAAAATGTTCGAATAGTTTTTATTTTGTGAATAATTTATAATTAAGTAATTCCTCTGTAATTCACAAATTTCTTCCCATTTTCTGTTTTAATGCTAAAAAAAAACTTCATGGTTTTCCTAATCTATATAATGTAATAGTAAACTCTTACAACATTAAAGACTTTGCTTTTATTGTGAAATAAAATTTTACATTGGGATTTAAAGATACTTTTTACAAACTGAAAAATCTAAATTGATGTTACTTGTATGAGGTAATTTTGTGTAGAATTTTCAGAGAGCTTAATATATGATAAATCTAAGAAGAGGGAGTAAGGAGGGATTATTGGGGTTGCTCAATTCCCGTGTTAAAGTTAGTTTTTAGGTAAAACTTGTGTGGCCTAACTTGACTTTAACAAACTATAACTGTTGCCACGTGAACAGATTGACTGCTTAGGCAAATTTCTGGGCAGTATAATAAGTTAAAACAGAATTTGTTTAAAAAAATTAATAATAATAATTACATTGAAGAGGAGTTGGTTGTGTTGTTCAGTCACAAGTAACAAAGTAAAAACAAAGAAATTTATTTATTTTTCCTCAACGCTGCTTACTTTGTCACAAACAAAATCATCCATAAAGACCTTAATGTTCCTTATGTTTCCGATTTGGCCCAATCCAGATACCAATCCTTCCATAACAAACTGCAGAACCATCCGAACCCTCTTGTTTCAAACCTTGCTTCCTCCTCGATCCCTAATAACCCTCCGAGGCGTCTGAAAAGAAAATGGCCTCGGGATCTTTTAATATAGAACTTTAATTTGAGTTCTACCAATGGGTAGTTTCTCTTCATGTTTTACAGGTCATGTTACCAATGTCACAATTACTTGTTGTATTTTTAATGTAATACAGTTGTAAATTTCATGAAAATAAAAAAAATAAAAAAATTATTTTTGCCGACGTTTCGGTGTAAGGGCTGCTCTAATGAAATCCGTTTGTCTTACGGAACCTTTCATAAGAAAAGGCCAGATGAACGCCTGATCCTTGTGTCGAAACGTGGGAAAAAATAGAAATAAATACAATTATTTATTTTTACATTGTTATTTGTGACTAAACACCCCAACCTTTTTTCCCCCTTCCTTCCCTTCTCACCTTTTAGTCTGTATGGGATCTTCCTGGACCAGGGGGTGAGGGCGGGGGATTAATGCTTGAATTAAAAGTCCCCTCGAATACCGGGACGCGAACTCGCCGAGCAACTTGAGGTGTTGTGCACACGCCATTCCCATTCCCTACCTCTGAACACTCCAATCAACTCTTCTTCAATATATCCACGACATTCAATTATTAATCCTCTATCAATATTAGTAGCAGTATGTTATGCTGCGGAACTCTCTCCATCAGTCGGAATATGGCTAAATTTTGTTATTCATCTTTGATCAGTCATAACACGAAGTGTTTCCTATACTTTTTCTTCTATTTTCTTGAATGGTATTAAAAAGGTAATTAAACCGCAAACGTTTACTACGAGTTGAAGAATGATTAATCTCTCTATTGTCTTTCTGTAAGAATTCATTATTCATAAAAAAAATATCAGGAGAAGAGAATATATTGTTGTTATCCTGATCCAAGTTTCTGTGAAATCAAGCTGTAATTTAGGAATGGTCACGTACGAGCGTTTAGCCTACATTGCTTACCCTTTGACCGAATTACACGACAAATAATTGCTCTTAAGCTAGAGTATAGGTTTTATTAATGATTTTTCTCCTCTACTATACCTCACTGACACCCATAGAATCGTAAACAAAAAAAAATTATATTTTTGGAGTTTCTGCAATTTTGGATTGATAGAAGTGAGATCTGGTAGTTCGTAAGCTCCAATTTATTCTATTAAAAGTTATTATAGCAATGTGTTATTCTATCTATTGTTAATGAAACTAAAAATATTTTTTTTTTTAAACTATGGATCAGTATTTTTATGGTTAGCGGAATAGGCTTAGAGATAAAATTGTTTATTTTTAGTTAAGAATGATTGATGTTATCTAGTAACCAGTTACATATACTAAGTTACTCGTCACGACAACGTAGCATGTCTCTTTTCTCTTAAACGATGTGAATTGCGGCAGTTCATTCCCGATCGCGATCTCTATGATATCGTAATAGCGCACGGAAGTAACAACTAAGTTACCGATAATATTCATAATTTAAACACAATCTATCGTTTCGATCAGCCATTTATTCACGTTGTTTTATATTGCCATTATGACTGTACGTGTTTTTCTTTAACGTGTCCGCTGAATAGGGATTTTACTTTATTGTTATTGTATTCTCTCATGCCATGAAACTTGGCCGATCTGATTTAAAGATCGCTGAAACAATTAAAGCGACTGTATGGTATGCATGTATGTATGGTAATTAAAGCAACTACCTCTCACTTACCCATCACAGATAATTAAGTACTTGAATATATTCTAAACTTAAAATTAAAAGTTCATGTGTAGATTTATTGGGAAATATCACTTTTTTACTTTCACTTAATAATACTAATATATGCAATATATAGCAAGGGTAAGCATTGCGATCGTGCAAATTTTCGAGTCGAAGTTTTCAACGGAAATAAATATTTTGAGGTCTCCTGAGTCCAAATAACCAGTCCCGCAAAATGTGTGGTCTGTGTGTGTGTGTGTGTGTGTGTGTGTGTGTGTGTGTGTGTGTGTGTGTGTGTGTGTGTGTTCTTAGTCTAGCTCAAAAACAAAAAGTCATATGAAAATGAAATTGCAAATGTTTTTATGATTTTCTCTAAAACGGCTCTAAAGATTTTTATTAAACACACTATATCAGTGTATTATTAAGCAATTTTTAATATAATGTAGGTTTTATACTCATTGATGTTCCCTATCAGGGCTTAAATGCCGAATTTTCAATATTGGCTTCCTCTAATGTACCTTTATTTTTTTTCTTTGCAATAATTAACCATTTCACATTAATCTTTGATATAAAAAATAGTTAAATATAAAAAAATGAAAAAATTTGATAATTAACTAAAGGAAAAATATGAGATCGTAACGGATAATAGTCATAATAGAGGAATCAAAGGAATTCGCAAGCGCCCGAGCTCACCCGAGGTCGTCCGAAAGATTACAACAGGCTTCCGTACGTAACACGAGCTTCATATAATACGGACTCCGACATATATGTTATGTACATATAATATTATGTATGTTTACATACGCGGTTTTCATAAATGCTATCATTGGTATTATTTAATATTTAATTGTATAGAATACAGCGATATTGAAAATTAAAATTTGTTTGTATAAGGATATTTGGACAAATAAAAACACCCACAATAAATTGTAAATAAATATAGCGTCAATAATTTTTACTTTCAAATTCCCTTTGTCTGAAAATACTTATTTCTACTAAGAAGGTGGTTAGTGAAAGTCGTGTGATGAGCGCACCTGATTTTTCTTTTTTGCACCTGTGTAGTATAACATTCTGTCACAATAAGGATATGTGTATGTATAGGTCACAGTAGTTACAGTGAAAAAGAGAGAAAGGTCATATTTTGCATCATATAGTATATTTTTGAAACATTATATTTCATATACCTCATCCAATACATTTTTGATGGAGCTTATTTTCAAGAGAGGTACTACGAGTTTCGACTCTATTTGTCAATATAAGTAAAATAGAATATAAATACATTATAAAATAATATTAAAACGGGACATGTACTAATGTGAGGAAGGACAGATCGGTGAGGAATTAAAAATAAAAAGAATTTTATACTTACCTATTTAAATTCCTTCATTATAGAACTAAAATTACAATTACATAAAATTATAGTTGGTAATTACAATGGCTTTGGCTCGATTAGTAATCGCAGTTGCGGATCACAATCAATCTGTAATTACAGAGGTTTATGAAGTAACTGCAATTGCAATTACAGTTGAAATTGAAGATTTTATTTCTGCAATTCCATATTACTGTAATTCTGATTGTAATTAAATTATAATTCATCTATGTATCCCATATTATTTAGAATATCCGTTCATATAGCGCTATTGAATTACCTAATAAAAAAAAAAAAATGATCGGTGTCTTCTACCGAAGTAACAAGCACAGAGTTTGAATTTCACCGGTAAAACTTCAGGAGGCCATCCATCTCTATCACCTGCATTGTAATGGATATCCTTAACTAACCTAGGTCCTGCATCAATCCATCACTCCATCGGCTCTTGAGGTTTCCCTTTATTTAAGACATGTTGTTGGCATTCTTGAGTATGTATGAAGTCTATTTTTAAGCTGAGTGATGACTGTTCTATTCTCCCTCATCCACTTTCTTTTTTTTTTTTTATTAGTTATTTATGTTTTTTAATGGAACAAAGTCTCAAAACGTTCAAGAGCGAAATTCATTCAATTGGTACTGGGTGTCCTCTGAAGGATCTTTTGATGATGGAGTAAACTTGCAGCTATACAATACAAAATAGACGAACTCTCTCTTCTTGAAGTTACGCCTCTAAAGCGAATGGTGAGAAAGTTTAGATAAATATTCATGGTGATAAATTTCATTATTTTTTAATATTTCACTAGATGCGATCGGATATTTCCTCATTTTAAATTTGGTTCATACATACTGTTCCATAGACATGAGTAGATCTTGACGATAAGAAATCTTAACAGCGAGTTTCTTTAGTTTTATGTATAGAAAGATTTTTTTTTTTTCATATTTTCTCTTAATTTGACTCCGAATTAGTCCCAGCGCTTTTTCCAGTTTTCCAGAATGGCTAACGTTTCTAGTCACTTTTCCGTCCATAGTTATCCTAACGTAGTGTTATAATATCTACTGAAGTCGTCCTCATTAAACAGTCTATTTAATCCAAAAATAATTCCTACAGCTTTGCGTATTAATAACCATGAATAAAATTTAAATAATAAATGGTATATGATTTGAAGAAAAAAAAAATTTTTTTTATAGTTTCTTGATTTAAAAAAAAGTTGTAATTATTTCTGAACATCAAGTAATCTAGTTTTACAAAGCTTTAAAAAAAGTTATGATGTTTAAAATAAACATATATATTCATGACCTAAATATTTGTATTTCTCGCCGTCCTTCCTCACTTTTCCACCGTAAATAAAAATTTACGTATTTTATTATTTACGTTATAATTTTATTTCCTATTTTTTCCATTTTTCCAAAAAAATAAATTAAGATTTTAACTGAAGTTTGGAGAAAAAAAAAATAGTCAATTCGAAGGCAAACATTTGGTATTACTTGCTTTGACTTCAGTAACTGTTGATTTTTCTACTTTCTATTTCTCTTTTTAATAAATAGAAGGAATGATTTCATACTTTTATTTATTTATTTTAATACTGTTATTCTTTCTAATATTTACTCCAAATGCCCTTTTTTTATAAAGTACTTCTTTCTTATGAAAATTAATTTAGGTTGTTTATATAACTAATATTCTAATTAATAAACATTGAGAAAACATCACTGAAGGCCTTGGTGAATTTAGTTAAACAGGAAAGAGAAAAAAATTAGGAGGCTTCTGAAATTAATGCAACGCCAGATGGGTATAACTAAGTATATAATAATGAATAATAATTATTACAGTGCACAAAATAGTTATGGAAATGATCTCAATTTTCAGTTGACCTTGGTTAGTAACATTTTTATTATTGTAACGAACTAAAATAAATTTATAATAAAAAAAATTAAGGTGGTGTACAACTTTCATTCAATGGATTTCAGGAGAAATTATTAATTTTTTTTTTCTGGACAAAGCTCAAGCTTTTGACCGGGTATGATCAGCCATGCGTGCTCTTGCAGTCCAATATATAATTCCTCTCCTAGCATAAGGACTGTCCATTTCAATAAAGGAACATCTTATGTCCTGTAATGCAGGGCATGTATCAAGATGTTCTCCTCTCATCATATCCAAGGAACACAGAAGGCATGTCGGGTTATCTTTTACACCGATGCGGTGGAGGTGCTTATGAAGAAAATCATGGCCTGTGAGCATTCTAAAGCGTGCCACGGCTTGCTCTCTAGGTAGGTCTCTCGGGATCCTGCCACTTTCTTTCAGCAATCCACTCCATCGCTTCCCTTCAATTGTTTGAGCATATTTCTCCTTCAGTGATCTATGGAGGGTCTGTTTTATAACTCTTTTCGTTGAATCCATCGCCTGAGGAATATCTGGTTGGATCATTCCAGAACCTATTCTGGACAGTTTGTCAGCTTCATCATTTCCGTGGTCTGGTCTGGAGCTCGCAATGGCCTGGTTTCCACTGGAAAGCGACTTCTGTCCCATTTTCCTTCAATCGGTCCAAATATAGATGGCATTTAAGGACTTTTGGATTCATATTATATCCATTTCGGAGCGATGAAATGGCTGCCTGTGAGTAAACAAAGAAAGCAACTTTCTTATCTTTCCGTTCAACCAATCTCTCAAGGACTAAGAGAATGGCTTTCACTTGCCCTTCAAAGTTTGTGGCTACGCGACCGGGGCGTTTGGACCTTAGAAATATGAATATCAATATAAATATTGATTCTCTAGCAGATACGCGCTTCAAAAAATATGTTATTTTATCTTTTAAAATAATTAATGGAAATATGAATTCTTCTATTCTCCTTAGTAAAATTTTTTAACTCATGTCCAGCATCGTCATCCTCTGCTTTTTCCAGTAATTTTCATTCAACTAATTATGCCTTCCATTCCCCCATCGATCGGATTCAGCGAAGCACTACTTTATTCGCATCATTCATAGATATATTTGACAATTTGTGGATTTGGTTTGAGGAGATTCTAACTAACAAATTTGGCAAATTGTGTTTACTGAGTGAGAAGGGTCCCACGCGCGCTATTCAACTCTATTTTAGGATGGTCATCGATAGTCGCAATTATCGAAATATCCATATTTTCCTCTGCTAGGCACTACATTCTATATGAAACGGGCAAGATAATTATAACTGTTTTTTCTAACAATCAGATTCATATTTAATTCCTAGCTTTCCGAAAACGATAGTTTTAATTTTTATTGTTATATTAAAATATCGATGGGACAGTATCGATAGTCGATGATGTCGACTATTGATATTCATTTCTCATTTACACTCATGTTTTTTAAGATTCGTCTTCGGCACTTCGAGATGGTCTCATGTGTTCCACCTATATGCCGAGTCAAAGTGGCTCTTCCCCTCTTCCCGCCGCTTATACTTCCTTGGAAATTTCTTATACCAAACGATCAACTCCCAGCACCCTTCCTATATCTACTGCCTCCTCCAGCCTAAACCTTTAGTCCACTCAATAAAAACGAGATCCCGTGTTTCTGATCTCTATATTCCATTCCACAGGACAAAAACCTATGAACGTTCCTTCTTAGCCCGCTCCGTCGCCTCCTGGAATTCTTTGCCACATAACATCCGTCATGCCTCTTCCCTGTCAACTTTCAAATACCTCCTTTTCCAATATCTCCTTAGATTCCAAACAGACGATTCACAATCATAAGTTTCATTTTATGAACTGAATTTATGAGAAGTAAATGGTGGTGCTTACTGTTTAAGTTATAACATAAAACCGCAATGATCTTTGTCACCTAGTTTGACTATTATTTTTAATATTTATTTGTTTTTCTCTTCGCCTCAGGTTGTGCTTTTTCTTTCGGGTACATATGTTTATATTTTATACTTTTTGTCTCTGTGTGTACCAATATGAGTATGTACGTATACATAGTTCCTTTTTTTTTCCATTACACCACAAGTAATCCTGAGATTTTATTTTATCTTAGTGTTTGCATATTATTATATAAATCACTGTAGATATTATTACATTTTGTATTAAGTTATTTTTCTATTAGAGAGCCTATTGTCTATAAATTGTGTAGTTATGTATATATAAATATGTAATTTATTTTCTTTTTTTTTCATCACTATAATAAGTAATTTTGAGAAAATTTTATGTTCATTTATATAAATATATATATATATTTTTTTTTGTTTATTTTTTAATGGTTGCATACTGCTTTTTAAATAATGTATGTAATGTTAGAATTTTTATAAGTTAATTTTTGGCCAGATTTGTATTTTATTTTGTATTAATTCATCATTTTTCTAAGGGAATTTAGTCCCAGAATTAAGTTCAATTTTCTATTCTATTCTATTCTACACTCAGGGACCTTTAGACGTGTATTTCTGTTGATAAATGATAATTAACAAAAAATGGTGATATTTATTAAAATTAGACATTTTGATATACTATTATTGAATATAATTAACTTTAAACTGATGTTAATAATTAAATTCTACTAGTGATCTGAATAAGCTTACTATTGCATGTAGTCTGTAATTATACGCAAATATACATCTGTTCTACTAACCGAACGTACGAGACAGCCTCTCTACAGCTTGTACAGTTTATAACCTGTTGATATATCTCGTGAGTAATTAACTTACATTACAGGCTGTATGTTTGCACTAAGTGGTGAAAGCATTCCTGTATTTGTCGGTTGTAGCTTTTGTTAGTAACTGTTCATTAAATTGACGCAATAGTTTTGGAATTTATTACTTTTGACTACTCCATTTGTCCTTTTGAACAAATACTCTTTTAAATTTTTATCACCTTTGATTTGTAATCTTCAGGCCATGGACGTCAGCTAGACAAGCGCCAGATATTCTTGTTTAGACGCCATTTCAAAATTTTTTTTTTTTTTTTTTTTTGACTTGATTCTTCAACTCACACCTGTCAGAAGTTCCGACAATCAGCGAGTGTGATGTCAAGATGAAGAGATTGGTCTAGGAATAGGCGTGAGGGAGAGGAGTACCCAGCGGCGTCCTTCCTGTCTTGAGCGTAATATTTCTAGTTAGTGGAGGAGATCCCTCATCCAGCTTCTTTTAAGCCTCCTTCGGGTACTATCGGGCATGTTAGTTGTGGCCATGCCTCGAATCAATGAGTTTGTATGTCCGTGTAAGTTATTATGAAATCGTTTGTAGTATGTTCGTATGTGGTCGTTAACTGTTGGCATCTGTAAGTCTTTATGTAGAGTAATGTTACTGACGTACCAGGGAGCTTTGGTAATAGTCCTGAAAGTTTTAGATTGAAAAGTCTGTAATTTACGTATGTGAGTCTTTTTGGCTGTCCCATATATCTGTAAAGCGTAGGTCTAAATAGGCTTGAGTAGGTAAGTATATGTATTCAATTTCTTTCTAAGTTTTAATTTCGAATTTCTTGCAAGGAGTGAGTACAATAGGCGTAGTCTTAGGTTTAAAGTTTTTGTTTTGTTTTTGATATGTTGGCCCCATGTCATTCTTCTGTCAAAGGCCAGTCCAAGATATTGAACTTTGTCTGTCTGAGGAATTTGGATATTGTCAAGGTAAATAGGGGGGCAAGTTTCACGTCGAAGGGTAAAAGTGATATGTTGTGATTTGTCAAGGTTGAGTCGAATTTTCCAGAGTTTGCACCAGTCGTAGAAATTGTTTAGGTGATATTGTAAAGTCTGTGAGGCGTATGCTGAATTTTGATGTCTTGTCAAGATTGTTGTATCGTCTGCGTAAGTCGCGGTCAGAGTATAGAGAGGATCTGGAATATCATATGTGTAAATAATATACAACAGAGGAGCGAGTACTGACCCCTGAGGCACCCCTGCTAGGGCTGGTTTAATGGTAGATAGTTCTGTACCTTGGCAAACAGAGAAAAATCTGTCAGAAAGAAAAGATTGAAGAATAAGATAGTAGGTTGGAGGGAGTATAGTCTTAAGTTTGAAAAGAAGTCCCTGATGCCAGACTCTATCGAACGCTTGAGCAACATCCAGAAATACTCCTGTTGCATATAATTTGTGCTCTAGTGCTGTCGCAATGTAGTCTGTCACTCGGTGTAGCTGATGAATGGTTGAGTGGTGTGAACGAAATCCAAACTGATGTTCAGGTATTATGTTTTCATTAGTCAGTATGTCAAGAAGTCGTTTGTAGAGAAGTTTCTCAAAGATTTTAGAGCATAATGGGAGCAAGCTGATGGGTCTGTATGATGAAGGAAAGTCAGTGTTTTTGTTAGGTTTGTGAATCATTTTTATGAATGAGTATTTCCATTGTAAGGGGAATTTAGTCGTTCTGAGTATTGCGTTATAAATTGATGTTAGGTATACTAGAGCTTTCCTTGGCATTTTCTGGAGCACTTGAGCATTTATCAGGTCATGACCGGGAGCTTTCTTTTTAGGTAACTGTCTGATTTGTTCTGCAACTTGAGTGGGAGTGAAGCAAAGTGGAGGTAATGACAGTTGTAAAGGAATGTCTAAAGTGTTTTGTACATGTCTTTCGTGATCAGTATTAGAGAAGTCAGTATGTGGTATGAAAACAGAAGAAAGATGGTTGGCAAAGAGCTCAGATTTTTCAAGGTCTGACACAGCCCAGGAACCATCTACGTTTCGGAGTGGTGATGACACCTCACAATGCTTTACAAGTTTCTTAGTCTGTCTCCATAAGCTTCCATCGTCAGTCGAAAGATTTTTGAGGTAATTGTCGTAGATCGTTCTTTTAAAATTCTGAATCTGTCGTTTAAGTTCATTGTTAAGTTTATTGAAACTCCGTTTGTCAGATGGAAGTCGACCAGTCTGCCACACTTTGCGCGCTCTTCTCTTTGCTCTGATCAGGTCTCTAATGTACTGCGGATAGATTGGAAGAGACGTATTTCTGCTAGGTCTTGGTACAGATGATGACCATACAGCCTGTTGTAAGCTGATTGTGAACTTATCAACAGCTTTTTCGAGTTCCTCTTCGGTCTTAAGGGACATTGGGATTGATAGCGTCGAATTTAAGTAGTCGCTGTAAGCTTCCCAATCGATTATCCTATCTGTAAGTGTTGGTTTTTTTGATGCAGTACGAGGCTCATCGCATAGTACCAAACTGAGAAGAGAATGATCAGAACAAAGATCAGAGCTTGCAGTTACAGTATACGGCACTGTCCTGAGTCCTTTAGTACTGAAAAAGTCAAGTAAATCTGGTGTTTTCTGTCTTGAAGTTGGCCAGTAAGTAGGTGTATCAGGTGAGATCGTGTTTAATGAAAGCTGATCGATGGCAGACTTTAGATTTCTTCCTCTAGGAGTACAGAGTCGTGCTCCCCAGGACTGATGTTTGGCATTATAATCACCACCTGCAATAAAACACCGACCGAGATGTTGGAAAAAATTGTAAAACATTATGATGTTAGCACGTATCTCGGAGGGCAGTACACTGCAGCGAAGGTAATGGTATGGTGCTGGGTATACAGAGTAATTGCTGTGGATTGTATGTCAGGTGTAATGGGTAATTGTAAAGGGTTGTGTTTTAGTGATTGCTTAATCAGTATTGCCGTACCGCCATGTGCCGTCTTATCAGGGTGGTCAGTTCTATATATTTTGTAGCCTGGAATGTAAAATTTAGAATGTGGAGTCAAGTGTGTTTCAGTGATGAGAGCAATGTCAGTCCGTTTTTCATGTATGTACATGTCAAGTTCAGTCCTGTGTTGGTTTATACCATTTGCGTTCCAGAGAAGAACGGACATGGAGCCCACTGTCAGCCGATTAGTAGCCATAACTGGAGGATAAGGCTTGTGCAACGTGAGACAGTTCTTGGAGAAGGCTGAAAAGAGGCTGGATGAGGTTATTCAATCCACTTACCAAGTTGAAGAGCTGAGCTGAAGCCGGGTGATTGTAAGTCGGTAGTGGCGGTTGAGTAATGCCCTTTTTCATTTCTGGATGCTTTGGCTGGTGAAGGTGATTTTCTGGGACTTCTGTAGGAGAAGTTCGCAGTTTTGGTAGTAGATATTGGGAATCGAGTTTTGAAGAACCTGAATTTGCGGTATGCTGACTTTGCGGAAGAGAAGGAAACTCGTCTATACCTGGGGGTGCGCTAGTTTGTGCTTTTTGGGGACTTTGTATATTTTTACGGATATTGCGTACTTCCCTCAGTTGTTTTAGAGTTGCACAACCTCTATAATTTGCTGGATGGGATCCGCTACAATTCGCGCATGTTGCTGCGGTCTCTCTTGTCTTTGTGCAGACGGTGCTATCATGTCCTTGGCCACATCTCACGCACTTTGGGGAGTGATTGCAGTAAGCCTTTGTGTGGCCATACTGCTGACAACGGGTGCACTGTGGAATCATTCTTTTCTTTCTTGGCTCTTCGATTTTCACTCTAGTATAGTATAAAAATTTGATATCAAAAATTTTTTCATTAAATGTGGCTTTAGAGATATCGATAAAGAACATGGGAAGTGGATTTTTGTATCTGGAAATAACGTTCACAATACTTGTGGCATCGTAGCCTAGGCATTTTAATTCGTATTTTATGGTTTCAATTGGAGTAGCATGGTGTAAGTTTTTTAATACGATTCTTGGATTTCTATCTTCTATTAACTGATAGGTATGGAAATCGGCACCTACTTGTCTTAAGTTAGCTACTATACGTCTATATGTGTCAGAGTTTTCAGGATATACGGTTACTCCTCTTGATGTGGATTTTAGGTTAAAGCTGTTCAAACCTCCTACATTTTGGAGAAATGTGACCAGTTCGGTGTAGTTCTGTACATCATTCAAGTGGATAGGGGCGGTTTTACAGAAACTGGTTGCTTGGTGGTAACATCAGACTCGTCACTAATGTTAGTTAAAACTTCAAAACTATTAGTGGTTACTGTTGTAACTTCACTTACCTTTTTAGCTTTTCTTGGGTCTCTGTTATTGTCCATTGAGCGTTTTCTTCCTGTAACGAGTTCCCAATTATTTTCAGTAGTTTGGTTTGAGTTTAAAACGTCCACATTTTCTGTAGAACTGGCAGATATCGACGTCTCAGACATCGTTTGCGGTGAAACCGCTACACCGAGGTGTGGAGTTCCTATTTCTTGGAGCTAATTGGTATCAACAACAGAATGCAACAAAAAGAAAAGTTTTCACTGTTAATTTACTCTAAGATTTTGTCAAAAAGATTTTCAAAGAAAAATTAACCTCACTTTTATCAATGTTCACACATGATCCAGCTGATCAACCTTCATTTCAAAATTTAACGCAGTACTTAAAACAAAATTTCTCGAATTCGTGCTAATATATACGCAGGGTAAATATTTTTTATGTTTACTTTCACTTATTATTTTTTGAAACATTTTATAATAAGGGAAACTATTGCAATCGCTGATTTTACCTTAAAGCTAATAGAAATGTCTTGCAAAATGGTGAGTGTGTGCTTATGTGTACCGCATAGTTCAAAAATGAAAAGACGCATGGCATTGGAATTAAGTATTTGAGTCAAGTATATTGCCTGGAAAATTGCTGCAACTTAATCGCTAAAATCGACTTGGCGAAAGTGTCACTTATATCATTTTTACAGATTATTCGAAAATGCATTTTACGATAGCGATTACTGAGTAATGGACGATAAGTATATGACAAGGAAAAAATTTGCCTAAATTATTTTATTTTTTTATCAAAGTAAGTTTTAAGTTTCTGCCCTTAAAACTTGTCTTAAAAGTCGAGTGTAAAGTAAAAATAAAGTAGGGCAATGTATCTAAAGTGTTTTTATTATTACAAATAAAGTAATATTCTTAAGCTTTAGTAACATTTTAAAATAATTAATTAATTAAAGTTTTGTTGAGCTCTCGCTCAATCTCCTGGCATATTTTATATTGAGCCCCAACAAGCTATGATCTATCACTTTTTATAATATCATGAGTGTTGTAAGAGGTTATGAAAAGGTGGAGAGTGTAGATATTATACTTACTGCACCATTTTAGGATTTTTATGACGGAGAATATCAGGTGTATGGTTGACATTCTTCTAAAAAGCCTATTGTCTACTTTCTTATAAAATATTCTGTAAGAGGGAGCAGTTTCTTATGTAGGATTAAAGAGAACATCGTATGAGCGCTTATAAGAAGAGGACATCTTATGATCCATTATAATATTATGAAGGATATGAATAGTTCTCCTCTTTACTTAAATCTGATACATACATCTTTAAATAAGTACGTTGGTAAAGACATTTAATATATATTTTCTCAATAAATATTAAATTATGTTTTAATAAAATTCTAGTTGTGAATTGTTAAATTTTGTAAAATGAAGCAAGTTAATTATAATTACTGTCATGTGAGTTCTAATGAAAATAAAATTGACATATTTATTTAAAATTTTCAAAGCTAAAGCATGTGCTTACTCTGAAATAATTAACGAAAAGGTCTATTTGAAACGTAAATACATATATTTATAATTTTATTCACTCAAAATTATTTGAACATTTTTTTCATTTATATATTGATACACGCTGACAATCAATATCACAGACCATTGTAAGTCTATATCCTATGGTTTCGAGAAAAAAAAATATTAACACTTGCCCTCATGTTGTAATTCCTTATTTATTAATTATTTTTTATTGCGTGCATATTTGAAGACTCGAAATCAATAACAGGATAAGTGTAAAAAAAAAATAAAATGAGTTAGGTAACTTTAGGTTTAGCTAAATTGCATTGTCAATAGTCTAAAAAACGGAATAAACACTGCAATCATGACTAGACACAATTTTTTTTTTTATATATTTTATAAATTGACATTAATACATTCTGCCACATTAAAGGGAATTAATATTATGACTACAGTAATAATTCACACAATATTTTCATGCAAATAATAACTAACCAGAGACAATAAATATTAATTATTCTGTATTTCTGCACGCTTTTTCGGCTGTTGAAAATGATTTGCCTAAAACTATATAACTACATATATATATATATATATATATATATATATATATATATATATATATATATATATATATATATATATATATATATATATATTCATAATTGTGGGTTGTTGGTTGACTGTGAATGATTGAAGAGAAGGATGGTTGGGGTGATCAGTCAAATAAAAAATAGCAAAGATAAATAATAATATTAATATAATAATATATTCGATGTTGACTTAAAGCATTTGTGCAGATCTTGATTAGATATTTTCCAACACGTTCTATCACTTATTTATATTTTTATTTACGATATTTGCAAGGACTGCTATTGATGACCTTATATACTCTTTATGAATCCCAGTCAAAAAAAAGTTGCTGACATACATTATAGCTAACTAGAGAGTCCAATGCTAGTAAGCCAGTAGGTTTGCATGGAAGAAATGAGAAGCAGTAACATCCAGTGGCAGCACTTCTTGTGATGTTAGAGTTCCTATTTACTGAAGGTGATCCCTCATCTAGCTTCTTTTCAGGCTTCTAGGAATGCCGGGTTTGAGACGAAATTTTTAGTTTTTCGTTAGTATAATTTACGATGGAGCTTAGATAAGGGCTTTGAATAAAGTGATGCGTAATCCCTTTTGAAAGAGACATCCTCAGTAATTTCTGCTTTCTTCCTTTGTGGTTATTATATTAAATATGGAATAAAGATATAATTTAAGACTGCCCCCGCACTGACAATGGCCTATTTTGGGCGAGGCCTTTTGTGTCTGTCGCCTTCATCAAAACCGCCCAACCTTTATTCGGGGGATGGCTGTATCGCTTTATTGCGCGCCCTTTATTTTCTAGAGTGGTCTGTAGTGGTTTAAGGTCTTCGACCGTCAGGTTGTTACCCTCAAGTTCTTGCAATTATTGGCTTTGCTTCGTGTGGGTGAAGGAAATATTTAATTTTTATTTTGCAGAGGACATCTCTAATTTATTTAATTTATTAATTTATCTCTAATCTAATCGTATATATATATATACAAAATATATTGTATATATATACAAGCAGAGATGGGCAGAAAAGAGAAAATTGAAAAAGAGACCAGTTTCATAGTAATAATAATATATATATATATATATATATATATATATATATATATATATATATATATATATATATATATATATATTGGTGAAACGCTGAAATATGAAGCATTGATTTCTGAAATGGCCATGTATGGCCCAGTGCTGATTTACATATTGATGGACGTCAGGTCTCCAGTGTATATTGAACCGTATAAATGGATTAACTTCCTCGTGCGTCATCGCGACTGAAATTCGAAATGTCGGTGTTTTGAATTTCAATCGTTCTATATTTTTATAATCATATTATTTATTTATTATATGTCGCGAAACAGCCCTGAAGGACTACGCGACTATGATACTGTTTTTTTTAATTTCTTCCTTTCTGCCCATCGCCGCTTGAAGATATCACTAAATTTTTTCTTCATTTCCTCCGTCCATTTCCTTCTGAACGGAAGTTTCCTACTGTCCACCACATGCACCGCACTTTTCAGGAATTTCTTGTATTCTGTTCTATCCTCACATAATTCCAGTGTTATCCCAAGCCTCTGTATTTCCTGTTTTATTTGTACCGTATATCCATGGTTAAACTTGTTGTCACATAAACCTACTGAAAATCTTCTTGTTTAACCTCTCCTCGGTCAGCCTTTGCATGTATCCATAAAACCTAAGTTTTCTTACCCTCATTTCCGTTTCCAAACCTTCTGGTGTTATTTTGGGCCCATGGATTCTTCTAAGAATCCTTCTTTCTATTTTCAGCAGTTTCTCCAAACTGTCTCCGTTCCATACAGTATCACTGGCTTTATCACTCTATTGTAGTGCCTGATTTTAGACTTTTTAGAGAGGTATTTTTTATTATAAATGCTACTCGTTAAGTAGCATAATTTCTTTAAATTTTGTATTCTGTACTCCATGCTTTCTTTCTCAGATAAATTCTGCTGATTATTTCGCCATGGTATTTAAAGCTTTTAACCACCATGATTTTACCGAATTCTGTTTTTGTTTCTGTCTTCCTATAAAGTTGGGATTTGTGGTTATAAATTTTCATATTATTATATCAAGTACAAGATTATTTTTATTTATATTTGTTGTTTTGTTTGTTGTGTTGTTTTGTTTTTATATTATTTTTTAAATTTATTTCTACTGGTCATTACACCAGCTGAGAGAGATGAGCTGAGATCTTCTAGCCCCGATTCCAAATCTGGGAAGAAAGGCTTGGATAGAAATTTCCCTGAAAGAATGCTTATAAATATTTCCATCTAGTTTACCGGTAATTAAGTTGTTATTTAGATTACTTTTAATTTATTTTTATTTTTATTTATTGTGCATACGGTGTGAATGAACTGTTTTATCACTATTACTAATGTAGTCGTGACAGAGTGTAATATATTTCAATAAATAAATAATATTATTGATTTAATAAAGAACAATTTATTATTGATAAAACTTTGTTCACCTGTTTTTATTTTATTATAATTCCAACTTAATTGAATCTTTATAGATACACAAAAAGAATCAAATTAAGTCTAAGTCAAACTTACTACAAACGATTTCATAATATTTTAAATCCAGACACTCCAACCAGCTGGTAAAATAAATGATCCCAACTATTATGCCTGAAAAGTTTAGAAGACAACTGAAAAGAGTCTGTATGAGGGATCTACTTAAATAATATTTTAGTAAAGAAAACCCATGAAAGTTATATCGCTAGTATTGCTTTTCCTTATACCTATCAAACCTATTTATATTGTTTTATTTTATTTTTTCTCTTGACTATGCCAGCATATCTGATGGTTGCGGGCAGTTGTGATTGACAGTTGCAGTTAAATAAATGAAAGTGCAAAAAAAAGTCTTAATCAAACTTCTTCTTCTTATTATTCATTAATCTTTTCTTTCACCGTAGAGACTTTTTTACAAGAATTTTCATCTGTCTCTGTCGAAGGCTGCTCTCCTGGCTTCTGGCCATCCAATTCCCTTATCTGTAAGAATATTCTTGAGATTATCTTCCGAGGTAATTCTTGGTCGTAGAGGAAGGTCGTTTTCCCGCTGGTTTAGCCTCCATTATGTTCTTTGCTGAACGGCGGTCATCCATCCTCTTTACATAACTGAACCATCGAATCTGCCCTTTCTCTATTATATGGGTGAAGGGTTTAGTGAGATTTTTAGTGTAGTCCGTATTGTTGTGTTACGTATAGAGGACCGGTCTTTCTTGGTCTTTACCTCTATTTTCCTTCACACCTCATTTCCATGCTTTAAAGGCGGCTGCGATCACGTTCCTTCAGGGTGCAGGATACGCTTCCATGAATGAGGATAGGGACGTACGTCGAGCGATATACGGCTAATTTTGTTTCTTTTGCAACTTCTCTCTTACTTTAAAACTCCCTTTATTGATGGCAGAGGACATCCTTCCTGAAGTGACAATTCTTGTATTAATTTCGTCTTTGATCTTCTCGCTCTCACTGATCGTCACTCCAAAATACTTGAACGTAGGAACTTATTGTATCATCTCTTCATGAATGCGAATCCCAAAATTCTTCTTTTTCTGGACACCAGCATACACTTGGTCTTGTAAGTGCTAATGGCATTTTTCTTTTTCCTAACCCTTCTGTCCAGACATCTAAATTGATCTGTAACTTTTCTTTACTGTCAGCTATTAACATAATGTCATCAGCAAATGCAAACGATGAACAGTTGACTCGTTGCAATGGTCTTCTTGGTTTTCCTCTTACATTTCTTAATAACATCATCCATGAAGGTGATGAAATATAGGGGGCTCCCTATGTCTTTCTGTCTGACTCCCATTGTAGTGCCAAATTCGGCGGATGTATGATGAGATGTTCTAACATAGTTTCTGCAGGTCTTATAAAGTATACGGCAGGCCTTAATCAAACTGAGGACCATAAATCATTCCAAAAATAGAAGAATAACTTGAAAATATTATTGAACGAATCGCCATATATGTATATTTTAACTGAACACCCATATTTCAATATTTCAAATAATTTTTATTTATCTTTCTTGGTTTCATTTTTTTTTTCAGTTTTAAATGAATTTCTCTTTCATAAATGTAAAAATCCTGTTTGTTCCTACAAAGCTGCAACAAAAGCGTTTGTAAAATTGTTTTGTGTGTGTGTGTGTGACTGTGTAATTGGAAATTTTTAAGAGCTCCCTTTGAAGAGCTGTCGTAAAAACAGTTATTTGTTTGCCATACAAAGTTTTTATGCTGGCTCTAAAACCTTCCTCAACAATTCTTTTTGTCGAAATAATAAAAAAAAGTATTATATTTTTTTGGATTCTTTGGGAAGGATATTACATGCCTCTGGATTTTCTGTGTCTCTAGCTATAAAATTACGATTCTAATCTAAAATAAAACCTTATGAAGATATCAGTGGTCTCAATGAGGAAACGCGTTGCTACAAAACTTTTTGATTTACAGTTATTGTTATTGTTTCATTTTTATTTTTTTATGTTTACGAACAGTATTAATGTTTAATTTTTTCTATTTGGTTATATCTCATTGTATATCACATCGGTTGTATATCACTTGCCAGTTGATAGATAGCTTTATCACATATACATTTTACGTTTGTTTTCTTAATAAAATAAAAAAACTTTTGCTGACATAGTATAAAGTCCTCTACTTACATATGTCGTCTTTAATATATGTGCAACGGCAAATAAACAATAATCCTCGGTAGCATAAAACATTTTTTTTTTAAATGATAATACAATATAAACTTTACATTGACAAGACAATATAAAATAAATATATTTTTTTAATTTGTTTGATTTATACTTATTGTACTTTGTTGTATATATAACAGAATAATGTTATGTATTCCATTCCTTTTTTTTTCTCTTTTACTATCTATCCGCACCTGTCATGGTTTTGACAATCAGCAGATGTGTTGTGATGATGAGGATTGACATTATAGGCATGAGGAAGGATAGTACCCAGCAGCACCTCTTCCTGGTTATTATTTATTTCTTTGATTTAGGTGAGGAGATCTCTCATCCAACTCCTTTTTAGTCTCTTCCTGATGGACATATCAGTCGTAGCCATATCGTTTATAAGTCTGTTTGTGTGTCCGTGTAGTTTGAGATGAAAACGAGAGTAGAGAGTACGTATATGTTGGTCTGTAGTTGGTTGTCGTAAGTCTTTATGTAATGTTTTGTTGTTGACGTACCGGGGAGCTCCAGTTATAAGTCGTAAAATTTTGGATTGAAATGACTGTAATGAAGAGAAGAATAGTTGGGGTGGTCAGTCAAAAAGGAAAGCAAAAATAAATGATAATATTTATTTTTTACATATGCCGACGTTTCGACTTTTTTTTTTTTTTTTACCATCACTACTTATGTTTCTCATACCTTGTTATCTGGTTATTTTCTTAGCCCTGATGAAGGCCTGAACTTCAGGTCGAAACGTCGGCATATGTAAAAAATAAATATTATCTTTTATTTTTGCCTTCCTTTTTGACTGACCACACCAACTATTCTTCTCTTCATTATCCACGACAGTCAACCAATTACCAATTATGAAATGACTGTAGTTTTTGTAAGTGTATTTTTTAAAATTTTATTTCTTTATATATTAAAAAAATTAAATGAATTAAATTTTATTGAATTTACATTTAATTGAGGACCTTAAGATGTGCATTTTGGACTTTAAAATGGGCAAAAGATCCTGAACATTGTCAGTAATTTTTGAAAATAAAAATAAAATAAATTAATTGTAATAAAAGGGTTTAAAATAGTTCCTAGTGAAATCAAATTAGTTTTTTAAGTTAATTTACTCTTTTAAAAATAATAATATGGTGCGTGGAAGAAAGTAGCTCAATTACCCTCTGTTGAATTGAGGGTTTAATTTAATTATTTTTTTATTATTATTCATATGATATTTACAACTGTATAAAAAAAAAAATACATCTAGTAAATTCGTACATGGATATAATGACATGAAACACATGTTGAGAAACTACCCATTGGTAGCACTCTAATACTATATCTATATTAGGAGATCGCGGGGCCATCTTCTTTTCAGACTGTTCGTAGGGTTATCAGGAATAGAATAGGAAACAAGGTTAGAAACAAGAGGGTTGGGATGGTTATGAAGTTTATTATGGAAGGATAAATATCTGGATTAGGCCAAATCTACATGAGGAACATCTGGATACATAAGGAACATTAAGGTCGTTGTGGATGATTTTATTTGTAACAAAGTAAGGAGCATTGAGGATTTTACGAAGGATTTTGGATTGTAACGGTTGGATAGGAGGGGAATTCGAAGGTTTGGTGGAGCCCCATAGCTCAACTCCGTAAGTCCAAATAGGCTTTATTATAGTCATGTAAATGATTCCTTTGTAATTAATTGGAAGGTTAGAGCGTTTGTCTAGTAAGTGTTGAAGTAGTCGGAAACGTCGAGCTGTTTCCTGTCGTTTCAGTCTGGTATGAGGATTCTAAGTTAGATGTTTGTCCAAGTGGAGTCCTAGGTAACGGATTTGTTCAACAGGAATAAGTGAGGTGCTGTTAAAGGATACTGAAGGACAGGAAGTCATTGATTTAGTGTGAAGGTAATTTGATGGGATTTATTGGAATTTATTTTAATTCTCCAGTTTTGACACTAATTTAATTTAATTTAATTTAATTAATTAACTAATTAAATCACGCTTTCTCTCCCCCACTTCGGTACTTATTGCTAATTACTCTGTAATACTCAAGTTCTCAATGGCGCAGACATTTGAAGCACACCATTTGGAAATAGTAAACTATTAAAATTATTTGGGAATAGGTCTGACCACTCTTCATTTGGATTTAGTATCCCAGCAAGAGTTTCGGCGTCGTTTTTTTAGTGTTAATATAGGTAAATATTAATAAATATTTTCAAGCATTATCCTCTATTTACTTGAGGTTTTAATTTAATTTAGTTATATTAATTAACTTATTGAATAACACGCCTTCTCTCACCTCCCCTTTCGGTAAATATTGCTAATTACTCTGTATTACTTACGTTCTCTATGACGCAGACTAGGCTGATGGCACTGCCTTGCTTGATGCGGATCTCTCCAGCCCCGATGATCCTAGCTGTAGGGACTGCCACCAGCAGGTTGAAGTTTTGAGACAGGACTTCTGTTCCGTTAGACACCTATTAGGTTAATATGGGGAGGTTTATTTTTGTTCATGTTGTATAAATATTATTTAATAAATAATATACAAATATACAGGGTGTCTCATTTCTTAATGGCTCTGGAGGATGATTCTAGACAAAATTTCGTACAAAAAAGTTCATTTGATTTTTCCCAGACCAAGACCAAAACCGCCTAACTGCTGCAAGACTAATAGAAAATTCGACTTTTTTAATTAAAAATTTAGTTACTAATACTTGACAATTTTAGTTACTATATGTAAATAATTGGTGTAACCAATATACTTTTGCATTTAACTCTTCTAATTTTTCATTAGGGCTTTGTTAGGTTTCTCCTATCTAAAAAATTACAGTAATATCTCTGTAGTAATAAGCTAATATGTAACTGCAAGGCTTTTGCGAGACTCTTACCTAATATGTAACACCAAGACCTAGAACAAGACTGAGTTTACAAGTCCAAAACTCGTCTCGGTCTCGAATTTGGGCAACGGTAATTATAGTAGCCAACAAACTATGCTTGGTGAATGGGTAGCCTGTTCACCTAATTTAGGGTGGAAAATTATAGAGTTGTTTGAAAATAGAACATATTACTAAAATGAGTTTCGGCTGTTTCTTATTTCTTTCATTATTCATCTTTTTCGGCGGTCAGTTATAAATCATGGGTTAGTCTCAAGATTTTTTAAAAACATAATTTAGATTCCTTGATTGAAT
This sequence comes from Nezara viridula, assembly GCA_928085145.1. Classification (NCBI taxonomy): domain Eukaryota; kingdom Metazoa; phylum Arthropoda; class Insecta; order Hemiptera; family Pentatomidae; genus Nezara; species Nezara viridula. Next base: position 44,528,387 of record OV725082.1, on the reverse strand, counting down.
ATAATTAACAAAACATTCAGGTAGTAGCAGAGTTGTTTTTATTAAGTCAAAGGAACTTCAAGATCCTTTAAAAAAAAAAATATTCAGTAGGAATGGAACCTGTGTTTTTATTGTTGGTCTAATTACCATCTAAGTCTCTTCTATGAGGGTAATTACAAACCACAATATTTAAAAATTAAGACTAATATGTTTGCGAAACACTCAGCAATTTAAAAAAAAAAATACAATGGCTTTCGACGTCCGGGGCTTAGAGGCTATAAATTATTCAAAGTACTCCTTAATCCGGAGCTAAAAAGCTGGCTGGTTGACATTTGTAATTAAAATGGCACTAATGGAGCTCTCATAAAAAATTTATTGTTATTCAACCCCCTCTGCTCTTCTTTTTGTTTTTTATCGCCGTGTCCTGTTCAGCATTTAATTCGATCCTCCTTTAGCTACAGTGTAGTGTATCATGTTTAATCATCCACTCTTGTCCTGAAAAAAATGCAGTGCATTATCGCAATTGAGCATTTGGTAATATGAAATTACTTCCATACCTGCACAAGAGCTCTTGTATTAGATTTATATCCCTTCTTCTAGTACATTCGAGGTATACATTAGGAAAACCTGCTCATTGATATTTTATTTTTTATTAACCAAACAAAAATGTAGAACATTAGATTAAATTTGCAATCTGAAAATTTCATTCCAATGAGCAAATTTTTTGACAGCTGCACAGCTTCCCATCACGTCCGGGATATAAATCAGATCAGCAGGTCTCTTGGCCAACGCCTACGTAATCGTCGCAATGGACTGTACGGGTTTGTTGTACGATAAAGGATTTATGTCAGGAGATTCATGTTGAACGACAGTCTTTGGTGAAAGTTATTGTGGTTATCTTTTGCAGTATCTAAAATTGTAGGCACGTTTAAGTCATTATGTAGTGTATCATTTGCTACATACAACTTAACTATTTAATTGGAAATAAGGTCATTCAATTATTATTTAATAAACTATTGAATGTTCATTTCTTCTGTTTATTGACGTTTCGATCCCGGTATTTTCTTTTTATTAGTCAACCATGGGATCCTCTTCAAAGCTAGAATTTTAAAAAATAGAGCTTCGATCAGGCCAGGGACACACCGACAGTCTCAGCACCGTCCACTAGCACATATATTAAGCTACTGTACAGTACTGTACAGTACTATTTAATTGGGAATAAGGTCATATATATATATATATATATATATATATTTTTTTTTTTTTTTTTTTTTGTTCCTTTCATTGTTCATGTTTTTTTTTGAACATTTAATTTAACTTTCTCTCACTTCTCACTCTTTATACACCTCTCCTATACACAATATTAAGATGCTTAAAATTACAATAGAACCATAACAAAAAACAAAAGTATATAGATCTAGAATTAAATAACATTTTATATAACTAACTAAATATTGAATGTAACTTATATTGAACTTGAAATAGAAAGACTAATGGTTAAATACTGAGGTGACAGTAGTTTAATAACAATTAAGTGCGAATAAGAGGCGACTTTTATTATATAATTGCTTTTATGTCATTCAAAAACTTTATCAAATCACGGGCGTTATCTTTATTCATCGACCGAAGAAAGTTAGCTCCATCATCCGTAGTTTGCGGTCCTAAACTAATTCTTCTTCGCTTCTCGAATCTTTTGCAATTTAAAGGCAATGTGTCTTGGATCCTCCAAGCATTAGCAGTGACCACTCTTAGCTATACCCATTAGGTGTAGATCTTTATTGGTTCTCCCATTATTTATCCTAAACCTGATCAGCTTTACTAAGCTGGAGTGGTCGAGATAAAAATGAAAAGTAAAAATGTTGTTCAGTTTAATAGAGAGGATTTCATATTGTGAACTCTCACCATCGCTTTTTCGATTTGGTGCATCATTGTGCCTAATACGGTTACTGTTGCTATACAAGGTTCTTGTGGACAGCCACTCTAATATTAGTGAAATAATATACAACTGTGAAATAATAAAGAAGATCTTTCTTTTAGACAGTAGGGTGGCTCAGTTAAGACAGATTGGACTTAAAATGTTAAAATAATAAGTTTCCTTGTTGATTTATGGGTTCCAGTTTTTTCTAAATTGAAGAAAAATGCGCTCTATTGGCAATGGTATGAACAAAGTTCACAAAAGAAAATTTTAAATTGCCTATCATTGTTGTTTCTAAAGTGGTCTTGAGATCAGTGTGTTTCGTGCCTTCCTACTAAAAGTTTTGCTAAGAGGAAGTAGAACATTTATGTTTTCTTATCTTTATCGTCATCTTTATAATCAAATAAAGATTTAGAATTTTTCGGAGGTATGTCCATTACTGGTAACGACCCCCTGCCCATTACTAGAACATTTGAAGTTCGGAGTATCCATCACTAGTCCAAAAAAAGGAGATTAATGGAGTATAATGGAGATTATACTTGCATAACTGAATATGTTTTCAATTTTAAAGTGCTAAATAGACCTTAGAGATTATAAATGACCTATGGAGAAGTTTATAACTATAATAATTACCGCGCCATATGCCAAAAAATACAAAAAATTCCTTAGCTATGCTCATCACTGGTGCGCGCGCTTACGCTATATTCAAATATAATTTCAATAAAAAATAATTATAATTGTTTAAGTTAATGATCATTTTAATTTTCGTGTGTGTGTATGGCTGTAAAATGAATTTTAAGATATTTGTAGAATTTGTAGAACTAATGGTGGAGGCAGAGCTTGAAACTCATCGATCGATAATGAAATGATAATCGAATAGAAGCCGATTGAAAGAAGTGGGCAGAGTAACTGGCCTAGCACAATGGCCATCCATCATCTCCCCCGAGGATGGCAGCCTGCTCAGTATTCCTATCTGGTCGTTCTCTCCTCGGCTCATTCTCGACCAAGGATGTCTCCTTCGGTTCAGCCTTACCAACAACACTTTGCGAAGAATTTCGTTGCCCTTTGTTACAGTTTTTCCCAATGGTTTGCCCTATATAATTTTCTATATGGGTCGTTAAGATTGCTAAGCTTACGTTTTGAAATAGTGTAGTCCCTTTACTTATCAGTTTGTTTTTCAATGAATTGGAGCATTTGAGCCAAGTTTATGTCGAGAATGTTTTCTATTCAAGTCCTAATTTTAATAAAGGTTAGAGCACCCATAACCATAACGAGCCCAAACTCTGTCTTATCCCGACCATATTCACACACACATACACGTTTCATTTGTCTCCTCCTTCCCTCTTACAGTAGGGTTATTGTGAAGAGGGCCTTGTGTACTGAATTACATTGAATAACAAAAAAAAAAAAAAATGCAAACATTTCTTTTTTTTAATTTATTTTTATTTTAAGGCTTCAACCACTAGGGTCATTATTGCCTTATTTTCATTGAAAATTAGATTGAAAAAAAATACTGAATTACATTGAATAACAAATAAAAATTACTTTTTCTTTTTATTTTAAGGCTTCAACCAGTAGGGTCATTATTGCCTTTTTCATTGACAATTAGATTGAAAAAAATACTAAATTACCTTGTATACTGAATTACATTGAATAACAAATAAAAATATCACAGAATTACTTTTTTTTTTAATTTTTATTTTAAGGCTTCAACCACTAGGGCCATAATTGCCTTATTTTCATTGAGAATTAGATTGGAAAAATTACTTAAAACTGACAATAGAAAATTAAAATCCAAAAAGTGGAAAAATGGAATTTTCCTACTGTGGCACTTCAAAAAATAAAAATATACCAACTAGGTCACAGTATTGCTTCCTCATCATTTCTATTAGGTATATAAATAAACAAAAATGTAAATAGAAAATTTGTCAGGAAAAACTGAATTTGATTATTTGTTCATGTCCCTGACAATTCTAGATATATGTTTCGAAGATCATTCCCGAAAGTAAGGAAAATCATTTCCGAGAGTAAAAAAATTCAAATACCTCGGCTCCACAATAACTTCAATGAATTACCAACGGGCAGAAATAGAGCAGCGTATAACTAGCACAAACAGAGCTTTCTTTTCTTTCTCAAAAATATTAAAATCCCGAAAAATCTCAAACTTGTACAATGCTATAATAAAGCCAGTTATAATATACGCCTGTGCGACCTAGACACTAACCAGTATCCTAGAAAAAAGTGTTGAAACAGTTGAGAGGAAAATCCTCCGCACGATAACCGGAGCGGTCTGGGGTCAGAGTACTAACACTTGCAAAAGAAAGAACAAAGAACTACTTACAGAAACTAGTCAATCAGTATTCCGTCAATGAAGGCACGGAGGTTAAGATGGGCGGGAGACGTACTTCGTAGCAATCCATCTGAAAGCCTCTACGTAACCAATACGTATATACCAGTACTTTATAAGTACTTTATAAGTACTCATTTGAACATATTAAGGTACATATGTAAATCATTTATTGTAAATATTTATCTATGTTTTTTTTTAAATTTATTTCTTATTATTATATTTTTCATAACTACAATGGTTTGCGAACAAAAGTAATTTATCGTTCCAATTTCATTTAGTTATTTCTTACATTGCATTATTGTTTGTAGCAGCTGTTTTGCAGTATTGTGACCTTATTCCTCATCTTTCTTCTTTAATATATCTTTATAGCCATGTAAACACTTCTCTTATTACTTATGTTTTTGTTATTCTTTTATTTTAATATGTATTTTGGGCAGATTTAATGTTAATTTTTATAAGCTATATTGTTATTGTTAAGGGACTTTGTCGCAGAATAATGTTGATGGTTCTATTCTTCTTCTATTTTATATATATATATATATATATATATATATATATAGAGAGAGAGAGAGAGAGAGAGAGAAAGAGAGAGACAGAGAGAGAGAAACGCTTAAGAATAAGAGAGAAATTCATTTAATTTAACACGTTTTATATTATTATATTATAGTTATACCTATACCTCCTTGTTGTTCAATATAACCTTCCTTAGCTGTTGTTAACAGAACCTCCTCTTTCCTCCATTATGTATTTAGATGGCTTCGTGAGATGTCTACTGTTATCATTTTTTGTCTTTCTGCATATATGTGATCTTGGTTTTTCTGTCCTGATTATGCCTAAATTGGCGAAACGTTGGCAAGTTAACAATTCAACTGGGTGTTGGAGACTCATGGCTTTGTTGTTTAAATTTTTGAATTTATAACATAATCACATTTTGTCTCTTTTCTAGCTTATTGATTATTTTAGTTTCAAATATATATATATATATATATAAATATATATATATATATATATATATATATATATATATATATATATATATATATATATATATATATATATAACGATAATTACTTGAGAAGAAAATGAAAGAAACTATCTATCTGAAATGGTGTTTAAGTGATTCTTCAAGTCCTATTACAAATTTAATTATACGAACAATAGTACTTTGAGAGATAATTCTATAATATTTTTTTCATTAGATATAGTTATAGTTATTAGCTGTATATGTATTATGATTAAAAAAAAATATGTATATATATATATATATATATATATATAAATATTGTCATTATTTAAGTATTTAGCTTAGATCGCTCACAGTAAAAAAAATATAGACAAATAAAAAAATAATAAATAAATGTTTTCATATGAAGGAGGGAGAAGAAGAACCAGATAATCCAATAGATCCGCCAGTTTGGTTGTTCATATTTATTATTTTGGGTTGGCTAATTTCACGTATTTCCTCTCGCGGGCTCATTACCGCGTATGGGGAGCGTCCCACGGGTGGCGGATGGGGGGATGGTCGGTGGAAATTCCTTGGAAGTTCCTCCCGGCTAAGTCCGATGGACTCGCTGACCAACAATGAGAGGGGCCCTCCAGACTTGCTGGAGGGAGGGGACCTCCAGACTTGCTGGAGGTAGGGGCCCACCAGACTTGCTGGAGGGTGTGACGTAGGATTGAACGCCCTACTCACATATCTTTAGTTCGCCAAACACCACAAAAAGTCATGGATCTCCCTAAGGTAAAACGCTCATTATCCGGAGGTAAACTAGTCCCCCGTTCGGGTCTCCGGGTGGGGACTGCTTTAGGGGATTCATGGCGCAAGTTGAAATATAGGGATTTAAATATTGGTACGTGGAACGTAAGGAGTTTAAACACAGCAGGGGGGCTAAAATCGGTCGCGAATGAGGTAAATGGGTACAATTTGGATGTCGTGGCTCTGCAAGAGGTTCGCTGGCCAGGGGAGGGCTCAATGAGGGAAGGAAAGTACACTATTTGGTACGGAGGAAGCGGGAATCATTGTTTAGGTACCGGGTTTCTAATTAGGAATAGATTACTATCCGCTTTGAGCGACGTACAATTCTTTAGTGATAGAATTTCAGTAGCGATATTTCAGGGACGTTGGTTTAAAATCGCATTAATAAACATACATTGTCCGACCGAAGACAGTGACGATGAAGTCAAAAGTGAATTTTACGATAAACTCGAATGGGTTTATGATAAACTACCGCGAAACTACATGAAAATGATTGTAGGTGACGCGAACGCAAAGGTAGGAAGGGAAGAAGTTTATATTCCGACGATTGGTAAAGAAAGTTTGCACGAATATAGTAATGATAATGGGATCCGTCGGATAAACTTTGCCATCTCGAAAAACCTGATAATTAAAAGTACGACGTTTAAACATAAGGATATTCATAAATATACTTGGACATCACCGGATTCGCAAACACGAAATCAAATAGATCATGTCTTGATACAACACAGCTGGCAAAGCAGTATAATCAATGTACGGTCTTATCGCGGAGCAGAATGTGGGTCGGATCATGAATTGGTAATCGCGAAACTTCGACAAAAACTTAATATAAAAAAGAGAAAAGAAAACCGGTTCGATTTTGAGAATTTTAATTTGGAAAAATTAAAAAATCCATCCATTAGAACCCAATTCGAGCTAGATGTTAAGAATAGGTTTGAAGCTTTAGAGCTTCCTGACGAGGACCACGAGGATATTGACAAGTTATGGGTAGAAATCAGGGATAATATTCCTAGATACGAGTCGGTAACTCGTGTCTAGGAAAAAAGGAAAATAAGAATAACAAACCGTGGTTTGATGAAGATTGCTTAAACATGTGCGAAAAAAGAAAAGCCGCTAAATTAAAAGCTCTAAATAATCCTAGCGAAGACAATCTGGAATACTTCCGAATCTCAAAGAAGGAAACGACAAAATTGCTCAAAAATAAAAAAAGGGAGTATCTTAAAAATAAAATAATTGAAATAGAAACTAATAGAATCGAAAATAAAGTAAGAGACATGTACAAAGGTATAAACAGATCACGTAAATATGTAGGGCCCGTAACATCTGGAATTAGGGATGATAATAACAATATTCTGACCGATCCGGTTGACATATTGAATAAGTTTAAGGACCACTTTGACAATATTTTAAATACGCGAAATTGTGATCTGTGTCCTCCTTCTGAGTACCAGAGTGCTGAACCATTAATAGAAGGACCAAGTAAAGAGGAAGTTGAAGTAGCTATCGGAAAATTAAAATCATATAAAGCAGCGGGAACCGATAATATTCCTACTGAACTAATTAAGGCGTGCGGGGAAGCTGGAGTTTCTAAAATACATCGGTTGGTTAAAAATATCTGGGTGAACGAGAAATTACCTGAAGAATGGAAAGATTCTATTCTTATTCCTATTCACAAAAAGGGTCCGAGGACGGATTGTAATAACTATCGAGGAATTTCACTCCTTCCGGTATGTTATAAAATATTCACTTCAATCTTAACCAGTCGAATCACGGAATACGCCGAGGAAATTATCGGAGACTACCAATGCGGATTTAGACGGAATCGTTCGACAATTGATCAAATATTTTCTTTTCGGCAAATATTAGAGAAAAAATTGGAGTATAACGGTATTGTTCACCAGCTGTATATAGATTTTAAAAAGGCTTACGATTCTATTGCTGCCAGAAACTATATAATATTCTAATCGAGCAAGGGATTCCAAAAAAAATAGTAAATCTAGTCAGGATGTGCTTGACGGAGACATTCAATAAAGTTAGAATCGGTAATAATTTGTCCGAAAAGTTTGAGGTTCGTTCGGGTTTAAAACAGGGGGATTCTCTTTCGCCTGTCCTGTTCAATTTGGCAATAGAACATGCCATTAGGGAGGTAATGCGTACCGAGAAAGGGTTGGATCTGGGCGGAACAACATCCGTGCTGGGCTATGCTGATGATCTGGTACTGTTAAGCGAAGACAAAAATGGCGATACTACTGGTGATATCGATATAGATGTTAATATGTTTGAACAGGTAGAGAAATTCAGGTATCTAGGTTCTACGATAACTAGAAAAAACGAAATTGAAGAAGAGATTAAGGTTAGACTGAAGGCGGGAAATGCTTGTTATTTTTTTGTGACAAAACTACTTAGTTCGCGCCTCTTGTCCCGGAACTTAAAAATTAGAATCTATAAAACAATTATCTTGCCTACAGTTCTTTATGGATGCGAAACTTGGCCGCTTACATTAAGGGATGAGCAGCGTCTTAAGGTTTTTGAAAATAAAGTATTGCGTAGAATATTCGGACCGAAAAAGGATGAGTTAACCGGAGAGTTCAGACGGTTACACAACGCCGAATTGCGAGAGATGTATCCGAGTAATATAATTGAGGTAATTTCATCGCGGCGAATCAAATGGGCTTGTAAAGTTGTTGGGCTAAGTAAAGAGAGAATTCCTAAAAGGTTAGTATGTGCGGTGCCGAATGGTAAGCGTCCGAGGGGTAGACCGAAGCGAAGGTGGGAAGATTGCATTAAAGCCGATCTGAAGGGACTGGGTTTGGACGGCGAACGGTGGAGGGAGGTGTGTAATAAGCGATTGGTGGTGTCGGCATCGAATCTTCGGGTTCGTTAAGCCTTTTATTATTATTATAATTTCACGTATTTACAAAAAAGTGAGCTGCTCAAGTAAACTTCACTTTTTTGTATGGCATACAGTAGCTATGTTATTTGTCTACATTTATTTGTTAATAGATCAACTAAAAAGCATTATATTCATATGAAACGAGATAAAAATTTTTGTTGGTAACTTCTCTGAAGCTTGCGTAGTGACAGTAGATTTCCTTAGAGCAGGAACTTTAATAAGTAGGTCACTACTCGACGGTAGCAGCTGCTAAGCGGTGAATGCGGCTTAATTAACTTGCTGCTAATTGTTGGTTTTATGTGGGCGTGGATGAGGTTGATTAACTACGGATTGATATCCCTTGATTAATGAGCTGTCCAACTAAATAGTGATTTCTAAACAAGACCGAATGCCACTGTTCTCAATGATGTTATTTGTAATTTATTGGGTAAAAATCTGAATTAAATTTGCATTGCAACAGCTAAGAAAATCATTTTAAAGTTTTGCCATCAAACATTTTTTTTGGTGGAGGGGAGGAGGGTTACATTTTGACGGAAGTTTCATTTTTTGAGGGAAGGCACATTTACTATTTTTCGGAGTGAAAAGTTTCGATTCAAGAAAGAAGGGGGAAACACGGACCAAATTGCCGCAGGTGTATTTGTATATGATCTAAGATTTTTCTAATCTCGCACTGACTGTTTTTATGTATAGTTGCTGGAAAGTGAAAAAACAAGGCCAAATTTATTATTTTTTTTTTTGAAGATAAAGATGGTCCTTGGTGGTAGTCAGTAGCTTAAGTAGTGAAAACTATTTATTAAGCTTACGTTTCGACTGGACTATGCAGGTCTTTGTCAAGATACAAAAAAGGGAATATATTAAAAAGTATGGACGGATAAACTAACAAGTATATGGAAATGTAAACAAGACAAATCAAAAGAGTTGAGACATTAGACATAATATATTCTTGCCTATTGTGGCCCATAATCAGACTTAATATTTAAATTGTACATTATCATATTTAATTTCTTATATAACCTTCTTGTTATTATTTTCTTGATATTTGTAATTCATAATATCTATCTATTCATGTATTGTATTTGTAAGTAGCCAATTATATATCCCCTGGACCATCTTTTTCCTCATTATACAATTAATGATTCAACCATTGAGTATAGCATTGTAACCAAAATTAAGGAAGCATTGAAAAAAAAAAAACTCTTCTCTCTTTTGTTTCCTTTGACTAATTATTAATTCCTAATTTTAGCATGTGCATGTGCTCTGATATCTTTTATCTTGACTTATTGTATATAAAATAAGTATCTTTTTTATTATTTTTATTATCTTAAATATGTTCATATTGATCTTTAATTGTATATAGTTATTATGTTTAAATTCTCTCTTTTCCATTTTATTTTATTTCTTTTGCTTGTACATAGTATTAACTCTGTAAATATTTCTTTCTTTAAATAGATCTCTTAACTTTTTTTTTTTTGCTGCTTTATAAAAATATCCAACTTAATCTCTTCTCACCTGGGCTAGCATGGTAGAATAAATATTTAATGATGGCCAAATAATTGGTGGGTACCTTATATTTTATAGATTTATCTCTTAAGAGATATGAAAGGCCAGGCAAAGCCAGGCGCTCAACAAGTAAAAATTCCGATAGAAAATTATGTTTATTAAAATTTATTTTATTATCCTTTTTTTGGTCATAGCAAATAATTTTATGTTTTAATTTTAATGAAGTAGAATTATGTTTCTAATAATGTATAGTTTTATGTATTTTTGTAAAGTACATAATATATATTTATATGAAATGTATCAAAAAATAAACGATACTCTCAAAGGTTACTTTGAATGGGGTTAAAAAAAGGAAGATATATATATATATATATATATATATATATATATATATATATATATATATATATATATATATATATATATATATGTATATATATATATATATATATATATATATATATATATATATGTGTGTGTGTGTGTGTGTGTTTAAATTTTTTTTAATACAAATTATTACAATACAGGTATGCTAAATTTATATTAAATTGAAATATTAATTTAGTTAACTCGTTTTAATGATTTTTAAAGAAGCGATATCAACGTATTTAAAATACGTTACGTTTATAATTACATTATAATTTATAATTATTATATATAATATAATTTATATACATTATAATTACGTTTTCAATTTACTACTTCGAAATATGAACACCTTTATAAATGATTCCCTCTGATGCTTTAAGTGAATAGACTCCATCCGAGTTTGACAGTCATTCATAAAGCTACCAATCCTTGACTAATTTCACGTCCATCCGCCAGCCCTTTTCAGCGAATGGGGTCGGCTTATCCCGCAAGAAGTTCTGAACGGAAATCTCTCGCTGTCAATCACCTTCGAGGCACTCGTCGATCCGATCCATATCGACCCCACAACCCTGCCTGGTTGAAAAGCTGCGGTTAATGCAGTAGGGTTGGATTATTGTTACTCTTTTCACACTCATTTGGTTTTAAACTTCCGTTTAAACAGAACTTAGCTGTGTTAAGCTGCTCAAATGTCCTCTTCAAATAGTTACAATGGCAAACTCTACTTTAGTTACTTAAATCAAATATTTTTTAAGTTATCGCTTCTAATTCATAAAAAAACGTGACTCGCTTAAAAAACACAAATTCAAATTCAAATTCTGCTGGCAATCGGGCAATTGCTTATATAAAATTTTTTGTAGATGTCGATGTCTTCTGTCAACCTTTTAAATATTTCCGTCTAGTCACGGGTCATTCTATATAAGGAAATACTTAAGTGTGTATATTATATATATTTCTCACCACTATGCTGAGTTAGGGTGCCTCTTTCCTCCCTTCCGAAGGAAATATTTCCTGGACACATTCCTTTTCTAAATAATCATCGTCCGTCCTACGCATAAAATCTCCTACAATTCAAATTATCAATCCACACCCTCTCCACAAGATTACATCCTTCTGACCTTTACACTCCTTTACACAAATCTACCTCATTTAAATATTCCTTTGTTATCCGTCCCACTGCATTATGGAATTCCATACCATTAAAAATCCGCCATGCACCATCCTTATCCAGATTTAAAAACCCTCTTATTCCAATTCCTCTTCACAGTTCAATCAGATGCTGGCTAAGTATATATTATGCAACAAGATTCTTTATACATTATTTTTTTTCATCTGTTTTGAGTATGAAACAGAATTTCGATCACCTCTCACAGAGCAGTGTGAGTAGGTATAATTTTTTATTATTGTTGTTACCTTTTATCTTTTCTATTCATAAGAGTATATTTTTTTGAAGTGTATTTTATTTTATTTAAAAGTATTATACTCTCCTCTCTATGTGGGTATGTATGTATGCCTCTGTTTTATTCTTTTTCTGCTCGTAATCTATTGCGTCACAGGTAGATCACAATACTTGTCTACTTTTTCACAATACCTTCACATGTTTTCACTTAAACGTCTTAAGGAACATATATAAATCATTTATTTACTCTAGTTATTTCCTTTTATTCTTATTTTTATTTTTTTATTATAGCAATAGTGCTATTATAGCACTTAAATTGGTTGCCTATAAAACATTTAGCATTTCTTTCCAATTTTATTTAGTTATAAGTATGTTGTTGTTTTTTGTACCAATATTGTAACCGTTGTACTCATCTGCTTTCCTTAATATACCCTCCAAAACTATGTATATACTCATTTTATTACTTAGATATTAGTTACTCTTTATTAATATAAGTCATCTGGCCAGATTTATTGTCAATTGGTTTAAACAATATTGTTATTCTCAAGGGACCTAGTCACACTGCGTTTGTTCCATGCACTCAAGAATAATGCCCGAAACGACCTATGATGAATATCTCGAACTAATGGTCGTGTGAGAGTATATTTTGGATGTATATATATATATTGTTATTCTCAAAGAAACTAGTCACAGAATAAAGATGATTTTCTATTTATATTTATATATAAATAAATATATATATAAATATAAATAGAAAATCATCTTTATTGAATAACAATATATATATATATATATATATATATATATATATATATATATATATATACATCCAAAATATACTCTCACACGATCATTAGTTCGAGATATTCATCATAGGTCGTTTCGGGCATTATTCTTGAGTGCATGGAACAAACGCAGTGTGACTTTTTCAGTTTAAAGTATTTCTTAATAAATAGTTGAAAAAACGTTTGTCATTATTATCTACGATTCAAATGAGGTTGTACTGGATATTGGTTTTCATAAATTGATGATAATGTTGTATATATATATTGATAATGTTGTACGAACATATTTATTGCTGATTTGTGGGACCCATTAGACAACTTGTTCCTCTAAACTCCCTCCCCCCAACGCTAGCCTTTGATCAACTCCTAAAAGCCTGAGTTCAGGTCGGGCTATGTTGACCAGAACGCCTGTTCCTATTTGAGGCCTTGCCGCTTCAAACGGTCTGGGATTTAATCAGGAGTATTATTAACTTATAAAGTGATTGGTTTGTGATCAGATAGTTATGGCCAGTCAGTGCTTTGTTAATATAAATCGATATCGAATACAAAGGACCCGCTCTGCGGTGATGATATAGTTCTCAACTAAGATCGTTAAGTCGCCTATTCTCGAATAACAAGCCATTGCCCTACAGTCCGTTCAAATACAGCTATGTATTTGCGTAAGCTCATTTCGAAAACCAAACCCCATATTAATTACTTTTCATATTGAAGCTAGTGCTATTAACTAACAGTTGCGTTGATATACTCTTAAGGAGTGAATAGATCCGAGAGTTAGTTGTAATCAGCACTAAGAACGGCTTGGATTACAGGTGTGCAGGACTCGGATCAGACCGTGTGCTAAGCCTGATAGGAGGCATTAGGAAGGCTGAACCAGCACTTAGACAGGCCAAATTGCATGTCAGAATCCCTTTATTTACAAGGGTATAACTACTAACTGCTATAGCTATTACTTTAGTTGATAAAGGTTTCAAATAGTTAATATTTTTTCTTTGGAATTGTATTAAACATGACTTTAATTTATCTATGGTAAAAAAAAAACAAAAAAAACATTAAACATTTTTATAACTACGTCCCTTAACATTTGTATCTAACACTGCATAACTTAATTCTACCAACATTAAAAGGATGTACAAAAGAAAACATCCTTAGGTGTTGTTACGGGCCTTGAGTGTTAAACATTAAAAATATATCACTTCGAGATAAAGCATTATTATTGTCCAAATACCTATCTAAGGACAACTAAGGAATTCTAGAAATCAATATTCACCGAGTATAGCTATTTTTTCATTAGCTGTATCGTGAATAGCTATAACGGGCATTAACATTTATAATTTACTTTTTGATTATTATAAAACGAGTCACATCAAGCACCTACAATCCGGCCCAAAAAAGTTTCTTTGATTACATAATAGAATTTTTAAAAATTATGAAATTTAGCACATTACTCACACAGGAGGTTGGCACAACATTTGTTTTGGGTGTTTTTTTTTTCTTAGAGAGCTTAATTCTCAGCTGAAGCCTCACTCATTGTTTAGGAAAATAAGTAAGTTTAGAAATTTTATTTTTACTAAGTATACCAGGATTTTTACTAAGTTTAACATGAGGCAACATAAGAATTTTTTTTTTTTTAGTGGTCTGTATCAATGCACTAGTGAGGAATATGCATTGTAAAAACAAAGTCACTCACCCTTTCTGCTGGCATAAGGCGATTTATTACTTGGCAATATTCCTTCACCGCTCCTTCTTTACTGGTACGTCTTTCTAGGAAGAGCGCCTTTGCTAGAGTGCTACGAAGCCAAGTCTTGAGACTTAAAAGTGTTATCATTATTTTCGCAACCTAAGAAGTTTGGAGATCCCTGATTTAAGTCACTAAATTAAAAATCGATCAATATATATGTGCATAACCTTCCCTTTCCTTAGAGTGAAAATACGATCTGAAGTTTTTTTTTTTTAATTAATGGATCGCACCCTACACCTCAATATTCATTATACTCTATTCACCTGACATCTGTAAGGTCCTTCATCCTTCTTCATGACATGCTTGATCAATAGTTTCCAGTCATCCGGATCCTCTCTGTGTCTAATCTGGAACCTCTGGTCGTGGGCGAAACTGTATATCCCATAGGTGAGGACATGCTTGTCTTTCATACGAATCCATCCTACCTAAGATCAAAAATTAATGTTGAATTTATGGTAATAGTTTATTAGTTTATGACAATAATAAAAACATCTATTAATACCGAACATTGTTTTTTTTTTAGAAGTTATGTTCAATGTCGTTTTCCTACTGTAGTTTCATATGTGTCACGTATTTGTCGTGAGGTTTTGTATTTTTTTTTTTTGAGTCTGATGTGGTTTGATTTAATCAAAAGAGGTTAGTAGCCTTCCTTGCCTTAGATGTGGTTAGTTAATTTGAGTTTTCCGTGGTAGAATTTCATTTAGATATTATCACTTGTTAAATCCAGTTTTCAATTTATTCAAATTTTCGTGAAAATAATTCGCATAAGCATGTCGGTGAATGAACAAGCGGCGGTGTAGAATGGAAATAAGTAAATAAAATGTAACATAAGATGGAGGAATTGACTTTCTATATAATAAAAAAACCTATCGCGGTGCGCGCATCATACAACTTTCACTTACTCTTCTCACAGGAGAAATAAATATTTTCAGACAAAGGGAAGAAAAACAAAAAATCACAGATATGACAACATATTTTTTGAAACATTCTATTATCGTATGTTTTTCATAGTCATAATTTCATAATTATAATTATATTTTTAATGATGTAGAGATGGTTGACCTTAGATATTATATGAGAAGGAGTTGATCCGGGGGTGCGGTCAATAAATACTAAATTAAACAAATAGTAATTATTTAATTTTTGCCGACGTTTCGACCCAATTTGCAGGTCTTCATCAGGGCTACAAAAGATACAAAACATGGTGAATATAAAATAAATGAATATAAGTAGATATAAAATAAGAAGAAGTTGTCTGATACAGAAATAAAAAGATGATCTCAGAGATATAGTGGGTGACAATGCAATGGGTGACAAATACTATTTGTTTAATTTAGTATTTATTTGACCGGACCCCGATCAACCGACATTACCACTTTCAGTTAGCCTATTTCAATGAAAAAGTTGCTGTAAAATATGAACCAGGTATAAATATTAAATACGCAATTTCAGTTTCATACGACTTTTCGTTTTTGAGTTAGGCTGTTCCCTCACGCACACATACATAGACCATTTTTCGGGACTTGGTTATTTGGACTTAGGTGATTCCAAAACATATTTTTCTGTTAAAAACTATAATTTTCACGATCTTAATACCTTCCCTTACAATATATTAAATATATAGGTAAGTGAAAATGAAAATACATTAAGCTTCCTCGAATATGTTGGCAAAATCTCTTTCTAAAGAAAAAAAAAAGAGAGAAATAAATAATGACAATAATGAAAAATGAAAATTTCTTCTTTTATCTAAAAATATTTGAGTAAATTTCCCTCTTGCGTCAAATATTTAGCCCCAAGTATTTGACCCCATAACATTTTTCAAATTCCCTTCTCTACATACTTAATACAGCGCAATTATTCAGAGAAATATGATTTTGTTGTCTAGAAATTTGTGCAAAAATCTGTTTTAAAGAGATTTCACACATTATTTTTATACTCTATTAAAAAATAATTGCTATGAATAAAATGCAAATTACATTGGTTTTATTTAATTTGTGTTCTTTCATTATGATGGACTATATAATATAATTATAAAGGTTAAATAATTATATTTACGGAATAATGCAAAACATATAAGTAATATTCCTTAATACCTTTGTGCTTAAGACATAAAATTTACATTTACATGAACATAATATCAATCGAGCGAATGACCGAGGGTATCATATATACCTTAGTACATAGTACCGACCCCTTTTTATCAAATTATTAACATCCGCCTAAAACTTCGTGAATATCTTCACTTCATTGTAACCTACTACTTTTTTATTTACGAAAATTCTCGGAATTGGGACGTTTTCAATCTGGAGATCGGCAAACTGTTCATTTAAAAAGGCATTAAAAATCATGAGCACCTATTGCTTTCAATTGAATATGAGAATAATTTGATTACGAAATCAAGAATAAAAGTGGCCTACAAAAATATTGGGCCGTTTGGAGTGATCTCCATCCCAAAAATGACAGAATAGACAGTTATATGGGCCAGACGGCTCAATATATTTGTTGGACACCTTTTTTTTTCGATTTTGTGATCAAATAATCTCACGATTCAAGGGAAAAGCAAAGGGGTATTCAAGAGTTTTTAGTTCCTAATTAAATTAATTACTTTAATGAGTAAATGCAATTTCTGAGAATTTTAGAAGATAAAAAATTTGTAGGTTACAACAAGATGAAACAATTCATGAAGTTTTTGGCGGATTTTAATAATTTGATAAAAAGGAGTTGGTACCACTCACTGAGTATAAATTGATGGCTAAATTTATAGCTATGATTGACTACTGGATCTGTATGATTTGTGTGGAAAATATTTTAATATCTCAGATTATTACAGGCAGGGACTAATAGAAATGGTTGATAACATTAAAGAAAGAAAATTTATATATTTTTCAATAAAAAATTAAATAAAAAGTCAGAACTACAAAAATAAAATATATATATTTATTTTTTTTTATTTTAAACTGATCACCCCAACCGATATTCTCTTCAACTAAATTCTTTATTTATATTTTTCAATAAAATATTAAATAAAATGTCAGAACTACAAAAAGAAAATATATATATTTATTTATTTTTTATTTTAAACTGATCACCCCAACCGATACTCTCCTCAACTAAATATTTTATTTATATTTTTCAATAACGTATTAAATAAAGAGTCAGAACTAAGAAAAATGATTTAGCTGAAGAGAATAGCCATAGGGATGATCAGTTTGAAATAAAAAAGTAGAAATAAATAAATATATTTATTTATTTTTTGACTGATCATCCCAACCATTCTTCTCTTCAATTATGCGCTGCAATCAACCATTAATCCACAATTACGAAAATAATGTAGGATTTACTTTTGGAAATGCACTTTGATATTTATAATATGTAATATTTTTGTAATTCAATTTTTTTTTCTTTCGATTTTATGATAAAATTATCTTACGATTCAAGTGGAAACCGAATGAATATTTTGAAAAGGTCCCATTTTTGAGAATTTTTGAAAATAAAAAAATTGTTGGTTGCGGGCTATGGTAAGGCCATTCATGAAGTTTTAGGTGGATGTTAATGATTTGATAAAAGGGGGCCTAAACAACAGACTAATTGGTTTCGGTTCGGCAATCAAATCAGTCTAACATTTCGAGGTTGATGACTTGTAGAAGTTTCAATCGAACTATATTTTTATAATTAGTAATTTGTATTATTTATTATATTTGTTTATTTAGAAATATCACATTCTGTCACATCAAGGACATTTGTAATAGTGTTCAGAGAACACACTCACACTCTATTTACAATAAATAAAAAAAAAATAATAATAATAATACAGAAACTTAATAATAATAAATACAATAAAATAAAATTAAAATAAATACAATAAAATAAAATAAAAATAAATACAATAAATAAAATAAATGTATATAAACAAAAGAACTAACCTAATCATACACACTCGGGCTTGAGTGGAGGATCTGGCCATTGCCAAAACTCCAATAGATGCTTATTTACAGAAGGTCTCTGGGCCACTGCCGCTTCAACCTTCGAGGAGGATTGTAAGGATGGGTGTTGCTGGATAGAGATTGTGCAAGGGGATTTGGATGATAGGTAAGGTTCTGGTGAAATTTGGAGAATTTTTCTGGAATAAGGTCTAGGACAAATGGGATATTAAGGTCATGGTGTAGGATTTTGTTATTTACATAGAACGGAGCATCAACTATTGTTCGAAGGACTTTAGATTGAAAGGATTGAATACGTTTGATGTTAGAAGCTTTTGCTGTCCCCCACAGTTCAAGTCCGTATGTCCATATAGGTTTCAGTATTGTCTTGTAGATAAGTAATTTGTTTTCAATAGAAAGTTTGGATTTTCTGTTTAGTAGTCTGTATAGCTGGCCGTATCGTCGGTTGAGTTCTTGTCTTTTGAGTCTAGTATGTGGGTTCCACGTTAGTCTTCGGTCTAAATGAAAACCAAGATACCGGACTGTGTCTGAGTAAGGAAGCTGGATGGAATTAAAGTGTACTGGTGGACAGGAGCTGCGTCGGAGTGTAAAGGTAATATGTTGGCATTTAGATTCATTAACTTTAATGCGCCAGTTATTACACCAGTGCTCAATCAAGGTGAGGTGGTTTTGGAGATTTAAGGATGCTATGTTGGGATCAGAGTTGGATGATAAGATTGCGGTGTCGTCAGCGAATGTTGCAAGAAAAGTATCGGGATGAACAGGGATGTCAGCAGTAAAGAGGATGTAAAGCACGGGACCCAAGACGCTGCCTTGGGGAACACCGACTTTAACGGAGTAGATATTGGAAAATTCTGTTCCACAGCGAACTCGGAAGGAGCGGTCAGAGAGGTAGGATCGGAGGACTAGGTACAAGGACTGAGGTAAATGGATTTTAAGCTTGAAGAGCAGTCCGGAGTGCCATACCCGGTCAAATGCCTGTGCAATGTCCAGAAATGCACCCGAGCAGTATTCCTTGTTTTCTAGAGCTGAGGAAATATGATCAACAACTCGGAGTCCTTGTTGAACAGTAGAATGTTGGGAGCGAAAACCAAACTGATGGGAAGGAATATTTTGGGATTCTATAATGGGTAGGATTCGTTTCAACAGGATCTTTTCAAAAATTTTTGAAAGGATTGGGAGTAGGCTAATTGGTCTATAGGATGTTGAGATATTGGGAGGTTTGCCTGGTTTTGGGAAAAGGATAATAGTGGAGTGTTTCCATAGCAGAGGGAAGTGGGTGGTGCGTAGGATACAATTGTAGATATATGTAAGGAATATGACTGCTTTGGATGGAAGTTGTCGAAGGATTTGAGGGGTAAGGAGATCATGTCCAGGAGCTTTACGGGGGATTAGTTTTTTTAATTGAAATTTCACTTCGGAAGGATGAATAGCTTTTGGGGGCAAGGAAAGTGGGATTGGTGATGTAAGGAGTTCTTCTACTGTTATGGTGTGGGCAGGATGGGATTCCGGATGTGAAATAAATGTATTGGATAGGTGAATGGCGAACTCCTCAGCCTTATCTTCGTCAGATGCTGCCCAGGAGCCATCATCTCGTCGGAGGGGATGGGAAATGCGGTGAGGATTTAGGATTTTGGTTGTGGTTTTCCAAAGGGAATTGTCGCGAGAAGAGAGGGAGGATAGGTAGGAGTTGAAGGAATGTGATCTGAAGGTGGCTAATTCCAGTTTTAATTTTTTGCAGTAATAATTATAGGAGCAGCGGTCGGCAGGATGTCGGGTACGTTGCCACAATAATCTGGCACGGCGTTTGGTGTGGATTAGGTCAAGGAGGTGTTGGGGTAGAATGGTCTTTTTAGGAATTCTGGAGGAGTCTTTAGGGAAGGAGGCAGTCCAGGCGGCTTGTTGGATTGTGGTAGTAAAGGAATTTACGGCACTATCAAGGTCATCGGGAGTTTTGAGGGATATGTTGAGATCAATATTATCGGAGATTATTTGGCGGAAAAGGTCCCAGCTTACTGGGCCCCTAATGAATGACGGTGGAGAAGGTTTGGGAACAGGTTCAAGTGAAACATTAAGGATTAGAGGACTATGGTCAGAGGAAAGTTCATTTAGACGTGTAATGGAACAATTGAGGGGACTTAAGCCGCTGTGGATAAAGAAATCAAGAAGATCAGGATTACGGTTGGGATCTGTGGGCCAGTAGGTAGGAGAGTTGGGGGAAAGGAGGTGAAAACGTTGGGAATTGAGTGCAGACAGCAGGGTTCGGCCACGAGAATTCGTGGTTCTGGAACCCCATTGTTGGTGCTTGGCATTTAGGTCTGCACCCAAGATGAAGTGATGTCCTAAGGAGTCGAGGAGAGAACTGAATTGGGCATTGGATATGGATCGGTTAGGAGGGCAATACGCTGATGCAAGAGTGACCGGAAAGGAGAAGGTTTTTATCACGATAGCGGTGGACTGTAGGAAATCATGTATTGGTAATGGGAGTACGTGATGGGAGAGGGATTGGTGTACAATTACAGCAGTACCGGCATGTGCTTTTCCGTCAGGGTGGTCAGTACGATATGTCAGGTATTGTGGTATATTGAAGTGCTGTTTAGTGGTTAGTCGAGTTTCAGTAATTAGTGCCACATCAATGTTCTTGTCAAGTAGTAAAGTAGATAGTTCGTCTGTATGATTTCTAACACCATTCGCATTCCAAAGGAGAATGGATATGGGTTTAGGGATGTGAGTCATTTAAGGATTTTTCAGAGGAGGGATGAGGTGAGATACGAGATTCGTGAGGAGTGATATGAGTGGAGTAACAAGGGATTTGAAATCGGTGAGGAAAGATGCTAACAAACTTGTGAGATCTGTTGCATTTGAAGGAGGAGGAATATGAGGAATTTGTTGTTGGTGGTCAGGTATATTAGGATGAAGAGGATTTTGAGGTTGGGTTTGAGGTTGTTGTGGCAGGGCTTGACATTTATCGGTTAAAGTCTTACCTCTAAGTAGTTGGGAGAATGATACATCATTGTTTACAATTCTGGAAGGCTCTCTCTCTCTTCTTGTTCTTAGTGCTTCATCTTGAATCCGGTTTTTCTGGTGTCTGGTTTTGAGATTCTTGTAAATTTGGCAGCCTTTGTAGTTGGCCGGGTGTTCCTCCAAGCATAGGGCACATACTGCTGGATCTTGTATAGGTTTGGTGCACTCTACAGATTTGTGCTGTTCACCGCACTTCACGCAACGCGGCAGATGGTGGCAATATGTCTTCGTGTGGCCATAGGTCTGACAATTATGGCACTGCACGATGTCTCTCTTGGGATATGGCTTCTCAACTTTCACCATTGTGTAGTATATTCTTGTGATATCATATATTTTTTCGATACCTGGTGATGGC
The DNA here is from genome assembly GCA_928085145.1 of Nezara viridula. Taxonomy (NCBI): domain Eukaryota; kingdom Metazoa; phylum Arthropoda; class Insecta; order Hemiptera; family Pentatomidae; genus Nezara; species Nezara viridula. The sequence goes on along the minus strand of OV725082.1, from coordinate 44,506,386 downwards.
TCCAAGTCCACGAAAAACAATGGTAGTGGGATCCTATTTCGTAATCCTGGCTGCTCCCTGTCCTCCTTCAAAACGTTTGTTACCTGGCGTACATTGAAACCAAGCGTCGTTAGTTCTTCTTTAATAACTTCAGTGGGGGTTGAGGAATGTAAATTTCTTATCACTACTCGTAAAGCTCTTTCCTGCCTCAGCTGGTAAGTGTGAAAATTCGCATTTGTTTCTGATAAGTACTTCACTATTTTTCGGTAGGCTTCTGCAGAATCAGGTGTTATTTTGGTGTCATTGGTCCTGTTAAGGCATGAATAACTGCCAGAGCAGATTTTATTTAGTTGGGTGCAGAACATCTGGAAATTTTTTATATTTTTCACAAATATCGGAGGAGGCTTTGGTTCTCTGGGTATTGCTGCAGACTCCATTACTTCTCTGTCATTTTGAAGCACTTGGTAGGGGTTTGGAGTAAAGAAAGGTGATTCTTCAATCGTTTCTTGTGCAGACGTACCTGGTTGGGGCTGAGGTTCTGGTTCTGAAGTGTTCATTTTGGTCACTGGAGGTATTTCTCGTAGGCAGCGACGAGTCCTTTGTTTGGCTGGTGAGCTAACTCCGTCTGACCGAGACCTCTTGGGCACCTTACTGGCCATCACTTGCTGATCATACCGCATATCATAAGAGAAAAAAAAAAAAATAAATAAAAAAAAAAATTTTTTTTTTTTTTTTTTTCTTAAAATAACAAAAAAAAAGATGCCAACAGTAAATATCAACTGCTCTGATATACACTTAACTGTATCACGTGAATAATCAGAGAGATTCCGCTATAAAATTGGTAAAAACTGAATTTGTATTATAACTATTTAAATAGTTTTTGAAAACAAAGCGTGACAAAACCAATTATAATCAAGGTGCCCACCATATTAAATATAATTTCTCATATGTTTTTTCCCTCTCCCCTCATGTTTCCTCAGTTTCAACCGAAACTCTCAACTGCATATTTTTTTTTTTTTTGGTTTATTTCACACACCCTTTATGTCCATTATTACTTCTTTTTTATTATTTTTCTTTTTCTTCCATTCTCTCCTTGAGATCTGTAGGATTATATCCATTGTTCCGCATATTATCGATCGTCCTTATTCTATATTTCCAATAATCTACAATAATTGTTATTATTTATTTACTTTAGTTTAGGGTCTTGTTATATAGTTATATTTCGTTTACTCTGTTTATGTAGTTTATTGTTGTTAATATTTCTTCGTATTTGCTATTCTAAGTGTGTGTAATTTTAATAAGTTTATTCACATTGTTTATATTTTGTATCTGAGCGTTATGTAACTGCCACATTGTTCTTAAGGATTTTGTTTCTTGTTCGTTCTGGTAAAGAAGAAGACCTGCAAAGTCAGGTCGAAACGTTGGCTTTAAATGAATAGTTTGTTACTAATTTAGTCTATTTATGACCGCCAACCGGACCATTTTCTTACTCAATAATATACCACGGTCAACCATCAAGTATTCACTGTATAAATATATACATATTTTTCTTCGTTTAGTTGAAAAGTTTTCTAGAATGTCCGTTTATGCACTGCTCATCTTAAGGGTTGCACCGCATGGGCATTATCCACGCCACTGGGAGCAGATGAACTTTATAAATTATTTTTGGCTTAAAATGAATTTGAAGAGGAATCAGAAAAGGTGGGGAAGAAAGAAGGGGGGGAGGGCGGAGCGTAAGGTAGTATAATAAGAACCCTCGGTTGAAGAACTCTTTCAGAAGAGCTGCTTTGACTCCCCAGGCAGATCTAAAGGAGCCATCCATTTAGTCAGTATTTACTTGGCTCTTAAGGGATCTTCCGTGAGATAGCAAGGCTAACGAAGGACCATTAGGGCTTCGGCTCCCGTCTAGATAACTACCTTCCCGCTAGTCCCTTCTTTCTTTATTTGTTTCTCTCCTTTAAGATTCTTCGGCACAATAAAAGAAACTTCGGGGCTCTCGGGTAGTCGGTATTCAAGTGGTTTCTTATCCGAAAATGAAAATGAAACAAAGCAATAAGTGTAAATAAAAAAAAAAGTTTCTCGTTTGGGGTTCTCCAGATATTTCGTATGAACCTTAAAGATCCTAGTGATTGGTGCACAGTACTTGGGTGTAATTGTTCCTGTGTAATTTTTTTTTTTAACAAACTACATAAGTTAGCGATGTAATAAATTATTAAACGCATCTGTTTTTGAATAATGAAAAATGTCAAGTAGGCTTCTCCGCTTTCCATACTGCGGAAGAAGAAAGAGAGATTTCTAAAAGAAAGATTAGATCTGACTGAAAAATACAAATGGATCTCGTAAAAGATGAAAACAATATAATAAAAATATTTGGGATAACCCATACTTTACAGTGTTTGAAACATGCACTGTTTATTAGCGACAATTCAGAAAAAAATAAATAAAAAGAATAGAAGTGAATTTAGAGAAAAAAAAAAGAGCAAAAAACAAGTTAATTTAGAAAAGAGTTTATGAAGACATTCAAGAACTTTTTTCTATGACAGATAGAGTTATTTATGTATTTTATAAAAAATTAAATGAGTATTGTTATAATTTTGGTTTATTATTTTCAATAATCAACCATTGTGATCGACCAAAAAATTCAAAAACTTAACCACCTCTCAAAATTTGAGGTTTCAGGTTTCACGATGCGTAGAATTCGAAAATCGAATAAAAAAAAAAAACTACTGGACCAATTTCTTTATAATTTTGATATAAAATCAGAGGTCATCCAAGGATGATCCTCCTTCATCGACATTACTATCCGCCTTTTATTTTCAAAATGGCGGCCGAAAAACCTGCGTTGCTATAGACTATAGCTCCTAAACAAATGTACCGATTCCAATGAAACTTCGCTAAAGTCATTCTATCGACGCACTTTAAATTTATCTATATAACATACTTCAATGAAAAGAAGCTGGAAAAAAAGTTACGTGGCATGGTAAAATTAAATTCTCAATAACTCAAACAGTTTACATTTTTCTGTAGGTATTGTTAATTTAGTTTTATTGTGGTTCGTTAGTATAGTTGTTTAAAAGTTTACGAAATTTCCTAAAAAATAAAAAAAAAGTCGTTAAAATCGGACAATTCGGAGCAAAGATATGGTCTCCGGTTTTTTTAAATTTTGAATGTGTTACTGAAGTAATGCTATTTTATTTTTTTTTTAGCTTATTACTAATGATTAAAAAAAAAGTTCAGTGTAATAATTGGAATCACCTTTTATTTATTTTTCTTTATAACTAGGAAGGTAATGTTACTTTAGATGTATTATTGTTTGGAAATAATAAACCATTGTGAAATAATTTGCAGCATTTTGTTATTACACTCATTCAGCTTTGATTTCTGTATATATTTTAACAATCTTTTTATTAATGTATTAAGATTTTTCTGCGAGCGTTTTATCATTTCTTATTGTTCTAATCTCTTAGATTAGGGGAAGCCTTTTCTGTTAGAACCCAAAACAAATATTCACCGTCATGTTCTTGAGATTAGTGACTCTGCAGGACAGGTAAACGGTTGACCCGAGCTCAGCTGTGACGTTGGTATTGAGGGTATTGTCGAAGACGGGCATATCCTCGGAAGACTGCGTGGCTCTGGAGCGGCGCCTCCCAACTTTGTCCACCTCTTTCATCTTCTCCAGCATTTCCTCCATAGGATGCTCTTGGCTACCTGGGAAAGACAATTAGAGTGTGTAAATAGGACAAGAGTTAAATTCACATAGCTAATATAAAATCCTAAAATGTATGCTATATTTTACTCATGAAAAGAGATAGAAGTTTACTAATGCTATTGAATATGATCTATTTTATATATAAAAACTGTAAATTTTCCAGCAATCGTTTATTTAACTAATCCCTCTTTGGCATACCTTTGGCTTAGTTTTGGGAAAAATTAAAAAAAAAAAACTTATTCATTCTTTTCTTAATTCATTATATTATTACAGTGCAACGCCATTAGTGCAGAAATTGTATGCAACAGGAATATTTCTGGATACCGCTCAAGCATCTGAAAGAATGTGGCTTAAAGGGCTTCATTTTAAACCTAAGAGGATTTTTCCTATATGGACCTACGCTTCACAAATATACGGAACAGCCAAAACGACCCATGTAATGAAGCTCCATGGTACTTCACAAATGTTACTTTACGTAAATATCTAATCAGTTAACGACCATATACGAACACACTACAAAATATTTCACAATAACTTACATGGCCATACTAACACACTCATACAAGCATGGCTACGATTAATATGCCCGAAAAAGAACTAAAGAAGCGTATGAGGGATTTCCTCGCTTAAAAATATACTAAAATCTTGACCGCTAGGCACTTCTCTCCCTCAAGAAATGGCGAAGAAATGAAGAAAAAAAAAAAGATTATATGATTATTCCGGGTAAGATCTACAGAGAGAGAGAGAGTTAGTGACGGGCCAGTGATTCATAGTTCAATTCCGTCACGTGGGTGCTGCCCTATCTCGTTTGATTTGCATACTGTAGGGTCTCCCGTGAAGGCACCGGACAGAGGAGGCGCAGAAGCAAACGGACTCCACCCTTGGAGAAGATCTACAATAAAGGGGAGGAATCCATAACATGTGAGGTTAAAGTAGCCACGTGTAACTGGTCTACGGCGTAGCTAAATATCTTAACACCATTATAACCTTAAATTTTATTTTTTAAATCTACGTTTTACCTTAAAATATTTATGAAGCCCAAGCATGCGCTATTAATGATTGTAGAATTATATAAATATATATCTGTATATAAGGGGCTGGGGTAGCCTTGCTGGCTAATTAAAGTTAAAAAACGCCGAGCTTGGCTAGTAGCACTTAGATAGGTGACCGTCCACCAAGGAATGCCTGACCGAGATACCCCGCTCCTCCGAGGATACTTGAGGCCCGTCAGTCTACTGGAGGCAACTCACACCGACCAGACGTAGACTTGATAACTCTACCCCGCACTTTAAATCGGGAATCGGGGTGTGGTCTAGGAAACCACACTCGCGGTCAAAGATCTTCATAGTCTGTAGCTCCAACCGAAAACAAAAAAAAAAAGAATATATATATATATTTAATTTTCTAGTCCCATCCTTCGGGTTTGGTGCCATTTTCTCATAATCTAACATATGTCTATTATAGGCCATAGGTCACCAAAAAAACACAGTTTTTTTATATATTACATGTATGTTGATTCCAACGTTTCGGCTTCAGGAGCCATTTTCAAGAACCTGCAAACATGCACCTTGCCATAAAATTTTTAAAATTTGTAATTACGATATGACTCGTCCTAATTCATTCTTTTATTTCAAAGAATGTCGTTTTCCGTTTCTCTATTTGCAGACGGTATCAAGAAAGTATTGTTCTTCAATAGGGCATTCATACAGTCCTGTATATATATACTATATATTATATATATATATATTTATTTATTTATTTATTCCAGGCGCTATGGTCCTGTCAGAACCCTAGGCCTCTCTTATGATCCTTCGCCACTCTCCTCTGTCTCGAGCGAGCTTTCTCCATCTTCTTATATATATATATATATATATATATATATATATATATATATATATATTGCTAAAAACAGTTTCGTCTTATTTTAAAGATCTTTTTAAACATGTAAGTGATACAATCACTGTGATATGATGAAAATTGCCAAAGTTATGAAGTTTTTACTTATACTAAGTAATTAAAACCATAGCTGTCGGTAGTAAAAAAAACTTCGTTTTCAGTCATTGGAAAATTTATACGCACGACATTTATAAACACGAAAAGTATTCAATTCAATATTCAATCTTTAATAGTATTAAGGGAAGAACCTTATACAAATGAAGAACCCTAAACACGAAAAGTATTTAAGAAAAAAAAAAATTTTGATCGGCTGATAGTTAAAATACTAAGCATAGAAAAGAAACAAAATAATTATAAATAAGTGAGAACATGGTTTTCATTTTAATTTTTAGCTAAATGAATTGAAATGGAATTGCCCTTATTCTATAAATAAAGTTATTTCCCCTCACAATACCGCTAGCTGAACTCCTGAACTTAGTCTAACCTCCAGTAATGAAACAAAATTAAAAATCCCCTTTTAATCTCTTTTCATGTGGAACTCCTACAAATTACATTCTACCTTGGCGCGGTTTAGCCTCAAATCGGATTTGCGTTGATTTTCATTTTGATAGTTTTGGAGGTGATTTGGTTACTAAGGTAGTTGCTTCCGTGGTTGTGGTCAAGCACGAATAATCGAATTTGCATCCTGAAGTAGCTTTATAATCTTGATAAATTTTTAAATAATGCCAATGGAAATTCAGAGCTGTAAATAACGTTGTTTATAATTTAATAACACTTGAATTTATATATTATATATTTGTTTATTTAGAAATATCACATTCTGTCACATCAAGGAGAGGACACTAAAGAAGAGGAAATCACCGAAACGTCGGTTTGTGAATGTTTTATTTAATATATATATATATATTATATATATATATATATATATATATATATATATATATATATATATATATATATAATGCATAAAAACATATTATTATTATTTATTAGTTGCACATATTCCTGGCTCACAATAAATGTACCATCTACCTAGGTATTCAGCAAATATGATATCAAGGAGAATAAATGATAGCATAAAAAAAGAAAGAATAGTAATAACAAAACAAAAAGACAAAAAAAAAAACTAATAAAATAACACATAATAAAATAATAACACACAAAAAAGAGATAATACAGCAAGTAACTCAATGCAAAAAGTCTCTTGGCCAGCGCCTCAGCAGTCTTCTGGGCGGATTATATGGATTTGTAGCAATCCTTAGAGCTTGAGTAAGTTGGTTTGAATTTAGAGTCAGTCTGTCATAAAAATTATTAAAGCGGTCAGTGGCCGTAATGTTGAGTGTTGACGTCAGTGCGTAACGTAAGGTTTGAAACATAAAATGGTGCGTCGACAATTTTCCGAAGGACTTTTGACTGGAATGACTGGATGATTTTTATATTTGATTTCTTTGCTGTTCCCCATAGTTCGATTCCATATGTCCAAAGTGGTTTAATGAGGACTTTGTAAATAGTTAATTTATTAGTCAAAGATAATTTAGAACGTCTGTCAAGTAGCTTAGAAAGAAGTCAGTATCACTGATTGAGTTTTTTTCTTTTTTGTTTTATGTGGTATGTCCATGTCAGTAGTTTGCCCAAGTGGAGACCCAAATATTGTACAGTTTTTGAAGTTGACAGATTGATATTATTTATGAACACTGGAGGACAAGAGTCATGTCTAAGTGGAAATGAAACAAATTGGCTCTTAGACTCGTTCACTTTTATCCTTCACCTTTTAGCCCAACAAGCTATGTCGTCTAGGTGTTCTTGAAGTACCTGAGAAGCCTTAGCTGCGTCCTTGTTAGATGTTAATATTTCCGAGTCATCAGCAAATGTTGCCAACAGTGTTTCAGAATGTCTGACCAGTAAATGTTGGACCCAAAACACTGCCTTGAGGTCAACTCAGTCCCCGTTTTCACACGGAAAAATCTATCTTTTAGATATAATAATAAAATTAAGTAATGCGTCGGAGGAATAATCGTTTTTAATTTATGTAATAAACCATCTTGCCATATTCTATCAAAAGCCTGACTCATGTCAAGAAAAACCCCAGGGCAGTACATAAAGTAATTTTTCACTACATATATACATATATGCGAATATTTGGAAAATAATTTAATATATATATATATATATATATATATATATATATATATATATATATATATATATATATATATATAATAAAGCATTCATTTATTAATTTTCGTTAATTATTGATTAACATTACATTCTTTCTATTCACACAGAGTTTCAATTGTATCAATTCATTTCAGAGGGTATTGATCTTACTCAGATGCCCTAAAAAATCATTTCTTATCACCTGTGGCTTATACTCATGTTACATATTAACCTTGTATTAACTTACATATTAACTTTTTAATATTTTAGTTCTGGTGATTAAAAATATTAAATAGGCGAAAAATTATATTATAAAACTTAATAATTCATAGATACCTATCTATATAAGTTCAGTGCAGTTATTCTACAAAAATTAGTGTTACTAATGCATAACTGTAAGTGACAGTTTTTCACAATTATCAGATAACGAAGGATATCAAGAATATATAGTTGATTCAATAAATATCATACAAATACATTTATTCCTAGCAATAGTATTTGATAACACATTCCATAATTATTTGTAGCTATTAAAATCAATTAATGATAACTGAATAGGTGGAATTAACATTGAATGCAGAAGAAATAAAACAATATTTTAAACTTATAATTTCGAAGATTTCAAAAAGCTCCAAACGAAATTTTAGAAAAATGACATGCATTTAAACCCTATATCCCGAAAATCGAAAATTTTTATGAAAAGAGCTCCTTCAAAATTTGAATGTGATTTTATTAAAAAAAGATTTGACTCCAAAAGAAATAAAAGTAAATCAAATTATAAAAAAAAAGAAAAGAAAAAAAAGAAGAAATATTCCAAGATTACCTATCTAAATTATTACACTCGAAGAAAAATACCAAGAAATATGATTAAAAAAAAAATATGTGTGCAATGCCATTGTCTCTTGGGAAAAATACACTAATAAAAAAAAGAAGTTACTCAATATTTCCACCATGAAGGTTACAACAATTTGTCTACTTTCAATTGATATAAAAAAAACCCAAATGTATGAAACGCTTTGGTGAACACCATTCCAATGAATGCCTGAACAAAAATATTGAGAAATATACACCAAATTGTGTAAATTGCAGGAGTCCACACACAACCAACTCCAAAGAATGCTTATACTAATAAAAAAAAACGCTAACCTAAGATGCCTAAGTAAACAAACTGCTAGAATCCAAGTCGCAAGTCTGAAAATTATTATTTATTTATTTATTTTTGTTATTTTAAATTTGTCACTGCGTTGGAACGGATCAAGCAAATGTGTTGGCGTTAATTATATCTTCTTTAATTCCTGATATTTTCTTAACTTTTCAGCAGATTTCTAGGCCACTGCCTTGTCTTTGAGGCTCACCAGGTAACAGGGAGGAAGATAGAGATAGAACGAGTGGATTTTTGAGAGTAGAAGAGTGAAATGTTGTGTACTTCTTGTGTATGTAGGATTTTACTTTTGGTATGTTCATGTCTGTGTGTATGGTGTGATTTGAAATAAACCAAGGAGCATTGAGGATTTTACGGAGTATTTTGGATTGTGTGGTTTGAATTTTGTTTATGTGTGTGTGTTTTGCGGAACCCCAAAGTTCTGCTCCGTATGTCCAAATAGGTCTTAGTATAGTGGTGTAGATTAGTCGCTTGTTTAGTAAGTTGAGTAGAGATCTGTAGTCTAAAAGATGTGAAAGTTGTTTGTATCGTCTGGTCAGTTCTTGTTTTTTAATTTAGTGTGAATGTTACAGGTGAGTTTTTTGTCCAAGTATGTCCGAAATACCGTACATGTGTTTTTGAGGGAACTGGTTTATTTATTGTCCATTGTCACAGCAGAACATGAGATCTTCCTCAGGGAAAAGCTAACATGAGTTGACTTGCTGGGATTGATGTTAATTCTCCATTTGTGAAACCATTTTTCAAGGTCGTGCAGATGATTTTGAAGGGCTATTGAAGCGATAGTGGGATTTTTGTGAGAAGAAAGTATTGCCTTATCGTCAGCAAAGCTATAGAGAATGGTACTAGGGTGCTCAGATATATCAGATGTGTAGATAGAAAATAGAAGAGGGCTTAAAACACTACCTTGTGGTACGCCCGCAAGTTGAGGAAAGAAGGGAGAAGTAGAGGAATCGATATTAATACAGACGAACCTGTCAAGAATGAAAGACTGAAGAATCAGAAAGTAAGTTGAAAGAAGGTGTGGTTTTATTTTATATTATAAGTTAAAAATATCAAATATAAAATCTAAAAATGAATTTCTATAGCTTCCTAAGTTCCTAACTTAAAAATTAGGAACCACCAATGATTGATATGGTAAAGGATATTAAACGTGTATTTAGCAACTTTCAAACTAATATTAACCAAAAACCAAAAGCAGCAGAAGATGAAATTTCAAAATTTTTCATATTATTCGAAGTTATTATTTCTCTTCTAGATTAATAGACAGTACGTTTTTAAACACCTTATTGTACTAATAATTTTTCTATTATATTAACTTGCAAAACCAGCAAATTTTTAAAAATTATTAGAATTATATTCCATTAACTTGAGACATAATAACAAAATGCTATAGTACGATACCTTTAAATACTCATCCGTAAATAAAACTTGCCACCACAAAGATTACAGTCACAATAAACTAAACAAGTTGCTTATCTATTCACGATCCTTTCAACCTAGAATAGTTATTAGTCTCAGCAATATTATGGTTCTGGTAATATTATATAATATTATACGTGTTATACAGGAGTTCTATTCCTAACTCCATTAAATATATAATTAATAAAAATAATGAACAATTTATTTTATACTCATATATCGCTAAAATAAGAAATAAGTAACTTGAATAAAAAACAAAAATAAATTACATGGATTAAAGGAATTTATTTCCTCTAACTGTTCAAATATCTTGGCCATAACTGAATCCCATCCTTTAAATTCTTCATACATCGTAAAAAAATATCCATATGACAACAGTTCTGTCTGTACATTTAAAGCTACTGCAAAAAGTGCATTATTTTGCCTCTTCCTAATTAGAACATTAAGCAAGACCGGCACACGACATTTATCTCCCTTTGAAATAATTTTTTCATGCGTTTAATTTAGAAAAAGGGACTTTCACACAAAGCTGTAAAGCAGTGCCGGGGCGGAAAAGACTTCAAAGCACTTTAAAAGAAAAGAGACAAAAAGTAAGAGGTCAGATTTAGCTTAAAAAGCCATAATCTCTTAAATAATGTATTGTAGGGCATCCTTTGATTAGTGAACCGATAATAGTCTGAATGGACAGCCAAGACCGGAATGAAATTGAATTTCGTTGTCACTTGAATTTTGATTTTTAAGTTAGTGTGACGTTCACATCTCGACTTTGATATAATATATAATCCCATAATAAATATAGTATTGATCGCATCAAATAAACAAATAATGGTCATATAATCGTTTTTTTTTCATTCGTTAACTAATGATATTAAACATCAAATAAACAAACAATCATAGTTTACTTGGAAATATTAAAAAATAAAGTACCACTGATAGAACAATGTGCCTAAAAAGGGATAATTCCATCGGAGAAGTGCGTAGGCTACACAAATGCTATTTCGCAATATTCATACTAATGGATCTTCACACATATTGAATGTTCACATATAATAAAAATTTTCGCAATTTTTTTTTTTTGCCATTACCTCCCCCAATCAAAATCGAAAGTCTACGCCTATCTTCACTGTATAAAATATTATAGAAGAGTTAAAATTGTGTGCAAATTGATAATCATTCGTATATGTATTGTGGTGAATAATCGTAAAGGACAGAACAGATATTTATCAGAAGAGAAACCATTTGTATCCTGCTATTTCCTTAGTCTTTCCTTATCTTGGTCTTCCAGGACATTGTAGTGTCTCAGTTGTCCTCCTAATGGTGCCCAACGGGATGCATTAGATAGTTGTTCGATGTCTGTTTAAACTGAAGATAATTTTGTTTAAATTAATTGTTAGTTTTATAAAAGTCAAAAGGATTAACAAATAAAATATGCAGATGCTATATGCATACTGTTATCTGTCGTTAGTAAAATCATTCAGTTTAGTCGTAACATACCGTTTAAAGACTCCATAAAACTGCTTTCTTTTTTTTTTCGTCCTCCCTTTCCTCGCGTTTTAGTCTATACGGAGTTATCCTAGGCCAGCGGGTGAGAGCGGGGGATTAATGCCAGAGTTAAAAGTCCCTTCCCACTGGCACCAGAACGCGAACTCATATTTATTTTATCAATTTATATTTGATCCGGGTTGCCGGACAGCGGCCGTGCGTTGCACACTCATTGGCCCGCTCAGCCACTCCGCCCCATCCATAAATTTACTAGAAAATTAATGTAACATTTTTATTGTTAATGTTTATTTATTTTGATGGTTATTTGGATATATTCTTGAGTTTATAAACCCGTTTCTTTTATGTTTATTAGTGTAAAGTCAAAGTTAGCAGCATATAACTAAAGCAAAGTTACCTCTACATTATTATGCTGTTTATTTTCTTTGTATCTCTAGGATCTGGTTTCTATATATATATATATCTATATCCAGAACTCCTGCATGATTTAATAGCAACTGCTGTGACTATTCATGATTATGTAGATTGCTTCTAATGGACGGCTTCGAGTAACATCCCCTATTCATCTTAACCTCCTTGCTTTGATATCTTCTAATACTGGCAGATAAGATTCCTTAAATAATGCGTTTAATTATCTTTCCTTCGTGAATTTAACTATACGTAGGGTCTTGTTTTAACACTTCTGAGATAATTTAGTAAAGTATTAACATAATTTTTAAAAACGATCGTACCACAACAACCGATTGAGGATTCAGCACGTTATGAAGTACTCGTACTGCTTCAAGGACAATGATTGTGCAGGGAGGTAGTTCTGCTGATATCACACTCAACCGCCAGGTTTTCCTTCGTAATTAATCATTGAATTAAGTACACCAATTTTATACGGTCTGGGTGTGACATATGAGTCAGAATAAATATTTACCTGCCACAATCGGACTCGAATCTGAAACCATGAGCATTGAAAGATAGCACCATTCTCCCTGAACTACCCCATTATATTTTATATATACTACACAGTATTATATGTAATTTCAATTTCAAAATAAATATGATACAAAAGCTTACTTTCTATCGATATTTCATTTTGCAAACCAAGAAATATGATATGTCAATACATCAAGTTTTTATTTTTTTTTATAATCTGTATACAGTAATAAATCTACATTTAATCGTTTAGTTATCTTTCCTCTTAGCACAACCGCTGACCTAGAAATGGTACTTCTTTAAGGAGTACTGAACCCAAGAGACTTCATGGGTACAATTTTTTTTTAAAAAAAGGTTTGCTTATCACTTACTCAAACTTTTAAAATTTTAGAAGATAAAAATTAATCAAACCATATAATCTTAACTCATAGTGAACCTGTTAATCATTACTCGACTACGGACGAGGGCACAATGAAGATAAAGTGTTTAGATGTATTTTCCGATTGAATGGTTCAACTTATTTCAAGTTTGTTGCCTCTAATTATTCGGCGAGGTACCGCGAAAAATTTGAGTCCAAACAGTGAATAAGTCAAGATTTATTTCTTTATTTTTACTCTAGGAATGTTGATTCTCCAGACAGTATATTTTTATTATTTTCATAACACATAAATTTTAAATTATGACAAAGGAGCACACCAGGAAATTATAATATTTTATGTGACAACACTACATAAATCGCTATGAAAGTATGGAATTTAAGTTTTGAATATGGGAATAATTTTCTCTAAACGTCAACCTGACATGTAATTCAACAAATTAACCAATTATTTGTATACTTGGAAGTTTTTATTGCCAAAAGTAAAGAATATTAAACAGCTTCCTAGCAAAAAAGAATAAGATTTATTTCGTGTATGAAAAAAATGTTTGATTAATAAAAACATTATTTACATGTAATAACATTACGTTCTGAACATTCATATGCTTAGGAACTACCCTCAGAAGAGATGAAGATTTGGAAGTCCTCGTATACTGATGATAAGGGATATCAAGGAAGATATGATAGCTAGACTTCTGATAGAGGAAGACTATTTGCATAGGGAATATTAGAGAGATGGAGTATTGAGGATCTGGATATGGATTAGTTGCAGAATACAAATTAATAAATTTTTATGTATTTTGCCGTTTATTTAACAAAATGTTTAAGAAATGGGAGAAAAATATAATTGGTATTATATTGCTGTATGAATACCTCCTCCCCCTCTCAAAAAAACAATGGACCAATTACATTACCATAAAATAAGTATACTTATTTAATGATTTTGGAAAGTATAGAACGTTTGGCAAAGACTCAAAAAATATTAGATTACATAAAATTAAAAACATATTTTATTTTTTAAATTACTCATGGCGATAAAATGTTTCATGAGTGATTCACTTATGAAGCTAAAAATTTTCATGAGTGATTTACTCATGTAGTTAAAATGTTTCATGAGTAATTTACTAATTTACTCGTGGCTAAACCCCTAAGAGTAATCACATTCACTCGAGTAATTGCCTAGGTCTAGGGTGTATGGAGATATAAATTATAAGGCAATTAGCCTTATTATCTGTTTACCTCCATCTTTGTGAGCGATTGACTAGATGGGATTGGATATCCGACTTATTGATCACGTATGAGAATCAGCGAATATGAGCTATATGTGAGACGTTGTTCGTTCGGTTTTCGGCTCAGTTTTGATTTATTTCGTTTCCTAACGTTATTCCGATAGTCCGCGTTTTTGATAATCCAAGAGGTCTCGTGTCTATTCAACTCGAATTACCAAGATGCCAATTTAACTATAATAAGAAGTTTGGGTGTGCAAAGGATCGGAACTGAAGGGAGAAAAATAGCACACTTTCTTATTTTCAGGCCATGTTAAAAATATTACTATTAGCTTCTTGATTATTTTTAGTGTGTGTGATACAAATGCTCTTTTTATAGAATTATTAATATCTGAAACTTCATGAATCACTTCATGTTATCATAATCTTCAACTTTTTTATTTACGAAAATTCTTGGACTGCGGTGTTTTCAATCTGGAGATCGTCATACTTAGTATATTTAATGATATACTAAACCCTTTTGGTTTTCACTTGAATCGTAAGATGATTTTATCACAAAATCGAGAATAAAAATATTGGACTGGATGGCGTGACCTATACTCCCAAAATGACGATTTTGTGTCAAAATAGCGAAGTTATTCAGGCCAATCGACCCAATATTTTTGTAGGCCACCTTTTTTTCTCGATTTTGTGATCAAATTATATTATAGTTCAAGTGAAAAGCAAATGGGTATCCATAAGTTTGTAGTGCCTTATTTTTTATTAATAAATTTAACAGAATGAGAAATGAGAAAACGCCTCATTTCTGGAAATTTTCGTAGGTAAAAAAAGTCTTATGTTACTATAAGATGAAGCCATTCACTAAGTTTTAGATGGACGTTAATAATTTGATAGAAAGGAACTTATAACTCTGACTATTTGACCCTAATTCAGTCAATAAAACAAGTTAATGTTAAGATATTAGGTTAGTTATTTTGAAATATATTGCCGAAAATACTGTTATGAAGCTATCGACTTATGTATTGGGGAAAGCGAAGGGTGTGAAAAAAGGATCAATAGAGTTAATCTTGCTCTGGAAAAATCCAAGTTCTGACCCTTGAGGTAAATAGGGTCTCTTGCTTTCATGTGGTACGATCTATCAGAGGTTAGAATCAAAGCTGATTGTCGCATTTCTACCCCAAGTCTTTTATATATATACATCGTCTGTAGCGCCAACCGAAAAAAAATAATGTATATATAGTGTATATATATATACATATACACACACACATGCATATACATTTATTTATACAGGATGTCGCGTAAGTAGAGAAAAATGTTGGTAGGAGTGATACCAGACATCATGAGCTAAAAAAAATTCATATAAACAATGAGCCGATTTTCAGAAGAAAAGAAGGAAATCCAAGTTTTGTGTTTTCAAGTATCATGTTTTTTGTTGAATATGAAGCGATAACTAAAGAAAGATTTAATTTAAGTAATTACAAATTGCTTCACTGTTAACAAGACAAAATTTATTTCAAATGGAAACAGAGTTTGTCATAGCTCAAACCATTTAAAGAGGACTTTTGAACGGCTAAGTTAAGCTAAGTTCTGTTTAAAACAAATCATAAACTTTTAGGAATTATTTCTATCATCATGCTAATATAATACAGATATCCTACTTTTAGGAAAACTTCTTCGTAATATGCTTTTTATTTTTAAGAAGAAAAATTGTTTTTATACAGTTGTAAATATCATAAATAAATAAGCAGAATAATATGAAATTATTATTATACTGGGCCATAACTGGAAAAGAAAAATCCAACGAATTCGCAAAACATCTTGCTCAAGTTTTTGAGTAATATTCAGGACAACACGCATAATATAATACCAAGATTGAAGACGATTTGACAATCCCACTACCCTTATCACCACCTCCGCCAACATTTCACCCAAAAGACATTTACAAGGAACTCAACAGACTTTCAAACAAAATCCAAAATACTCCGTAAAATCGTCAATGCTTCTTGGTTTATTTCAAATCACACTATACACAGACATCAACATACCAAAAGTAATATCCTACACAACAAGTACACATTTTATTCTTCTACTCTCAATCATCCAAATTCACTCTGTCTATCTTTCTTTTGCTTCCTGTTACCTGGTAAGCCGCAACGGTGACTAAAAAGGCAGTGGCCTAGAGATCTTCTGCTGACAAGTTAAGCATGTATCAAGAACACAAGAAGACAGAATAAACGCCAACGGATTTGCATGATGCGTTTCGAAGCAGTTGCAAATTTAATGGAAAATAAAATAAATAGTTATGTGTGTGTGTTTAGAAGACATGGAAACATCCACAGCACTTCTTTCTCTGATTTAGCAAATGAATGTGCAATTATTACTACTATGGATAGCACCTTATCACAGTGTATATTTCTCATGTTATATTGAATAGATAACACCGCAGAATTAACTTCCATTGTATGAATCAAGAATGAAGTCTTAACGATAAAATAAAGTATTTTTTTTATATAGGTGAGGTATCTTCTAAAAAAATTTAAAAATTTTCATTTTATCTTATTTCATAAAATTAAGTAGAAGATCGAAAATATTCTTATATACTTGGGAACAAGAAAATAAAGAAGAGCCTTAAGGAAAATGTGTGCGTAGATCTACAAGGCCTGGATGTTGGATATTATCACTCTCAATTTACTGAAGAATATTACTTCTTGTAAGGAAAGCAGAGTACATATTATATGGAATTTCACATTATATGGAATCGAATATATGTCATCTTAAGAATACTTCGGAGAATAATCGACTGGCTCCCAATGTTGAGGTCTAATAATTATTGTATGTTCAAATCTAAACTTCCTGGGGACATTCAGCAAATAGGTTGTTTGCTGCAGCAACATAATAACTGGAAAAACAATCAAGATATTGCTTGTAGATAACGATCTGAAGTTTCTTTTCTGTTTACTTAATGATTCTAAAGGATATTATAAGTGTCTTATTTGATTTACATATCTCTTTTCTCGCCTATCCTTTGATTTAATGCTAGCTTACTCACTATTTTTAGGAGTCATCAGTTTACAAAAATAGGGCTCAAAAACAACTTTTTTTAATTTGAAGATATATGTTTATTTAAAGGTTCCTTACATCCTCGAGTTAATATTCTTTTTTTAAAAACCTTGTAAAAAAATCACTAGTCAATTTGAAAGCTTCCGGTAGGTAATACATTTTAAAAGTTGCTTAAAAGCTTCCATCAACTAAAAGGCTCTGAATGCAAACTTTTTTCCGCAAGGACTAACTAGAATTTCCATTATACGTAGATGTACAATTCCGAAATTGAAAAATCGTTGCTACCTGCTAGTTTCTGCGATGGAATGACTTTTAGAAATAAGTAGAATAAATACATTGGAAAAATATAAGATAAATGAATAAATAATATATATATATATATATATATATATATATATATATATATATATATATATATATATATATATATATATATATATATATATATATATATATATATATGTATGTATATTTATAACTTTTCTTTAATCGACCTTTGAGTATTAAATTTTGTCATAATTATTTAGTTGTGAATAAGGTTACTTATTAATTATTCAATAAACTACTAAATGTCCATTGCTTCTGTGTTTATTCGGCCTCGATACATTATTATAGGGACACACCAACAGTCTCAGCACCGTCCACCAGCACACATATTAAGCTACTCTCATATATAGTATCTTATATACTTATAGTAGCTTGATATATGTGCTGGTGGACTGTGCTGAGACTGTCAGTGTGTTCCTGGTCTGAGGTATCGAGGCTCTATTTTAAAATTTTGAAGAGGATCCCATTGTTAACTTATAAAAAACCTGGATCGAAACCTCGAATAAACACTGAAGCAATGAACATTTAGTAGTTTATTGAATAATTAATTAATCACCTTATGCCCAATTAAATAATTATGTTTATATATATATATATATATATATATATATATATATATATATATATATATAAAAGACAAATAAAAAAAAATATATATATATATACACATATACAATGCTGTAGTATGAATCTCTTTTAAGCCTCTCGGGAACGATGCATTATGAATAAAGAAGTGTCAAACGAGTGAGAATTTCATGCAAATCAATGGTCTCATCCAAGCAAAGAAAAACAATAAAAAATATCATGCTTCTGCTCAAATATAAACTTCGATCCTTTCAAAATGTAGATTGAAACAACAGAATAATTCTACACATTCGACCTTCAGAGTTCTATGAAAAATATAATATTGTAAACACAGAGAAATAATAAGAAATTTAAGATAACTTCTCACGGTAATGATTTAAAAACAAAACGCTTTAAAAGTAAGTTATCAATTTATATACTGAATATTTATTAATGAAAAACTGTTTACAATTGTTTGTGAACTGAACGGATAGAAAGTGATTGAATATGCGGGATTTAAAGGTAGATAAGGTTTTGCAGTGACAGTTGTTGGAGGGAATGGAATTCCATAGGGACGAGGATCGAATAATGAATGATCTACATACTTGCCATTTAATGCTACTTCAATGGAAAATAAATCATAAATGAATGGCATTAATAGTATTATACAATTATAGTACCAACTCTTTAATTGTTGAAATAAAATAAGCTGCTTCGTTGAGGCTTAAATAGAACTGTATTCGAAAACAAATTATTGTGTGTTTGTATAAGTGCATACAAATTCACCACCTGCTTAAGGCAATCTAACTTGCTTTTGAATGACTTAACTATATTACTTACTTATAAAATCTCATAACTATTAATTACCTTTTTTTTATTAAATTAAAAAAAAAGATTGTAACACGATTTAATACACCTGAGTCGAACCCCGTTACTTTTTACGTTTAATCTTGAGGGTGCAAATTTTAGGCCTATTAATGTGAAAGGGGGCTTACAAAGGCTCTGTGATAATTAAGCCAGGGGAAGTATATGAGACCGCGACCGCTTCTCTTCCCTCTTGGGTTTATTAATTTTTAGAAAAGTTGAACCTATTCGGAACACAACATAGAGGGACTAAAAACAATGTTAGCCTTTAACCTTATTTTGTCAACTGGCCCCTGACCTAAAGTCATGAAAAAAATATAGTGTTAAAGAAAATTACATGAAAATATTTTGTTTCGATTGAGAATAGTTGTTTCTTGTAGCTGGTTTGAAGTTTCGTTTGTTTAAATTGATGTGAAAAATGAAATTTGTGAGCGCATCTGAAATTTTGAGAAACAGAGATGCTCAATTCACATTTGTTTTGTTTATTTATTACTTACAATTACTGTTAAATGTTGATAATGTTATACTTGGGAGTGTGTTGGAATATCCTTTCTGCTATTTCTGTCAATTTTTTTTTTTTTTTTTTTGTTATGTGAGCAATGTGATAAAATTACACAAATTAATTACAAAAATTAAAAAATAAATAAACAAATAAAATTCTTCTAAAACTCATTCTCATCTATATACAATATTTACATTTGCCTAAAGCTAGACTTCAGGAAATTCCAGCGAGACTATATATGGTCTCTCTTCAAAACGAATAAATATATTATATACCTAGTATAAGAAGTTTAATTAGATGAGGACGCGTTTGAAAATAATGATAGTTCACTCTGAAAGAGGCAAAGTTTTTATATAGAATATTGATGTAACTTCCAAATTCAAAGTGCTTAATTAATTAAATAATTACGGCTATAAGAATTATAAAAGAGCATGATCAAGAAGGATACAATCTATTTAAGTAAAAATTAAGTAAGAAAGTAAAAAATTATAAAAGCTATATTGATTTATATTTCATTGTGGATTTTTTTTTAAGTACCTCCTATATACAAATTTTAATATTTATACAGCTGTAATATATACAATTGAATATTAAATAATACCAACGAAAACATTTTAAAAAATCGCATATGCACATGTACATAATATTGTCTGTTCTAATTTTCGGATGAGCTGTCGTATTGCTTTGATTCCTTCGTTACTATTATTCTCTGTTGCGATCTCTTATTTCTCCTTTAGTTAATTATCAAAATCTTTCATATTTTATATTTAACTATTTTTTTGTATTAGAGATAAATGTGAAATGGTTAGTTGTTTTAAAAATAAACAAATTTTCAATTTTTTAAAAAATTATTTGTTAATGATATTTACAACTGTATTAAAGAAATACATTTAGTAAATTTTAACATATGGATACGTGAAAACAATTGCTGAGTAACTACCCAATGATAGCACTCTAATGATATGTCTACATTAGGAGATATCGAGGCCATTTTCTTTTCAGACGCATCGGAGGGTTATCAGGAATTGAAGAGGAAGCAAGTTTAGAAACGAGAGGGTTGGGATGATTCTGAAGTTTATTATGGAAGGATAGGTACCTGGATTGGACCAGATCTGAAACATAAGAAACATTAAGGTCATTATGGATGATTTTATTTGTAACGAAGTAGGGAGCATTGAGGATTTTACGAAGGATTTTGGATTGTAAGAATTGGATACGAGAGGAATTCGATGGTTTAGTAGAGCCCCATAGCTCAACTTCGTAAGTCCAAATAGGCCTTATTATAGTCATGTATATGAGTGTTTTGTAATTAATTGGAAGTTTAGAGTGTTTGTTTAGTAAGTGCTGAAGTAATCGGAAACGTCGAGCGGTTTCTCGTCGGTTCAGTCTGGTATGAGGTAAACAATATTAATGGTGCTTTAGAGAAATCTAATATTGAAAATTAGCCATTTAAGCCCTGTTAAAGAACATCAATGAGAATTAAACCTACATAATATTAAAAACTTTATAGAATTTAATCAAAATGGTTGGAACCGATGCGTTTCATCGATGATATAAAGTGACACTTCGGGTTAGCCGATTTTGACGAAAACGTTGCTGTAACATCTCAGATATATACAAATCTTAAATATGCATTTTCACTTTCATACGACTTTTCGTTTTTGAGCTAGACTTGTTACATACATACAAACACACTCACTCACACAGACCATTTTGTGGGACTTCGTTATTTCGACTCAGGGACCTCAAAACATGTATTTCCGTTGTTAGGTTTATCAGGTTGGCGGTGTACCTCGTCCTCAGAGGAAGATAACACGTTAATTATTGTAATTATTCAGGCCATAGTAATGGGTTGATCGCTTATCAATATTAATCAGTTAATATCATTGAATAAAAAGTGGTTGTTTTGTTTTGGTTCGGTTAATTTTCATATTTCGATGGGTACTATCTGAATTCACTCATCCCTTAAATGCGTTCCTGTCAGATGATGTAGTAGATAGACAGATCAAACGGTTCATAGTGACGTTACACGGAATACAGAGACGTCACGAATCAGTCCTGCGGCTATTTCATTCATGAATTGTGGTGTGGCTGATTTACTATCATTAATTCCTATAAAAAATGCCATAAAATTACTATTTATGACAAAAAGTTTGGAATATTTTACTAAAAAAAATTATTTATGGTGATGTATAACTAGATTATCTATTGGAAAAATACGTCTTCTCACAATCCCAGCTGTCCATAAAACAGCTCTTTAAATTAACAACGGAAAACTTCATTTCTAGGATAAAAGTCTTTATAAATATTTTTATAGTTTATGGGAAGCGAATCCATGTTGCTTTATTCAAATTACGTATCCACTACAGGATCTTTTATAATATTTTATACACTATAATAGTCATAAAACTATATTTTCTTTAATTTTAAGTATCTTCAATCTTTTCTTGGCTTTATTTTTATCTTATTTATAGAACCATATATCATATGGTATGATAATAGTATGTTCGTGATCATATATATGTGTTGAATGTCAAATAATTTTTATTCTTAACATGAAATGAATTATTATTACTATAATTATAGGAGTTATCGTGGTTAATCTTTTAGAGAGGATAAAAGAAATTTGTTGAGTTTAGGTGAACGGACGTTAAATAACATAGGAAAATGGGGATTTTCAGGTTTGTGGATTTTTGGTTTGTGGATATCCTTCAGTTCCTTAGCACCCTGCTTATATGAGCTCCCAAAAATCCGTAAACCTGAAAATCCCCTTCGTCCTATAATCTCCAATATAAACGCCCCTTCAGCTAAACTTAGTAAATTTCTTTTACCTTCTCTTCTACATTTTTAAAAAAAATATTTTTATCTCCTCATCATTTTCCTTTTCTTTGCTTTAATAATAATTGATGTAAAAAAAAAAAACTTCATTCATATGATGATGACAGGATGTCAAGATCAAATTTTGAAAACTTTTGAAAAGATATATTAAATGACAGCAGCGGAGCCTACGAAATTTGATTATACCTACGTGGGACACATAGACGTCAGAAAATGATTAACGAGTCGCCATTTTGTACTCGCCAGACCGGGACACATTCGAGCTCTAATTTATAACAAGGGAACGTGGGCGGGATTAATTTCTGTTGTCTAGTACCTCACGATCATAATACCTGTGTTAGATCAGAAATATTCTCTCTATTGACTCAATGAATAAATAAGCTAGTACGTGTTTGTTTCTCGTTTAGGTTTTTAATTGATTGAATTTAATATAACTGTACATAACTTTATGTTATCTACTGTACATAACTTTATGTTATTTTGTACTTATATTTAACAGAGGGATGACCTGGAGTTCTCACATTAGTGGAAAGAAATACTCACTTTTATCCAAATCAAAAGTGAAAATCAGACTTTTAAGTGTTTTATTTTATTAAAAATTGTACGGAAAATGTATCAGAAATTGACTGTTTTCAATTAAATTAACAGATAATAAGCTTTATACACCAAAAAAGAGAGTGAAAATAAGAGTGTACAGTTAAAACTGAACCCAGATGATAACAGGAGATAAGTTTTAGTCATTCATCTATGGTTTGCTATTTCTTAGTTTAAAACTGTGGGGAATTTATTGTGAATTTTTGAATAATTTAAAATAAGCTATTTATCCCAAAAACTTGAGTATCTATTACTGGTGCAAAATATGCTGTCAGAATTCCTTAAGACTTTCATGAATAATTGACGGTATATAAAAAAAAAAAATCAATAAAATATTAAATTGTTTTCCAATTAAATCCATTTACATAGATCCCCTGTTAGAACTATAGCTGTGGTTCACATTAATGTTGTAAATTTCTCTTAAATTGTCTATCACTAGAACATTTACCCTAAATAAAAAGCACTCAGTGTTGAGAGTTGATAATAATTCCCCCTCCCTAAAAACGTTCAATGTAACCATAACATTATGTGTGAGTTCATGTTTCCGCCATTTTTGAGCGAAATTTCTATAGCAGTTCCAAACTTATGTTTTAAATTTACACGAAGCCATCTCTGGATTGAGCAACACGTGTAAGCAGGAAATCCGGTTGTGCGCCCCAAGGGAGTGAGAGACGGAATTGTGTTTAAAAATACAGCTGCATTCTGACCTGAGTCCTTTCTACCCTGCAATTATTTTGTATGTGTCCCCTAAAGGATAAATATTACATGACTATGTAATCAGGGTATACCCTTTGTCTTTTTCTTATATAGAAACCTATTTAGAAGTAGAATAGGATGTTATTTATTGGACGAATAATTACAAATCATCTGTTTAATTAAAGAGAAGTTGGTTGGGTGTTCAATAAAAATAAATAAATGATATTTATTTTTATATTTGTCGAAATTTCTGCTCAAAGTTGAGGACTAAGATAATACAACAATATGAGAAACTATTAACTTATGAAAAATAATAAAAACAGAAAATTAATCATAATAATGTAAGGAACATATGAAACAATTAATAACACTAAAGAGAACGACATACTGTTTAATATACCTGGAGAATGCTCCATATTCACAGGAGAGGCGACTGCCATCCTGATTGCTTTATATCTTATAAGCGAATCTTAAAAGAACTACTGGGTAGTTGTGACGGTCTCATACAGTGTTTAAACTGCCATTGATAACCCATATCCCAGAAACTCTATAATTTGAGAAATACTTAACATTTGGTGGAAGATAAAAAACAAAGGACTGTCAGTTGTCTTGGTATGGGTACCAACTCATTGCGGAATTTTAGGGAATGAAAAAGCTGACCACGCAGCCTATTTAGCAAGAAGTGGAGGAGAAGAAGAGGCAGTGACTAGATTGAAATATATCACTTTAGAAGACTGGGTATACCAAACAAAGAAAAAACAACTGGCGGAGTGGGAAAAAGATTGAAAAATCAAAGATTGTAAGCTGAAAGAAGTGAAATAAATTGCGATAAATGGCTCACTAGCAACAGAAGTTCCAGGCGTGAAGAAATTATACTTTGCCGCCTTAGGATTGGGCACTGCCAGTTCACTCATAGCTATCTTTTATGAGGTCTAGAAGCTCCTACTTGCGAAAAATGCAATAATACACCTCAAACTGCCTTCTCCAGAAATAAAACCGGCTAAAAAATGAAGAAAGACCAAGTAGCAAGACCATTTCCCCTTAATTCGGAATTAAATGATAACTGTACGAAATAGCTTCCTATTATTTCTTTAGAAATCGGTTTTGTACCAAATATAAGCTCATTCTAAAATAAATAAAGTTGAAAGACAAAAACCGGTCATCCCGTGGTTCTGTTGCCCTAGGCCGTCCAGAACCCCGGGCCTTCTATTGTAAGAACCAGTTTCTCGAAAACGCCTGACGGCGTCTCGTAAAGTTCCATATGGAACTTCGATGGCATTAGCTGCATATCTAATGGAACGTCCATCATCTATAAGTGCCACACCACGCGCAACATCCTCAGCACTAAGAAGCATTTTAAAACTTAATATTGAAAAAATTAAAAGCCGGAGACTAAGAAATGTGCTGCAAAAAACGGCACTGAACTAATGGAACTGAATAAACATTTTGATTCCATAGAAAGTAAACATTGGAATCTAGAATCATTTCATTGAATTAAGGATTAAGGGTTATTGTCCTCTATATTAACATTCCTAATTGAAAACAAACAAAAAGATTACCTATTTATTCATTAAAAACGATAGACCAATCTAAAGCAGAAATATTTTTAGATGAAAACATGAAAAAATCAAGTGGGTGGAATTTTTTGCCTGTCAGTGTATTTTTTAAAGAATAAAACAGATTTAAATGAAAATAATGATTGAACGTAAAGAGTAATAATTGGTCGTTAAAAAGGGAGGTTCTACATAACAGCTAATGTTTTTTTCATTTAAATCCGTCCGGATTCTCGATCTCCATTTCTTGACGTTATTTAATCTTTTGTCAATGATGGAATGTAAGACCAAAATCTTATTATTTTCTATTCAATTTATCCACTTAACTGGGTCATCTCCCCTTTTTTTTGGAGCTTTTAAAAAGGTTTTCCAATTAAGAAAATCCTCTACCCGCTCGGGATTTCTTAAATCTCCAGAAATAAAGCCGGCTAGGAAATGAAGAAATAGCAAGTAGCAAGGCCATTTCCCCTTAATTTGGAATTAAATGATAACTGTACGAAATAGCTTCCTATTATTTCTTTAGCAGAAAAGAGGTTGTAAACATTGAGCGCTTTTATTTTCTTCATTTCTAACTTACTCAAACCCATGTCATATGTATACTTATTTTTTTCTTTTCTTCGCCAATTCAACTTTTGCTATTATTATATAATTTAAAATATAGTTTCTTCTCTACCTCATCTAATATTTACAACCATTTATAATAACGCTACATGAATAATTTATAAATAGTAAAAAATATGATATAGTATAAATAAATACTATATACTTTTTACTTCCTTGCTACCGAAGGTAGGAAAGAATTGTATTCGTATGAGAAGTTATAGTTGGTAAAGTTTAAGTATAAGTTAAAGTTGTGCTCAGAATCGAAAATTTCCACTCCCATTTTACGTATCAGACATCAAGGATCAAATTTGGTTCGGCGTCTATCGTCGGTTTGTCTGTAGTCAAATCGATGTGACGGGCATATCATCTAGTACGGTTCATTCGATTTTCATATTTTCAGAGATTGTGCGGGTTAGTGTCTAGATGGTTCCATATCAATTTTATCAAATTCCATTTTTTATTTCCGCTTGCCTAAGCGTAAATGTATTTTCATAGATATTCTAATATTTCAGAAGCGGCTCATTAGATTTGGCTCAAAGTTGGATAAAATATAGTTATTGGTAAAAAAATAAGAGAGTGTCAATTTTCTTGAATTCCGTCCACTACTTTTTCTTGTATATACGCAAACGTGGTTTCCTTGATACACCTGTATCTCTAAAACCACACTTTCGATTTGGCTCAAACGTGGATGGAAGATAGGGGTTGGTTAGAAGATGATTTAGAGAATATCAAATTTATCGAATTCTATTCACTGCTACAAAAAAACTTCCGCTTTCGGATCAATAAATGTATTATTTGACATGCTTATAGTACGAAAACGGCTCGTTAAATTTGACTCAAACTTGGAGAACATTATATTAATTGCATAGTATGAATTTCGTTGAATTCCATGTAATAATTAAAATTAATATAAATAACTGTTAACAATATAATGGTTGTGAAATTTGTAAGGCATTGATCATGTGTAATAGGGATTAGGTTAATGCAATATTTTTATGAGGTTACCAACTTTAATAAGGTTTTATTCAAAAATTTAATTTATACTTTATTGTTTGGTCGATTCCAAACTTTACTAGCATGACACTTAGAGCCGTTACTTAGATTTCGTGTAATGCTCAGTAAATTTAAATTAATTTTTACTCTGAGTTTGTAAAAAAAAAAAAAAAAAAAAATTATTTGTGATTGTATTTCTTTCTATTGAAGTTCAGCCAGCTCGTCGTGGTCTCGATTTCCTCCTTAAACATCAAAGTTATATGAACTTCACGCATATTTTTATATTCCAGCTTAAATTAGTTTCGTTTTGACTGATGAAAAATATTGATCTCGTTAATGCCTAACAAACTAAAAGTTAAAATTTTTTCAATGAGTTTTTGGATCTATTCATTTTACAAGTGAAAATATATCTGTTAAATTTATATCGCTACTGTTAGTGCCAAAAGTTGTATGTATAATTTTTATTATTTTTGTGCTAAAGGTGACATTTTGTAGTATGCAGCTGATATAGGTAGTCTGCTACTATGGAAAATAGCTGAGGGCAGTACTATATGAATTCATAGTGCCACATAATAAAGAAATAATTAGTTCTTATGTTCTTCTGTAAAACACATAATTTTTATATACGACCTTTTGAATCAACCATAGTGATAGGGATGTTCAGTATGTACTAGGATTTTTTTTTTTATCATGAATCATCGAATACTCGATCTCGGAAATGTGGAGCTCTTCCGCATTTTAATTTTCACTAGTCTTGGACTTGCGGACTCAGTTTTGGTCGTGATCTTGGTCTGGCACAAGAGTCTCCCAACAGTCTTGCAGTTACATATTAGCTTATAATTATAGAGATATTAATGTAATTTTTTAGATAAGAAAAACCTAACTAAGCCCGAATGAAAAATTAGAAGAGTTAAATGGAAAAGTATATTGGTTATACCAGTTCTTTACATATAGTAACTGTAATTGTCAACTATTAGTAACTATTTTTCCTTAAATTTTATTAGAAAAATCGATTTTTTTAACCAGTCTTGGTCTTGCAAAAGTTAGGCGGTCTTGACCTTGCAAGACCAAGACCGATTTTGGGCAACACTAATTTTCACTGATAAACAAAATTCGTGGATATCAAACCCGCAAATGTAGAGGAATTACTGTATTTCCGAAATAGTTTTGCCCGGCGATTTTATATTAATTAAATTAAATTTAATTAAAGGCCTTGAATAATAATATAGAGCCGTTGAAAACCGTGAAGAGGCTATACTGATTTTACTTGACAGACGTATTTTGATTATAATTCAGTTATATAGTTAAGGAAAGTTCAGTTATTTGACCTTTGAAATATTTAAATATTATACTTTATTGAGAAAAAAATACATTTTGCCTCAATTAAGGGCATTGAGTATTTAGGATGAATCTAACACAAACATACCATATATACAATAAAATAAAAACAAGATTATAACAAAAGAAAGAAAATAAAACTTGGAATAACAGAATAAATCAAATGTGAGACAACATTAAAAAAATAAATAAATAAAAACACATTCATACTTATTTACAATACAGTCAGCCGAGGGAGCTCCGAGTCGGGCTTTTTCTCCCACGTGTGGAGGATAAGGCAGGACTCCAAGAGATCCCAGCGCTTCTCTCTTAGTCGCATAACTAGGATGGGAATCCAGTGGACACTAAGTTTGAAATATTAAATTATTCATTTTGGCGCATTTGGGATTTGCTTAGAAAGTATACTCAATACAAAATAGTCATTATTATACTCAGTCATTATTTAATCTTTTCCAAACATTGGCAAATTATCCTTATCATGGCAATATCAGACATTCTTATGATAGAAGTTAACGAACATACAGAATTTGGTAATTTATTTTGTTTATTAAAAAAAATATATAATAAATCGTATACATTTTAAAGTATTTCATTTAATATAATGCTCAGGTCTAGATCAAAGCGAATAAACGGTTTAATAGAATTAGAATTGAAGAAATGTTTCTACAAATAAAAATAAATGAAAAATAACCTTTAATTCGAGCCGTTCGATAGCTAGTCAAGTTTGTACTTCAATATTTTTATCGTCAGTTTCTATGTACTTAAAAACTTGACTTAACTTAAGTCTAAGTTTAGGTTCCATAAGCGAAACACATAATTTATTAATTGAATGATCAGGACTCATTTAAAATATTTTTTATTTATCCTATACATAATCAATAAAAAATGTTTAAGTAGAATTACGAAAAAGATTTATTATATTAATGTTGTTTAACGAAAATCAGGTATTTCACGAAATTTCTAAAAATAATATGGGACCACTCATGTAAAATTACCTTTTTTAGAAAAGAAATGATTTTACTTCATGAAATTCTTATAACAATATTGTTTATAAAAAATAAACAATTTTAAAAAGAGGTTGACTGATTTAAGAAATCTACACTTGAACAAATGGCGTAATTTATCAAAAGTTTAATAATTTTTTAAAAATATTTTCTATACTATTTAAAAATATTTAGCACATGACTATAATGGACTAATTATGGGGTTGTTAACGTCCCAAGCTTATCATATTTTAAACGTTTTATTTAATGTTTTCCAAACATTGGCAAATTATCCTTATCATGGCAATATCAGACATTCTTCCGAGCTGACATGAAAAATTCAACATTAATGTTATAGGCACTCGTCATGCGAACTGCTGTTTTCCTCGACAGTGATGCAATTTCTTTCTTTTTCTGTTTTGAAATTTCGTGATATCATCCAAGTTATAGGAAGCTATTTCTTACATTCCCTTCAACTATATTAGAAAATGGTAGCCATATATTATATTAATCTTCCTATTTATGAACCATTCATCATTATAAATAATCTTCATCGTATAAGAATATGGAAGAATAACACAGTTAAACTATTTATATTGTTCAAATATGTGGTGTTATTTCTATCTCTACAGAAATATATTTATACCATTTTAATCCTTTAAAATAATGGAAAAAATGAATGATCCAAAGTTTATTGTTTATATCTTACTCATCTGTATTCAAAATATATACAAATTTATTTTAAAACAACAATGGAATAAAAAGGTTCTGAATGGCGGAACCAGTTTTTTTTTTCTTCTTTTTTTTGCATAAATAGAGGCCAGTGAGGCGTAATTTTCCTGCTCATCCATTTTCAATGTAAATAAAAATATATAAAATAATCAGATAAGTAAAATGAGAAACAAAAAGTGAATTTTGTTAATACTTTATCAGTGATTTATAATTTTTGAAAAGTGGAGAGCCCAGCTGAGTTTGACATTTATTTTTAGAACGTAATTCTATATGGAATAATTATTTATTCTAGTTGTAGACAATAGCGATAGATATAATATTACGACTGACTTAATATTTTCTTTTTAAATAACTTTAAAAAAGAAAATATGAAATTTGATTTATAATTTTTTTTTAAAAGGGGAAACATTATTTATTAGGGAGGTGGCACACGATAGCCATTTTTAAAAATGTTCTGTTTCTCTGTTTTCAACATGTGATTTTTCTTATAAATTGAACCATTTTATTACTGCTAAATTATATTTTACTGTTAATTATAATTTAATTCTCAGTCATAAGAAATTTTATTTCTCTTATCTCATTTACTGTTTTTAATATTATTTGTTGTAATTGTTCATATATATTTCTCTTTAGTATGTAAATATAGAACGAATGAATATTATAACCCTAATACCGATACCCTTCAATGTGGCAGCTTGTAATAATATTCAAGAAATTCGTTTAAAAAAAAAATTAAATAATTAATAATAAATAAATTTTATTAAATAATTTCTTGGTACTGTTGGAGATGTACGTGGTAGATATAGGTAGGTAGTGTATATTGTACCAAAATAACTGCTCTTTGGGAACATCTTCAATTTTTTACATATGTCTACTATAAACAAAATAAATATTATATTTTTTTTTGTAATAGTGGGAGGGGATTTTATTTTTTGCTTTTAGTTCTAACCATTCATCAGAGCCGGACACTCAGATTAGAATGGTTGAAAATAATATAAGGTACTAATAGTACGCAAGTTTGCGGTATTTAAAAAAAATAATTAAATCACTAGGATAAATTAATTAATTTTTATTTTCTAGATAGTCTCAAAATGTAGTCGTTTTTTTTTTAAATTACCGAACTGAATTAAAAGAAAATTCGGCATATAATAAAATAAATAATAAATATTAATAAAAACACCTAATGAAGCGCCGAAGCTTATATATAAAAAAAAAAACGAAGTCTATATGAATTCGTTTTTTAAATTTTAAATTTAATTAATTTTTTTTTAAATTGATCGAAGGAGCCATACTACTTTTATAATTAATTCTTAAATAGTTAATTAACCAAAATAATTATAAAAATAAAATAAATTTTAAAATCCAATTAACAAAGATTAATTTTATAAACATCTTATGATTCCTCCATACCTTGAGACCCGGTGTGATCAAATTCTTCGTCAATAGCTATCGTGTCATTTAATGACGAATCGCCGTGAAGATATTGGGGATAAAGGTTGGTCTGAAATTTTAGCAGATTCCAGATTGTGTTATTGTTGAGGTTGAGGGGATCTTCATCTATGAGGGATAAAAATCATGAAATATATTTATATAAATAAAAATGTATACTAATTTATTAAGTCGCAGTTATCCAGAAAAAAATACATTGAATTTAACATTGATATAAGGTAATTTGTATATATATATATATATATATATATATATATATATATATATATATATGTATGTTTATATATATGATAAACGTAATTTATTTGAGAGGTTTTCAAGAAAATTGTACACAATTATACAATCGATTACATAAAATGGAACTTCCGGTTGGTCGATTTTGGTGAAAAATGTCTGTAGAGGAGACTGTGGATATTTTCATTTAACTGTCCATAATTTTTCATGAAGTCCAGAGGAGGTAAAGGTATGCAATAGTTTTCCACTCTTATATGAATTCTTTACAGTGAGAGTAATTTTCTTTGTTAACGAGCTCAGCTCGTTTTCCGTAAAAACGAAAAGTGCAATGCTCCTCCTAAGTTTAGCTCAAAGTCCCTCTAGTCCTATGATTTGAAAGTTTTCATTTCGTAAAGTTATAACTCTGCCGAAATGATCTTCCTCGAAAATTCAAAACTTCGTCAAAATGTGTCTTCCTCAGAAATTCTAAATTCCGTCAAATTCCTCAAAAAAAAAAAAAAAATAATAATAAAATAAATAAAAAAATTACGGCGCCTTGAAACAGTTTCTGGGCACAGCTGTTCCAAATGTTCATCTGTGGAAAATTTAGAGTAGAAATTTACATAATTGCAATAATTTCTCTGTCCATGTATTTCATGTATAAGTAAATGAAAGTAAACATGTTAAAAAAAAAGAAAAAAGAATTATCGTTTGGAAAATCTCAAAATCCTGAAATAACATTTGATGAAAATAATAAAACAAAAAACGTCTGCCAGTGATTAGAATATTGTTTATTTTCATCTAAATATTTATAAATTATTGGTTCCATTGATCTAACGTTGAGGACAAAAATCATATTTTTCTTTTTTTGCTGGCCTGAATAAATTATGATTGCTGTTAACATAGTCAACACTAAGCTGTATTTTAAAGTATTTGGTTTTATGGTCAGTAGAGAATGGAATGAATTTGTTTTAGTTTATTCACCGTTCTTTAGGGAATTCATGAAATATTCCCTCCCATGTAGTCCAGAAGTATTTCTACTCCAGTTGTTCCAGCTCATGGGCAGACTGTTCTTGTTGAATTAACGCAATTTGTTGAACAAATGTGTGCCATACACTTTTATTTCAGCAAAAATATATTTGACAATAATTTTCTCTGTGCAAACCTTTACGATTGTTATGTTCAAATAAATCTTCTTCCTACGGAACCACGAGCCAAGTATTAACCATAGATTTACAGAGAAACTATTTCTAACACTAATAAGTACTATAAGCCTATCTATTTCTGTGACCAAGAGATTATGGAAATTGATGTTACATAAAAAAAAAAAAAGAAAAAAAAGATTACTATTAAAAATTAAAATGAGCGGTATTATATCAACATAAAATACTGCATATGATTTTTAACTGTAAGAATTTTAACATTTGTTTTTTATCATGTGGTTCTTATTGATTTATTCGGAATTATTTAAAAACAAAAATATGTTTACTATTAAGTGCATATGATTGTCAAACATATTTTCAAGACATTTATTATTTTCAAACCTTATTACGAAAGTGGTTATCATTATGAGACTTTTATTGCCTGAGATACAATTATTAACATTTATCCGTTGAAGAATTGTTAACTTGTGTAAAATGTATAAATACCACAATTTCTTTTCTTGTTATTGATGGTATGACACTTATTCTGATGGATTCAATATAAATTAGCACAGCACTTAATGGAATTGTTATTTAACTACTCCCGTAGTTAAAATTTTTTTTTTTAGAAAATCTTTTAATTAATTGTTTTATAAATATGTTTAGATGATGAATATAAAATAACGTGTATTCGTTGACACGTCGCGCTTAATTTTTCGATTTAATTATTTCATTTGAGCAGTGGTGATGTTTGTTCGTTTAATTTAATACATTTTCTTTTTTGTTTCAGCTATTTCTTTTATGTTCACTTGTGCAGAGGTGAGTACCTATTTTATTACCTGTATGTGTTTTTATTATTATTGTTACTAGTTGGCCCGTGCGAATAATTCGCAGAAAATTTTGTTTAGTGAATATATAGCAAAACAATATGGAAATAAGTAGATCCTATGCATTATGTAAGGAAGTAATCAATATTTTTTCCTTGGTCGATTACAGTATTCCATTTAACATAATAGACCAAAATATTTGTACGAATTGCTTTGCTAGGACCTATTTTATCATGAGATTTTCTAAATTATTAAAAAAAATAAAATGTAAGTACAAACAAATACCTTTAAGAAATAATAAAGTTAATATAACAGCCAGGAAAAAAGTGTAGTAGATATGTAAATTCAACATCTTTAAAGAGGAAGAAATTATTAAGTATACCAAAACTAATGGACTGTATCTTTGTTAATAATTGTCCGATTTTGACGTTTTGTTTTGTAGGAAATTTAGTAATCTTTCTAATTATCGTGAGTGCAATGAAGAAAAATACATATTTTTTGAGTTATTCGCGAATAAAGTTTCTTTTCCTTCATAACTTTTTTCCATAAATTTCGGTAGGATAGGTCTATTTTTCGCATGTGAAGGAAAAGAATATCTTCAAAACGAGTGGTCAATCATTGGATTTAATGAAGAATTGACGAAGTTATGGCGTATCGACAAAAAACACCTTTTAGAAATAATATATAGGATAGAAGAGCTGTGCTGAGATACTCGTCATGGCAACGACTTCTCTTTTCATTATGATGTATTTGCCTGGCGTTAACTAAAACATTCATAACTCCTCAGGATTTTATCCTTATTCAACGTTTCTACAACCGCTGGAAAGCTGAATTATCGCTCTTCGAGATCGTATTGATAAAACTTGTTGATTTAAGATGTCTATAGAGAGTAAATAAATAAAAGCTCCTCATAGGTTTTTATTTCATAACTTGAATTTTAAATTATTTAAGAAGTGCAGTTTGTGTCATTTCGTGTAGTTTATAAGGCCCTATATCTCTGCAAAATTTCGTGTGAATTGGTGATAGAATATCGAAAGTATCACACTTTATATGATTTTCCAAAAAAAAAAAAATCAAAGGGGTGCCTTAGGTCAATTTGTAGAAAAAAAATTATGTTTCGATCTCAATGAATTCGTATTCGAGGGTCTTTCGAGCTGTGAAATACAAATCTCAACTCTGTTTCTGCTTACAAAAATATTTCAACACACTTTACTCCTTACAAATTGTTTAAATTTTAATATAATTGTTTGTCTTGTAGGTAATTTAGTAATCTTTCTAATTATCATGGGTGCAATATAGAAAAAAATGCATACTTTTTGAGTTATTCCGCGAATAAAGTTCCTTTTCCTTCATGACTTTTTTTTCAAAAATTTTGGAAGGGTAGGACTATTTTTCGCATGTGAAATAGAAGAATATCTTCAAAATTAGTGGTCAATATTTTGATGAAGAATTGACGAAGTTATGCCATACCGACAACAAAAAAACACCTTTTAGAAATAATATATAGTATTATTATTGCACATTTAGTTTCCACCGAAATGAACTGGAGCGGGTCTCTAGTGCGATGGTAGTGAAAGAATTTAATATCGCTCTAGTGCATCTTGCTCGTGACAACCAATTTCATATATTTCTATTTAATGATAAAGCTTTTTTTTTTTTTTTTTTTTTTTTTAAATCTCTGTTAAATTATTTCATTTCAGTACAATAAACCATAGAGTTATTTTTTCACAAAATAATTCATCTTATTTTGTTTAATTATTATTATTGTAACGTTATTATTTATACTAGCTGTCGTGTTTGTAATTATTATTGATGTGACAATCTCGAAGCCGCTATGTCTGAGTGGTTTTAGAGCTGGACTTGCAATACAAACATCGGAACTCGGCCCTCTACATCAAAACACGTCTGTTAACATTTAGTCAGAAAATTAACCGTATATTTATAAAATAATCGCAGTAATAGTCTGTTATCAATATAATGAATTTTAATTTCCATTTTTGCATTTATTCATTGAAATAATTCTGTTTTAATAATGCTGGATGGATTGATTTGTATATTCCAAATAGTTTAACTCTACCTTTTTTGTTCGCAAATCAAATTTATGACATACTGAAGCTTTGACGGATCCAAAGGGGGACCCCAAAGACAATTGAAGGTTTAATGTTTGAAAATCTAATTAGATAATGTGATAACCTATATAATAATAATAATAATGTAATATGATAATGATCTCCGCTGGCATTAGTACCAGAGATGCAGTTGAGAGTAGAGCATTGATAAGTGTCTATTTAGTGATAAATAAAAATAGCAACGGTAAAATATACAGAATTATTGCGGCCTCCATTGGCATTACCTATTGGCACTGCCTATTCTTATTTTTATTTGTTTGTTTTATTCTATCAATCCCTTTATTTATTTTCTTATCCTTTTTTTTGTACCTACCATCCAAACAGTGTAGAGTTGGTGTTATTTAGTTGATCGGGCGCTGATGACCTGGATGTTTTATGCCTGGACATCGAAACAAAACAAACAAGTAGAGCATTGATCTCCTGGAGTCCTGCTTTTCCCTCCTCAGTTGAAGGGACCAGCCTGCCTCGGGGTTTTCTCGTCTGATTTTAAATAATGTATATAGGTATGTTTTTTGTTTTTTTTGTTATTTTTAATTCCCTTATTTTTAAGTTATTTTATTTTATTTATTTTACATGTTTTTGACTATTATTTATTTTTTATTTTACTTCTGTTTATTTTATATTTTTTGTTCATATGGCCTGAATGTTACCTTATCTCACTATAACTAATGCTATATATTCAAATAATGGCGGCGACGCGGTTGAGGAGAAGCGCTGGGATCTCTTAGAGTCTCGCATTGTCCTTCACACGTGGGAGAAAGGGCTGGACTCGGAGATCTCTTACCTAATTGTAAATATTGTATTTAAGTATGAATGTTTTTCTGTTTATTTCTATTACTTATAATTTATTTAATTTTGCTACGAATTTCTGTTTTTCATTTAATTTTAACTCTAAGTTACATTTCCTTGGTTTATTATAGTTTTTGCCTTTGTTATATAGATTTTTTATATTTTTTTATTTATTTTTTTTATGTATTGTATATATGGTATGAATGTGCCTCACTCAGCCTTAGTACTCAGTGCCCCTAAGTGTGGCAAAATGTATTATTACTCAATAAATAGATAGATATAAAAAAAAATAATATATATATATATATATATATATATATATATATATATATATATATATTCAATAACAAAAAAAACAAAACAATATGTATTTTATACGTAGTTCTCTATAATTGGAATAAATCAGTATTTAAAAGATTTTAATTTGGTTCATGGCAATAATACGGATTCATTGACACTGCAGGTGATGATTGAGTGAATGGTTTCTCCTGATTTTATACAATTTTCTCTCCTTTGTTTGATTTTTGGTAGATTTTAACCTATACATATCATTTTTGTAGATTCTGCTTTGAAATGATAGACATTACAGAATATTGGAGAGCAAACTGTTTATTATTAGAGATCGCAGTAATATTAGGTAGTAATAATGGAGTCCTCAATATTTCTTTATATTTTACAGTTGATATTTTTATTTATCGCTAGATATTGACACCCACATACATACATTCAACTTAATTAAATTTTAATAAATTCTAGTACATGATAAATATCGCGCAAAAACGTTTGGAGGCCGCAACTACGTCACAGGGGCCACATGCGGCTTCCTATCTATGTTACAGACTATATATATGATCATCAGTAGAAGGGGTTGCGTATGTTAATTCCGTTTTTAATTAAAAATTAAAATCTGAAATGTTCTTGCTCTAAGTCCATCTGACTCGGAAAATGTTTATCTGTTCTGATAGCCATTGTTGACTGTGATGTTGGATTAAACTTCAAGCCCCTCTTCGGTATAAAAGAAACAAAAATGGTTGATTAGGGTTTGAGATGAAAAATTGCATTCGATTCGGAAAGAAAAAAATATTGAAATCGTATTACAATTTTTTTAAACTTTTTTTATCTATAATAATTGTACAATACAACAAATTTATTTTTAAATCGAATTTGAATAAAAAAAAATGAAAAAGCATTTTATGAATTTTTTTAAAATACTTAATAATGAAAGTGTCATTACATTCCATGTAGTCGGATCTTTAGAAATTGATTTGCACACTACCAAAAAAAAAATAAATAAAAAAAATAATTGCAACATCATACTGTTGGACACATTGGGTGTTTTTATTTTTTTATTATTTTTTTTTTTTAATTTTCATACTTATTTCGTTTTACAATAAAATCGAGTTGGGTGAAACGCAACTCATGTACAATATAAGCGACTAATATAGTGTATATATTTTAAATGTATACAGATTGGACAGATCACCTATCTATAAGTCACTAAGATGAGAAGTACAATTTGATAATTACTTGAGTAATTCATAATCATAAAGTATAATATCTCGGTCAGATATTAATTAGTAGCTACTGATTAATTAATGTTTGGATGGGTGATGACTTTACGTAGAGTGAAATTTATTGAGCCAAAACTTTATTTGAGACTGTGTAAGAGAAAGCAATCTGTGGGCTTAGTCCCGCGCACACGGAAACGACCTGTACGTGACCTCTCAGCATTATCAGCAGCGATACAGGATCATAGTTTAGAGCCATTGGCAATTATTGTCCAATATTGGAGGACTCTATACAATACGCCAGGGATTGGGGGTTGTTGAAATGATTGAAACAAGTACGGATGTTCAATTACCCGCCAGATACAATACATTTACAAGATGCAATTGGCAATGTTGATGACTTGAAGTGACCTTATTCTGCTCTGTATTTTGAGATTCAACATTTTGTCTCTGTATTCTTCACTAAGAAGTAACTGTAATAGAATTTAAGAGTAACCAAGATTAATTAATTTCAATCAACGTTTTATTATTGAAACTTTGCATGTGTAAATAAAAGGATCTCGTCTAGCTTACCATGTTCTATTAATATTCGTAGCATAGGCGGGTGAGCCATATTACGAAACAGGTCTAAGCGAGGCCTCAGCTGCTTCTTTTGAATATTATTTTGTATTTTAAGCTAGGAGAGTCCGAAGAGTTGTACAAAAGCCGTTGACACATAGGTCATAAGTTTTATAATAATATAATGTTGGGATTATTGCTTCCACTATGCATTCTGGGATTATTGCACCTCTATGCATTCTACACAATTTTCGCTATTCCTATTTATTTATTCAATAGTTTTGACTAGTTGATTATTTAGATAAAATAATATTTAAATTTTCGTTCCAATATTTTTGAAATATCCGACAGTAGCTCCTCTTTACTCACATCTGCAAGAATTATGTCAGTTTCACTCGGAGTTCTAGTTTTTTTTTCAATTTTTTGTCACTAAATTAAGACACACCATAACTATAATGACCACATTACTCCCAATTCCCCATCCCTCTCTTAAAATGCACTTTGTGCAGTAAAAAAATTCATGTCTCCTAACGTCTGTTCTCAACACATACTATGGGATTAAGAAAAAAAAAATGTTTTTGCTTCCTCACTACCGAAGGTAGGGATGCTTTCAAAAAATTTATAGTTATTGAAAAAAATATATATATTGAAAAATTCAAACCATTTTGTACAAACAACACTTTTGTTCGGAATGGATGATATTAGCTCTTAACTCTCCACATTTGCTACTATGTTTACTCATATTCTTTGTTTATCTTTCGACTAAACCATATATTCACACAACAACTTATCACTACATGTTTTATGTTTTCCCCCTAAATATTCGCTATCAATGTTTTGAATTTTGTGTCCAACCGTACGGCACACCAGTTTCATGGAGGAAAACCTTGCTTTGTCATTACTTCCAGAAAATATGCCTTAGAAATTATTATGAAAATTGTTTTATGATAATAAATTTTGATACAATAACTGTCATATCTAGTATTCTAAATATTTCTTGCCTTTAATTGAAAAAAAACAACGGATTTTCATCGCTGATTTTATTTAAAAAAAAAAAAAGTATTTGGAAGTTCTTTCATGATTTAAGTCTTCTGTCATTAGTGGAACAAAGCCACATTATGTAAAGACTGTAGGGGTTGTGTGTGATGATACGTTCAAAGGAACCGGCAATTTGTCTTGCAGGTTCATTAGGGGTTATAATATATGCTTTTATGTAAAAAACAAAATTTTCATTCTTAAAAAATGAGAAAACAATTTTTTTCTGGTTTAATTGACTATAAATTATTTAATTTTCGTTCCAAAAAAAGGCAGATATAAGGTAAACCTTTTAAGCTTGACCTTGTTCTATGTGGATCTTAATGTCACAAAATAACAATAATTTATGAATGGTATCGATAAGCGAAAACTTAAGATAAAATAGAAAGATTAATTTCTATTCTATTAATTCCAAAATGAACAAATATTACCTTATAAAATGCAATAAGTGAGTAATATAGAATCGTTAGAGTGATCTAGATTCCTTTGTGTGATGAGAGATCAGAGAATCATAAAAAAGAACTACAGCTCACTGAACTGAATTTTACTGAACCCATAGCCAATCCAACTGAAAGCCAACTCTTTATAGACGACATGTTTTTTAATTTTTTTAAACTCTATGAGTTCAGTTTA
This sequence comes from Nezara viridula, assembly GCA_928085145.1. Taxonomy (NCBI): domain Eukaryota; kingdom Metazoa; phylum Arthropoda; class Insecta; order Hemiptera; family Pentatomidae; genus Nezara; species Nezara viridula. Next base: position 44,466,105 of record OV725082.1, on the reverse strand, counting down.
ATTATTTCATTAGTCATTCTCTACCTAGTGTTGTTTTCCGTAAGAATTGCCCTGGAAACGTCAGTTGCGAAACTTGCTTTACCATGGAATAATGTAAATCCATAAAGGATCGTATAGCAAATAAATAATAAAACTATTGATGTCTTGTATGGGTTGACCAAACTATAACATTCAACATTTTGTATAAGCAGTGATTGTTTAGTGTCATTCACATCGTATTTTTTTTAATGATTCTTCCTTCTATTATATTATATAATATAATATTTATTTATTTTATTTTATTTGTTTTTTCATTAAATTTGCCACTGCGTTGTAGCGCATCAAGCAAATGTGTTGAAGTTTATTCTATCTTCTTCAATTCTTGATATTTTTAACTTTTCGTCAGAAGATCTCTAGGCCACTGCCTCTTTAGTCGTCTTTGAGCCTCACCAGGTAACAAGGAGAAAGATAGAGATAGAACGAGTGGATTTGGATGGTTGAGAGTAGAAGAATAAAATTTTGTGTACTTGTTGTGTATGCAGGATTTTACTTTTGGTATGTTCGTGTCTGTGTGTCCATACACCATTGTGATTTGAAATTAAATAAGGAGCATTGACGATTTCACGAAGTATTTTGGATCGTGTGGTTTGAATTTTGTTTATGTGTGTGTGTTTTGCGGAACCCCAAAGTTCTGCTCCGTATGTCCAAATAGGTGTTAGTATAGTGGTGTAGATCAGTCGCTTGTTTAGTAAGTTGAGTGAAGATCTGTAGTCTAAAAGATGAGACAGTTGTTTGTATCTTCTGGACAGTTCTTGTTTTTTTAATTTAGTGTGAATGTTCCAGGTGAGTTTTTTGTCTAACTATAGTCCAAGATACCGTACATGTGTTTTTGAGGGAACAGGTTTATTGTCTATCGATTATATAATATATATTATATTTTATATTATAAAAAGTAACAACTTTTCTTTGTAACATATTTATTTTATTTTCGAAAGAGGTGCGATGAAAATAAATAAATGAATTTCATCGTGAATTTAAAAATTCTTCTCAGTAAAATATCGCACATAGAACAGAAATATTTAATTTATTTTGTAAACGGTTCTGTGGAACTTGTTTTAATAAAATAGCAAACAACTGTTTCCCAGATAGTGACGTTATCAGCCAGTCTTGCTGTCGAACGTGATGTTCTCGAGTGGGTATCTCTTTGTCACGAACAAGCAGAACAGACCTCATGGTATTTTCATTTACCAACGTAGATATTTTTATGTAATGTATTTTCTACATTAGAATAATAAACAAAATATCTTGTGATTAGTAGTGCATAAAATATTGTTAGATTAAATATAGAAATTATTAAAAATTTGGCCAATTTAATAATTTTAACTATGGAAACTCATCTTTGTGCCTTACCTCCCTATTTTTATAAATGGTTGAATTTTTGAATTATTTTTATAAAAGGATTCGAAATAAATTTTTCTCCATCTTATACATGCACAGAAACGTAAGTAATTGTGGTAAATATCAGAAACAAATTGAAGTTTTCTTTGAATAAGATTAGGTGACAAAACTACTGTGTGACAGTGTTATCATCGACATCAGTGTAACTTTACCATTTTGAGCAAGTTTTAATAGTTTTGGATGGCAGCATGAGTTTTTATTCATTTAGGAAAGCAATACAACCAGGAATACATTTTCTTCTTAACATAGTCATAACACAGCTGTTGTGAAAAATTGTTGAGATCCCAATAAAGTAATACGGTTTAGGATCTCTGAAGCAAAAAGTTATTTCAATAAAAAAAAAAAACTTGTTACCCATTACCAAAATTATTGTTACCATATTGAAACCGGCTTCGTTTCCTCAAATTAAGTATTTTTTTAGGAACTTTGGGGTGATCCATTTTAGAAATAAAACGCGGCTTACAAGAAAAATCTTCCGCGTCAGTGATGATGGCCTTCGAATTTTGATACGTTAAATAATGATTAACTAGTAGGCCCGTGCGAAAAATTCGCACAGCATATTGTTATCAAATGCCAAATTAATAGGAAAATAATATAATGCAACGTATCAAAAGATAAAGGAATCAATTGTTACATTATCGATAAATATAATCGACAAAGGAAACAAAATTAATTTAAATCTTCATTTTTGTTTGGAGCCAACATATTTACAAATTTCAATAAGCTGTATCTTTGCGAAAAATTGTCCGATTTCAATGATTTTTTTTTCCTTTTGTAGATAATTTAGTAATGTTTTATATAATCATGGTAATAACCAAGGGAAAAGTTTTAGTTATTCGCAAATAAAGTTTCTTTTCTTTCATAACTTGTTTGCCTGAATTTTTAGGGTGACTATTTTGCCAGCCTGAAGGAGAAGAAAGCCTTTGAAATTGGTGAACCAATCTTGAGATTTGGTGAAGAATTAACGATGATATGGCTTGCCGATCAAAAACACCATCGATAAATAATATAAACTCCTGTCTCGATCATAGAAATCTCAAGTCGACGAAATGAGACATGTATCCAATGACAGTACTACAATTAACGTCAGGTTGTGTGGATGCGAACCCCATGCCTTGCGTTTTTCGAAAATAGTACGTTATTGGACTTGAAAACGCAGGATCCGATAGTTCCCGAGGAACTATCCGGGTATCAAAGTATCAAATTGTACTTTAAATCAGTCATATATTTTTAGATTTTAATTAATAATATATTAAATTTTTAGGAAAACTGGAAAAAAGTTGCTGGTTATTTTAAATTAAAATGAAAAAAAATAGATTTAAAAAAAATAATATCAGTATGAAAGAGTTAACCTATTTTTTTTTCTAAATTTCGGTTTAATTTCTTTCATAATATTATATTTGTGTGATAAATACGATCGGAACTGGAGAAATCCGTGGGCATTTGAGGGACAATATCTTTCTGTTATTTCTTGGCACTACTGGAGTCCCCAACTCTCGATATCAATTTAATAAAGTTGGTGCGGATATGGTCTTACTGGTAGATCCCATATAGCGACTCTGTGTAATTTCTTTTTGTTTATTGTCTGTTTCTGAGGATAGATGGCAAATATTTAATATCGTGGGTGTGTAGGATGGACAATTTATTTCTTTTTATATATTTTTTTCGGTTTATATAAGACTTTATTGATACATAAATGTATTAGTAACAAATAACAGGCTAACGCATGTGCGCAGCACCCGTAATTTCCCGGCAATCCGATAACCGAAGCTATAGAAGATAAAATAAGTAGAAGTTCGCGCCCCGGTGCCCGGGGAGAGGGGTGGACAGGAGCTCTGGCTCAACTCTGGCACAAATCCTCTGTTCTCACTCCCTAGCCCGGGAAAACCCCGTACAGCCTAAAAAGCTAGGGAGTGGAGAACAAAAAAAACTTGAAATTATTTCTTCGCATTTTTGTTTTTTCATTTTAAATATTACTCGAGATCGCTGTACAAACTCCGTAAATTCCTACCAAACTCTTCAACAGCAGCAATGGCAGAACGGCACTGTATGTGTGCTATTGTTTTACAAGATTAAATTATCCTTCTTTCTAAGGAATTAAGGTCATTGACCGGAATTGCATAGACTTTTTGTTTAATGTCATCCTAAACAAAGGAATACAGTGGTGTATGGTCTGGAGAGCGTGCAGGCCAAGCCACTTGTCTTGCAAGGCCAATCCATTGTTTGGAATAATTAACAATTAGCCATTGTCATAGACCTCTCCCGTAATGTGCAGGACATCATTTTAATTATGGTATTACTTTAATTATTTTACCTTGATTAGACAGCTCTCCTTGAAGGTTAACAAACAGCGTCGAGATAATAAATAAACACACGATGCTCTCCATCACTCTGCAACAGAAATTAAAAAAAAAAATATAGCTTTTATTGTTTCTGTTGAGTAAAATATGGATCAATTTTCATCATCATTTTTTTTTTTTTAATGTAGACTGTTATTTTAATTAATCGTAATGTTCTTATTACGATGTTTCTTGCTCTACATCGCTGATATTACAAATAGCGTTCTTATTATGAATCAGTATTATTAATGCACTGATAATAATATCAAACATATCTTTGAAAAATGATTCAATTAAAAATGTGAGGATTCAAAAAAAGTGAATGCAGGAATAACTATCTAACATAAGGGAATTTATTTGCATACCTACTTGAAACACCTTGGTGTATGGTCAGGGAAATTCAATTCTACGGATATTTTAAATAGTTGTATAATCAGTTGCTTCCCCCTCCTCCCCCCTCAACGAAACTCAAGACTTTCGGATATTGACATGGGACGAAATTTACATGCCTCGGGTAGGATTATAACTTTTTCATCACATCTTATTCATTTTATCGGTTTCTGTGAAATATTTCTGTGATAAAGTTCTAGATTTACGTTAAAAGTTTAAATTTTATTTATTTAAGTTCGTAAAAAAAAGTTGCGTCAAATGAGAATTGTACAGTAATTGGGCCAGATTGAGTTAGAATATATCTTAATTAATCTGACCCCTTCAAGCCCACTGGACAGCCCACCGCATGCAACGCAGCCTTAATCGGAATGGAGATGCGAATTAAAAGTATGAAAAAACAATTCAATCATCTCCATCGGTGCACACAAGTTAATCAAGCTTGGCTGCCTCCATAATATATATTCAAAAGAATGTTCCATCATTAGCAGATTGAGGGACACACCAAGCTAACACATCTACTTCTTGGCCTACATCTACCAGCTTGTCAAACACGTGACAATATTAATCCGACTGTAGTACATATATTCCAATGTAAAAAATACTGTACTCAACGAATAGAACAAAAAAATGAAGACATATTATCTATAGAAAGAACACAAGTAAATTGGAAAAACCCTAAAGTTCATCAATCGAAAAAAAAATTAATGAATTATATTTAATTAGAACGATCGCCTAATGACCATGTTAGTTAAAATATCGTTTCGGTATTTTTATCTTTAATTGTTTCCAACATCCAGGATATCTCAATAATTTGAGCCACCAAACTTAAAAATCGGCTCAGCCATTCGCTTAAAAAGTCATTACATTTCTATAAACATCATCCTTCATGTAAAAAATAATGATATCTAATAATTAAAACTCATTCAACAATTAATTCATACAACGTTGAAGGAAAAAAAGATTGCCTTCAGAATGTAGGCGCCAGATGTAACATTTATTTAATCCTTTCAACTCCTCGACACACCTGACACCTACTGAAGCACGTGTGTGTACTTTCAAATGTTTTTATTCCTCTACGACTCAGTTAAAATATTATGACAAAAAAAAATGCACCTTTGTTGTTTATATTTTAGAATTTTGTATTTATTCACTACTTCATATTTATTGATATGAATGTGGATTAATTAAATAATTTGGTAACTGAAAAACAAATTTTAATATCTCAAAGTTATGGAAAATTGGCATGGTGGTCACAATAAAAATATGTGACATGGTGTTTACCTTCGGAGTACAGATTTAGTAACTAAAAAAAAATTTAATAGCTCAAAGCTTGTATTGGTTTATATATATATATATTTATTCCTCAATGTATTATCTATGATTACATTTCTGATTTGTCTTAATCAAGACTCGGTACTTCCAGTTTGTGCAAACCTAACATGGACGAAGTCCATCATCACCTTATTAAAATTTTCTTTTTTAAAAAGGAAAAAAAAAAAGGAGAACTACAACTGAGAAATAAGTTTGTGATTTAAATGTTTGTTTATATTCTCTGATTAGTGTGTAAAATTTGTTGTAATGATAAATTCTTAGTCATCGTGGTGGACTGAGTCGAAGTAATTATTTTATGACATCCGTCTTGACATCCCCTTACTAAAGTTCAGACCAATTTTTAATTTGTTTAAATATCTATAATATACATCGCGCCTTATTGCCAATTAATATTATTATATAATTATAATTATTCCTATTGCCAATTTGTAACCATAATAAGGGAATAATAATTCTGGAAGTGAGAAGTGTGGTGTATTCGTTACGGTCCCTTCCGCTTTGTGTATATAAAAGAAAATATTGGCCCAATAAAAACTTTTACGTAATAGAGAAATAAACCTTAATAATAATAATAATTACTATCCCGCAGGAGGCAACTAATGGGTTCAGTTGTTGGGGTCTTGCAAACCTCCGGGTTCCTTAGCACAGTACATCTCCCACAAACTCACACTCATGACACTACACCATAACACAAACGCTAACACCAAGGTCACACACCAGTGCACGTATTGGGGCTACCTTACCTAGAAAGACCTGACAGCAGGTATAAAATGCAAACTACCCACTAATATGGAACTATGCAACAAAAGAATTGCCTCGGACATTGGCAGGCAGTGCGGGCGGTGCCCCGATGCAGTATGGACCCGTAAGACCTACAACCTCAGGATTAACATCATCTGATTCGAGCTTGGAGACCGATCGGCCACCCGCACGAAGAAGACAATCCAACCGCCAGAGGAATAGGCCTCAGCATATGAGATGGAAACGCGATATGAATAAAACAGCCATCCGTGCTTATTATATGGCTTCAAATTTGGAAACAGACAGGATATAGAAATAAACTAGTAGTGCACTGGCACTAAAAATTTCTCCTAGTTACAGTTTCTGCACAACGAATAGCCGATCAGGTTAGAAAAATTTTATCCGATTCAGAGTTTAATGATATCAAACAAATAATGACTGCCATCACTACTACATGGTCAATAACCTAACTGCATTAAATCTCGCAGGTGAACCAAAAAAAGCGCAAACCAATGAGGAACTGATGAGAGATTGGAGCAGCAATCAGCTCCACGGTAAGTTTTTCAATGCTCTCACTTCTACAGGAATTAGTCATTCTGCCTCCCTAGAATGGCTTGGAAAAAAAAAAAAACTGTTCCCAGAAACAGAGAGTTTTCGCAAGTACATTTTTAAACACGATGTTAGTGATAAATACCGACTATGTGAATTAGTAATAGAGTCCATCTGTAAAATATTAGCAGGGAGTTCTCTTCTGAATACGTAGAAAGACATAACAGTTTATCTAAGGTAATTCACCAAAGTCTTTCTAAATATTACAAATTTACCAACGGATCAAACCCGTATTACCGTTACATTCCGCAGTCTAATCTCTCTGACAAGAAAACTACAATCTATTGGGATCATCCTACAATCACAGATCACACAGTACCAAATAATAAACCGGGTGTTTTGTTGCTGAGTAAAAAAGAAAATACGACTGCAATAATTGAGATAAGAGTTCCCAGCGATGAAAATATTCAATAAGTGGTAGGAGAGAAGATAAGAAAATGTAAAAGCCTCTGTGAGGAATTGAAACTGCTATATAGCCTAAAACAGGTTAAGGTGCTGCCTTTGATCATTTCGAGTGACGGATTGGTCCCAGAGGAAACTACACAGACTTGCAAAGTGTTAGATTATGCCCTGATTATATCTTGGAAGAAGGTCAGAGAGCTGTGTTACTAGGGAAAGCCAGCATTGCCAGAAAATTTTTAAATATTTTCGAAACAGAGCCTAACCCTTCACTCATCGATTCCTGGGGTAAGTGAATTCCGGATAGGAGAGCATATAAGAAAATATCAAAGCTTCTGTGAGGAATTGATACAGCTACACAGCCTAAAACAAAATAACATTTTTACCTTGTTCCCAGCAATGTCTGAGGAAGTGCGAAATAAAAAATAATAAACAATAAACTATTAACGAATTTAAATTGTTTTTCACCTTTCCCAATGACCATTCCGGACAACCTTATACATAATTTTATTAAGGCTTTTTCTAATTTTTACCGGATTTCTTAATGTGTTAAGTCAAGGAGATTCTGAGGGCAGGGTCTTTAAGAGGTTGGGATTTTATTAGGTTTGGACGAAGTCGAGGTCGTCAAATCACTTTCTACCCTGTAGGCGGTAAAGTGATTACCCCGTCATCAAGTCCCATTTTAGTCCGCGGAAGGGCGGGAGAACAATTTTTTTTCTTATTTTTAATGCTGATAAGTTGGACTTAATAAGAGACTTAAATCTTTATCATACAAAGTAAATAAATGGAATTTCGCAGACTTGAAATTCTTATTTAAAAAAAAAATTAAATTTTTCAACTACTAGGGTCATTATCGTTGAAATTCTTAATAATTAAGAATAATAAAAACTTACAAAATGTTGACCTTATTACATAAATTTAAATATCAATTATGACAGAATCTATTGTATATAAACTAAGTCGTACTTGAGACTTAGATTTTCCTGAGTTTGAATGAATGAGAGGTCTGATATACAATGTCCATTGAAGAAATCTTATAAAAAATGTTTACACTTTCCTTTTCTTTTTTTTAAGACGATATAGCCATAGGATGAACTCTTTATGATGTTTTGGGTTTGGATTTATGCAAATCATTCGGTTTTTTTTTGTTTTTATTCGAGGTCATCAGCGCCCGATCAACTAAGTAACTTAACACTACTAGCACTAACACTAATTTTATACTGTTTAGGTGATTGGTACAAAAAATAAAAATAAAAAAGGATAAAATAAAAAAAAATTATGGAATAAAATAAATAAATAAAGATAAAAATATACACTTATAGATAATAAGATAGAATTGATAAATAAATAAACTTTTTAAAAATAGCAATGAAATCAATAAATGAATTGAAATTAATAAATAAATGAATTTTTAAAATTAAAAAAAAATCTACAAAGGATCATTAGTTAGAAACTTATCATATATATGTTTTATAAGTCGTTCATTGTCTAGGAACTTCATAACTTTCGTAATGATTTCTTCTTGATTTCACAGGGGTGCTGATATATTCTGCTGTATTCCGAGATCTTTTAACCTAATATTCTTAGTATATACAACCTAAATTTAGCATTACATCCAGTTAAAAAAAAATATGCCTTAATTTATAAATTTTTTATATATATCATCAATTGATAATATTAAACGGATAATGTTGTACATAGGTTTTTTTATATTATATCAAAAATATGAAATAATCTAACTTAAACATATATTGGTTTTTATTCAATTGACTGAATATATATATTTTTTTAAAATTTTATTTAAAAAGATAAATGACAAAGGACATCCTAAATTCACAGTCAATTGCTGCACAAGTGATAATGGATGATCCCGAGGAAGTCCAGAATAATATTCTCGGCCAATATCGCAAGCTCCCCAACATCAACACCTAGTTCTTCGAGGAAACTCCTTGTTCTTTTTGCGATTGTACCATGAAAACCAAACCAGAGGCCTCTCACGGAGAACTCTCTCTCTCTCCGAAGTTCTCACGGAACTTCTCTTTTAGGAAAAGTATACATTCATCGTATATGTTTTTCTTTTCCCTTTCCACTTCACCCGTCTGATCAAGGTCATAGATCTCAAAGCGGACAGTTGGATCCAAGAAAAGAAAAATCGAAGATTTTATTCGAAGGTATTGTTACAATAACTAAACGAATAATGATCACTTCATTTCATACCAATCAAGGATGCAAAATTAATTATTTCCTTTTATATATTACGTACATTGTTTCTACTTAGTTAGTTATAGATTATTGCTTACACGAAATGAATTACTGGCTATGAATACATTTATTGTTCAATGAAACAACATGGATTTATGTAACCCTTCCGGACTCGGACAATTTTTATAATAAACGTTATAAACACCGTTATCGAATACTCAACAGGGAGTAAATAATTGTAATATGCATTGCTTTTCAGCATATTGTTATAAATAATAAAACAAGGGAAAAAACGACTAGATCATTTTAACAGTTTTTTCCTTGTACAGATATTGAAAACTGATTTTTTTGTTTAATTATTTTCTACTAATAGTGGACCTTAACCTAGAGTGCTTGGATGGCTTCTTTCTTTCTTTTATTAATCTTTTAATTTGTAATGGTTTAGGATCCTGCGCTTTTTATTACAAAAACTCTTTGCATCGAAGCCCATTGAATCTCTTTTTATTATTAGAAATTTAATGAATTAATCATAAAATAAAGTGGTGACAACGTCAGTGAGTTGAAAGGCTTTTGATGCTGCTAATTATATTTCCAGAATTCATTATTTTGTGCACTTTTTTATTTTCTTCCCCCTTTGAATTTCTCATTTTTAATTACTCTGAAGTAGTTACGCTGATAAAAAAATGTATTTATTTTTCGTGCTTTAATTCAAAGGAAATACAATTTTCTGAAAATGATCTTTATTGAAATATAAATCTGATGGAAAATCTTTTTTAAATACCTCGGGTTCACAATAATCTAATGCAATTGCCAGCTTATATAAAGCGCAAATAGAGTTTTTTTTTTCTCATTCGTTGGACTGAAATTCCTAAAAATCTCTAGAAACGTCGGCACTAATACAAACCTTATAATGAGTATTTATTTATCACTCATGATGTGTAGAACAATTGACTAATTTCCTTAAACAAATATATCTCTTTATATTATTTCCCATATATATATTTTTTTTTTGTCGCAACGCCATAACTTCGTTAATTCTCTATCAAATATATATATTTTTTTTATTAAAGAAATTTACAAATGTATTAAATAATAAATACAACAAGTAAATATGAACAAGTAACATGACATGCACAACATGAAGAGAAACTACCCATTGGTATCACTCCAATGATATCAAATCTAAACCTGATTTTGCAGATCTTATTCTTCAGGTGGAAAAAATTGTCACCTCCTCCCAAAATTTCAGGAAAAGAAACTTTATTTGCGAATAATTCAAAAAGCGTGCATTTTTTCTTGATTGTACCCATGATTAATTGAATGATTACTAAATTCTCTTGAAGACAAAAAAGAGTGCTAAAAATTGGATCATTATTACCACATGTATAAATGATACAGTCCAATATATCGGTATATAAATACCGAAGATCTTCTTTTACTATTTTTTTTTATAACATTTTGCATTTTTTATAATATAGATAATCCTATGATCGAGTCCTTATTTTGAATATGTTTAGTAATATTCATCGTTTAAAAATAGGCCCTTGAAGAATAATTTGTACAAATATTTTGGTCTATTTTCTTGAATGAAATATTATATTCGACCAAGGAAAATACAAGTACATAAGATTCCTCATATAGTATGTACGATCTACTTATTTTCATATTATTACGCTGTTTTTCACTAAGTAGTATATTCTGCGAATCATTATCACGGGTCAGCTAATATGTTTATGAATACAATATTTCAACGCTTAATGTTACAACCGGTCTCTTTTTAATTACTGCGCACCCTCCGGTTGTCTCATTCTTTCATGATTGCCATACATTTTCTAGATGATATGAATCTTAGGGTCTTTAGCTTAGCTTATTCACTGCACAGCCCATAAAGAATGATCCTATCAACAATTCTGAGATATTTGCATCCTCTACCTAGACCACAGATCCATCTTAATCTTAATATTAATCTTAATCTACCTATTTTCACGATTTATTATATTTATACTTCTTGAAATAGATCATAAAGGTATTAAATGCAACGCCAAGACTATATATATAACTATTGTATAAATCCTCAAAATTCCAACTCACGATTGCCTCAGTCTATATAGCTCCCAATAAAGTTATATCCACGAATGAATTAAAGGCTATTTTCTCGACAATGGGAAAATCATTCGTTGTAGGAGGAGATTTTAACGTTAAAAACACAAGGTGGGGATCTAGAGTGTCCAATACTCGTGGAAAAAGACTACAAAAATGTATCGAAGATTTGAAATTTTCTGTAATTTCGCCATCTCATCCTACTTACTGGCCTACTTCACTATCAAAGTCTCCCGATCTTCTTGATTTCTTTGTCACAAGCTCCTTACCACATGCACATTCCAACGTTTCCTCTCTCCTTGACCTTTCATCTGATCATAGCCCAATTTTACTTGAACTTTCGAACAACCCTTTCGTTAAACCCAAACCCCCGACATTAATTAACGGTTACATAAACTGGGACGACTTTAAACATTTTTTGAACAACAAAATTACGTTAAACACTTTAATTAGTACAGCTGACGACCTCGACAATGCAGTCAACGACCTAACAAAAAGTATACAAGGGGCTATTTGGCATTCAACGAGACCACCAAAGACATACACTAAACCTGCTTCTTACCTAACTCAGCGAATACATAATCTTATAAAAGAAAAACGTAGGATTAGAGCCCTATGGCAAAGAACAAGATCGTACAAAACAGAACTCAACAAACTAACTAGAAAACTTCACGAAAAACTATTAAAATTTAAAAATGACAGCTATAAAGACTACATAGACACAATAAACAATAGAAATGGATCAATATGGACAACAACAAGACGTATACTAAAGAAAAAAGACCTTCAATACCCTCTCCGACGTACATACAACACTTGGGCAATAACAAGCGAAGAAAAAGCCAATGAATTCGCTAAATATCTTGCACAAGTATTTGGGACAAACAGAATACAAGACAATAATTTTACTGACGCAATAGAAGAAGAATTGACAACACCACTACCCTTATTACTACCCCCACCGGCATTTCATCCAAAAGAAATTTACAAAGAAATCAACAGACTACCAAACAAAAAAGCTCCTGGCTATGATCTAATCACTCCTTTCATTCTTCGACACCTACCTCGAAAAGCTGTTTTGTTTCTTACACACATCTATAACTCCATTTTACGCACTACCTATTTTCCTCTCCTTTGGAAACTCTCCACAATCAAAATGATTGCCAAACCTTCAAAACCTACCACTTCTCCTTCATCCTATCGTCCTATAGCACTTCTTCCAATAATGGGCAAACTATTTGAAAAACTATTACTAAATCGACTAAAGCCTATTCTAGAATATAGTGAAGTGATACCAAATCACCAGTTTTGCTTTCGCTGTTATCACTCTACTGTGCAACAGTGCCATCGGATAGTAGATGCTATCTCTGTGACTTTTGAAAAAAAGGAATATTGCTCTGCCGTCTTTCTCGACATAGAGAAAGCATTTGATAGTGTCTGGCACAAGGGCCTATTATGGAAACTAAAACCGCACTTACCTTCCACTTATTTTTTAATTCTTCAATCCTACTTTCTTAATAGATTTTTCTGTACTTCCGTAGACTCTTCTGTATCTTCCTTCTTTCCCCAACACAAAGGCGTACCACAAGGTAGCGTCTTAAGCCCAATCCTCTATTCTATATACACTTCTGATATCCCTGAGCACCCTAATACCACCATTTATTGCTTCGCTGACGACACTGCTATTCTATCTTCACACAAAAATCCTACTATCGCATCAATTGCCCTACAAAACCATCTTCATGATCTCGAAAAGTGGTTTGAAAACTGGAGAATCAAAATTAATAGTACAAAATCCACCCACATTAGTTTCTCTCTTAGGAAAGCCTCATGTCCACCCATAACGATTGCCAATAATCCAGTGCCTTCAAAGAACTATGTACGGTACCTTGGACTCTACTTAGACAAAAGACTTACTTGGAACATACATACGAAATTAAAAAGACAAGAACTTACCAGACGATATAGCCAACTTTCACATCTTCTGGACTACAGATCTTCACTTAACTTACGAAACAAGCGACTTATCTACAACACCTTACTGAGACCAATATGGACATATGGAGCAGAACTTTGGGGTTCAGCAAAACAAACACACATAAACAAAATACAAACAGCACAATCAAAAATTTTACGAAAAATTGTTAACGCACCTTGGTACATTTCAAACACTACTATACATAACGACTTAAACACCCCAACAGTAAAATCCTACATCCACGACAAATACACTACATTTCATTCTTCAACCCAAAATCACTCCAATCCTCTGGTTCTTTCTATCTCCTGCTCCCTGTTACCTGAGCAACGAAGATTAAGAAGAAAATGGCCAAGAGACCTACTACATCAATAAAAAAAAATCAAGCAATTACACCAAGACAATAAAAATACAACAAATTTGCTAGATGCGCAACTGCGCAGGTGCAAATTGCATAAAATAAAATAAATAAATAAAATAAATAAAATCTCTTTTCTGACTATCCAGAATGATGGCGTTTGATAAATGAAATATCAAACGAAAGCGAATTCCATTGAAAAGCGAAGAATCTCATTTTTGATACAAAATTATTCCAACAAAAGTGGCCTTGGAATCCGCATAACGAAGCAGTAAAACACCTTGGTGTTCATCAAGATCGTAGCGCTGGCAATGTGATATCCCATCATCAAGCCTAAAACCAGAAATAATCGTCCGTATTTACAAGATCATTCTAAGGCCACTAATGTTGTACAGATCTTTTTCTATTCTTCCCTACCTCGCATTTTAGGCTATACGAGATTTTCTCGGGCCGGAGGGTGACAGCGGGAATTTAAAATCCCCTCTGGCACCGGGACGCGTGCTCGTACTTTTTTAAAATCTCATATTCAGGTCATCTGGTTGCTGGGCAACTCGCGGTGCTGAGCACACGCGTTGGCCCATTCGGCCATCCCGCCCCCAAAATGATGTACAGATGTGAAGTGTGGGGAGCAGCTTCCTGTACGAAACGTAAAAAAATACAAACCTACCAAATTAAGATCCTGAGAATTATAGTAAATGCCCCTTGGTTTGTAAGAAACGGTCCACTCCATCGTGAACTTCAAATAGACACAATAGATAAATTAATTATCCTTTGAAAAATCCTTAATGACTCACATCCCAAAACCCATATCCATTCTCCTTTGGAATGCGAATGGTGTTAGAAATCACGTTGACGAACTAACAGCTTTACTACAAGACAAGAACATTGACGTAGCCCTTATTACAGAAACTCGACTGACCATAAAACAGCATTTGAAAATCCCACAGTATTTAACCTACCGTACTGACCATCCTGACGGCAGAGCACATGCCGGTACTGCTGTCATCGTACACCAATCCCTCTCCCATCACTTACTCCCATTACCCACTCAAGATTTCCTACAGTCAACCGCTATTGTAATCAAAACCTTCTCCTTTCCAGTCACCCTTGCATCAGCATATTGCCCTCCTAACAGATCCATATCCAAAGTCCAGTTCAGTTCTCTCCTCAACTCCTTAGGTCATAATTTCATCCTGGGTGGAGATTTAAACGCCAAACACCATCAATGGGGTTCTAGAACCACAAACTCTCGTGGCAGAACATTGTTATCTGCACTCAATTCCCAACGGTTCAGTATCCTTCCGCCTAAGTCACCTACCTACTGGCCCACAGATCCTAACCGCAATCCCGATATCCTTGATTTTTTCATCCACAGTGGCTTAGGTCCCCTCAATCATTCCCTTACCCGTCTTGCCGAACTATCCTCAGATCATAGTCCATTATTACTCCAATTATCTCTTGCTCCTATTCCTAAGTCTTCTCCACCGTCCTTCATCAGAGGCCCAGTTAACTGGAAACTCTATCACCAAATCCTATCCGATAAAATTGACCTCAGAATAACCCTAAAAACCCCAGATGACCTTGACAATGCCGTACACCTTTTCACCACCACTATCCAACAAGCAATCTGGACTGCTTCCTCTCCAAACCACTCCTCAAGAACTCCCAAGAAAAATAAGTTACCTCAACACCTCATAGACCTAATCCATACCAAACGCCGCGCCAGATTATTATGGCAACGTACTAGACACCCCATCGATCGTCGTTCCTATAATTTTTACAGTAAACAATTAAAGCAGGAATTGGCCACCTTCAAATCCCAATCCTTCAACTCCTACCTTACTTCCCTCTCTGTTCATGACAATTCCCTATGGAAGATCACCAACAAAATCCTAAAATCCCATCATATTTCCCATCCCCTCCGTCGAAGCGATGGCTCCTGGGCAGCGTCTGATGAAGATAAAGCTGAGGAATTCGCCAGACACCTCTCCAGAACATTTACCTCTCATCCGGAATCCAACCTCACCCATACCACAACAGTAGAAGAATTCCTTACATCTCCCATTCCACTTTCCTTGCCACCTAAAGCAGTTAATCCTTCTGAGGTCAAACATCACTTACAAAAACTTCCTCTCCGTAAATCTCCTGGATACGACCTCCTTACCTCTCAAATCCTTCGACAACTTCCTCCTAAAGCTGTTATATTTCTCACCTACTTATATAATGCCATCCTAAGAACCACCCACTTTCCTCTCTTGTGGAAACATTCCACTATTATCCTGTTTCCGAAACCAGGCAAACCTCCCAACATCTCAACGTCCTACAGACCAATTAGCCTACTTCCGATTCTCTCAAAAATCTTTGAAAAGATCCTCCTGAAACGAATCCTACCCTTTATAGAATCCCAAAATTTTCCTTCACATCAGTTCGGATTCCGTTCACAACACTCCACAGTCCAACAAGGACTCCGAGTGGTCGATCATATTTCCGCAGCATTGGAAAGCAAGCAATATTGCTCGGGTGCATTTCTGGACATAGCTCAAGCTTTTGACCGGGTATGGCACGCCGGGCTTCTTTCCAAGCTGAAAACCTATCTTCCTCAGTCCTTGTACCTTGTCCTCCGTTCCTACCTCTCAGATCGTACCTTCCGAGTTCGCTGCGGTAGTGAATTATCGAATTGCTATCCAATTGAGGCAGGTGTTCCTCAAGGTAGCGTATTGGGTCCCGTCCTTTACATCCTCTTTACCGCTGATATCCCTGTCCATCCCGATACCTTCCTGGCAACTTTTGCTGATGACACCGCCATTCTATCATCCGACTCAGATCCTGATATAGCATCCTTAAACCTTCAAAGACATCTCTCCCTGATTGAACACTGGTGTAATAAATGGCGAATTAAAGTAAACGAATCCAAATGCCAACACATCACCTTCACGCTCCGACGCAGTTCCTGTCCACCAGTACACTTTAATTCCATTCAGCTTCCTTTCTCGGACACAGTCCGGTACCTTGGCTTTCTCTTAGACAGACGACTAACGTGGAACCCTCATACTAGACTTAAAAGACAGGAACTAAACCGACGATACGGACAACTATACCGGCTACTAAACAGAAAATCAAAACTTTCCATTGAAAACAAGTTACTGATCTACAAGACAATACTGAAACCTATCTGGACTTACGGACTTGAACTGTGGGGAACAGCAAAATTTACTAACATCAAACGCATCCAATCCTTCCAATCAAAAGTCCTTCGAACAATAGCCAATGCTCCTTTCTATGTAACCAACAAAACCCTACACCATGACCTTAATATCCCATTTGTCCTAGACCTTATCCCAGCAAAATTCTCCAAATTCCACCAGAACCTTACCCATCATCCAAATCCCTTTGCAAAATCTCTATCCAGCACCACCCATCCATATAATCCTCCAAGGAGGTTAAAACGGCAGTGGCCCCGCGATCTTTTATAGTTTGTAAATATTGGAGTTCTGGCAATGGCCAGATTCTCCACTCACGACATGAGTGTATGTGGCTAAAGCACTCTTGCTCAATCTCCACTGGGTTTAGCCCTAGTGACGCGGTTGAGAGAGGAGTGCAGGGAACTCCTGGAGTCATACTTTTCCCTCCACAGTTGGAGGGACAAGTCTGGCTTGGAGTTCTCTCGCCAAGTTGTAAATATTGTATGTAGGTGTGCATGTGTTCTTTTTATTTATTTATTTTTAGGTTATTTTATTCTTGTTTATTGTATATATATTATTTTTCTGTATAATTTATTTTATTTACTGTATATAGAGTGTGAATGTGATCTGTGAACACTATTATTAATGTCCCTGAGACAGATTGTAATATATTTCAATAAATAAGCTATTAAAAAAAAAAAAAAAAAAAAAATTATAAAACGCTTTACCAAATATCATTCCCAGTTACTAGCAGTTAAAGTTGCAGCAACTTTCAACAACTCTGATATTATCCCGTGGACTGAAACCTAGACTTTTGTAAGGCCTTCTAATGTGAACTCTGTTTCATATATACATTATTCTTATTTCTATTATTTACATATTTTATAATTATGTAAATAATCGAAAACCAGCGCCCATCTTATGCCTAAAATCTTCTCCAATTCAAGTTCCCTTATTCACTCTTAAAAGTTTAGAGTGATCTCGAATCTCTGACCTTTATACTCCTTTTCACAGAACCGTTTCATTTCAACACTCCTTTGTTGCCCGCTCCACCTCATTCTTAAATTCCCTTCCTCTTTGCAGACATGAACCTTCCTCATCCACATTTAAAACCATCTTACTCCACTCCCTCTTAACAACACAGTCGGACACTGGATAACCCTATAATTAAAATTATTTCAGTTTTGATTAATTACGTTTGAATATAAGTGACTTGTGTTTATATGGAGCATTATATGTCTGTATAATCTTGTTTAGTTCTAACTGTAGATAAACTATAGACTGCTTTTGCTTCTACGAAAAAATATCTTTATTAATAACAATTTCAGATTAAATAATATATTAAAAATATATCTATCTACAAAACAAAACCAGTTTTTATAGTTTTTAAGTACAATGAAACACAACACTAAACACTTAATAATTTGAAATAATTGCCAACCGTACCATATGATTATTTTTATATAACATCATGTGTTGAATGTATGCATTAAATAATTAACTTAAACGTGGGGATTCGTTAGAACCTGAAGCTTCTTTAGGTATTTAATAATAATAATAATAATAATAATAATAACCCGAATTCTGCCAATTGTAATCTCGTGTAACGGACTGATACCGGAAGAAACTGTATCTTCTCTGCGACTACTAGAACTACCATCTCAGACGATCGAAAGAATGCAACAAGCGGTGTTGTTGGGAACAGGAAGTTCACAAATATAAAATAATTAAGAAAATATACAAATGTAATTTTTGGCTGACCTAATAGGTCCCCAACTATTACATATTTTAAACACCATTGTATATGTGAGAAATAAAGAGATAATAATAATACTTTATTTATTCTGGGACGAGTCCCTTTAGAATAATACAGGAAGACAGAAATGAGGGCTAAGGAGCCTAAGAGATATATAAATAAAAATACAGAGTAATTGAACAGTCTTGGTTAAAAAAATAATAAATATATATATATATATATATATATATATATATATATATATACACATATACATATAAGTTGCTTTCCAATTTTGATCAGTTGATAATAAAAGAGAAAAAAAAATAGATAAACAAAAATTGGAGAACAAATAATGAAGAACGAACTAATAACTTATGTACATATTTTCAGTAGTATCTATTTACGATTTTATGGGGACTGGATGGATAAGAAATGATTGAACAGGCGGGATTTAAAGGTAGGAAGGGTATTAGATTGACGGATATGGGAAGGGATGGAGTTCCATAGAGATGAGGATCGGATAATGAACGATTTGTCGAAAGCAGCGGTTCGGTGGGCCCTTATGTATAAATCAGAAGACCGGGAACGAGTATTGCGGGAACGAACAGAGGATTTGAATTGAAGGAGCTCGGAGATGTATGAGGGACGTGGGATTGGATGACTTGAAAGAGGAAGGATGCCAGGAAATACTTACGACGGTAGGAAGGATAAAGCCAATTTAACTCCGCGTAAAGATGGGAAACAGAGGCGTCCCTTGGGATCCCGAAGATGAATCGTACAAAGCAATTTATCAAACGTTTTAGTTTCGCCTCGAGATCCCCAGAGAGGCCCCCATATACCGTACAGCAATAGTCAAAGGGGGGAAAAATTAAGGAAGTGACTAGGAGCCTACGGGTTTCAAAAGGAAATAGGTGACGGGAGTAGTTAAGACGTTTTAGGATGGAAATGGTACGGCGGGAAATATTGGATATATGATTTTTCCAAGAAAGCGTTTGATCAATGGTTATTCCAAGATTTTTGATGGCGGGGTGAAATTTGATGGGGTTATTATGTAGGAACAGAGTTGGAATAGTAGGAACAGTTTTAAGGAGGTGATTGGAGCCTATTAAGATTGCCTTAGACAAATTTACAATTTGTTTATTTCTACTCAATATTTATCTTTCTTTTTTTGTATTATTATGTAAATTTACTCAAATATTTTTATATAACAGTAGTAATTTTTATTTTTCATTATTGCTATTATTTATTTATCTTTTTTTTTTCTTTTATTATTGATGTAAATATTTTAATTAACATTTTTTTTTCTTTCATTATATTTTAGTCCTCTGGCTATAAATACCTTTTATTTTTCTGTATTGTTGCTCTGCTGCTGTTGTTCTCAAGGGGCATTGTCCCAGAATACAGTTATTTTTTTATTTCTATTTCTATACTTTCAATAATAGACTATTATACTCTTAGTAAGAGAGAGAGAGAACTAAAGGCCAAGGCTCTCCTGCACCAAATAAATAGGTCTAGCAATAGTTCAATAATAGATTAGTATAAAAATTCAGGGATTTTTTTTTTGGTGTGGGGGGTGGAGGGCATGGGAACAAAATCCTATTTTGCGTAATTTTTTTTTTAATGAATTTTCTTAATAGATTATATCCTTCTCGGTCTTGATATTGTATTCTATTAATAATATTGAGTCCTGACCACTCGAAATATTTCTTCCTTCATCAGTTTTGTGCGTTTAACCGAGTATCTTAATAATATTATATTCTTTATAAGAATATACACGTTCGGTCGATATCGATGATACATCGAATGCATGGGATGAATATCTGTCTAATGTTAGAGTTCTCATTGGGGTGTACTAAGTACACCTTAATCCAGTTTCAACTACTCCGAATTTTCCACAAATAATTTTATTTTGATACATTCCCAATCCGATTATTTTCAGAAAATGCATAAAACAAAGACTCCATAAACAAAGACAAAAGAAAATAACAAGGCCTAAGTTAATAAAAGTATTTACTAGAAACATAAATGTGAGATATTTTTAAAACCTCTTACGACAGTGAATTTATTATTTTCCACCTTGGAGGGTTACTATAGAGAGTTGTAGAACATATATATTTAAAATAAATATATTCCTCTTGTATTATTTGGAGTCAATTAATATTTCGATATATAACAATTTTTAAAATTATTTTTTACTAGGAGTTTCCACTAATAGTGGGTTTCCTTGACCCAGAGTGCTTGGATGGCTTCTTTTCATAATGTCCTATCTAAGATCTATTCTTCCCGTAGATCATGGATTCCTTCACTTTGTTATTCCAGGACTTCCTTGGTCTTTCTCGTCTTATTCTTCCCCTAGTTTTCTAGCGGACTTTGGGTCCTTCTTCTCAAATGTCCATACCATTTCAGGCGTTTTTTCTCATTCTCTTCCAGAATGGTTCTTTTAGTCTCCATCTTTTCTCTGATGGTCGTATTTCTCACTTTATCCATTCAGGGTATTCCCGCCGCTTATCTCCAGTAATCCATTTCTGTGGCTAGGAGTTCCATATGTCATAATGCTCAGTACTATTACAGTACTACTACTACAGTACTATACTCAGTACTATTACAGATATTTGTTTTTGTTTTGGGGATTATGTACCGGGGATAACAAATTAATTAATATAAAAATGTAGTTTTTCTACTATAGACCCCTTTTTATAACATTATGGGTCGTTTTAAATCTGCAAATAAGCAAATTTTGTCTATTTAATTAGGCACTCATGAACTCCCGTTTACTTTCCACTTGAATCTTAAGATAATTTTTTTCGAAAAATCGAGAAAAAAGGTGACCTACAAAAATATTGAGCTTTTTGGTAAGTAACCTCCACATGTATAACTATATATAACATGTATAAATAACGAGGTTATATAGGCCAAACCGCCCGATATTTTTACCTTTTTTCCGATTTCGTGATCAAATTATCTTAAGATTCAAGTAGAAATAGGTATTTATAAAATTTTAGTTCAATATTAAACAAATAGTTTAAATGAATTAATTTAATGATAAACGTCCTGCTTCTGAGAGTTTTCGTAGATAAAAAAATTGTAGATTATGATAAGAGAAAACCATTTAATTTTTAAACGGATGTTAACAATTTCATAAAAAGGGGCTGTACTACGAACTATTAGTAATAAAACGAATTGTAGTGCCATTTAAAAAAAAAAAGGTTTTGATGAATTTTAGTGTACATACCGAGTTAATCCTACAAGAGGTTTCGTCTTAATGATATCATTAATGATGTTGTTGAACATGTGGGTTTATAATGGTCGACTACCAACACCACAATCAGCTTTAGTCTGCTTGGAAACAGGGCCTTAGCTTTGCTCTTTACTTTGACTTGAAGAGGATAAATTCCATCGGTGGGGAACATTTTTATGATTAGAAGCCGCAAGTAAGGTCAGGTAATTTTCTATATTTTACCATAGCTATTTTATTTATCACTATATTACACACACCCATATACATATATCCAACTTAATTCTATTAATTTCCAAATTGTCGTTACTAAAATAATTAAATATTAATTAATTCTATCACTAGATTAGTAAATATCGCACAAAAACATTTGTAGGCCGCCTGTGGCCTCCGAGGCCGCAACTACGTCATAGAGGCCACATGTGGCCTTCGAGGTCGCAGTTCCCTACCTATGGTAGATTCAAACACCAACCTAACCAGCCTTATAGAGGCTTATGATATAATTTCTTAACTTAATAAAATACTTAATGGAAAAAAAATAATAAGCTTGAGCAATATCTTACTTTACTGAAGTTTTATTTTTCATTTTTATATTTTAAGTCAGATTATAATTTGTTTTATCAAGAGGAAATAAAATGAAATTTTAAAATCAGTTTAACCGTTGAATTTCTTTCTTATGTTTTTGTTTAAATATTTTATGATGTGTTTCTCAACATATATCATAAAATATTTATTCGTATTCATACATTTCTTTCAACGAAAATATGCCCTCTTAAGTTTATTCAATTTATTAACTTGAAGGTTGTTATTTATTTAATCGATTTTAGGCAGTACCATAAACTCATTTTTTTATGTTTCTTTTGTTATCGACTTGAGCAATTTTTTAGAATCTCTAAAAATATCAGTCACCTGTCCTTCTAAAACATTTCAATTTTACCACACCAATTTTTTACTTTCTAAATATACATTGTCCTAATCTTATATGATTAATATATTGTGGATTTTGTATATAATATAATACATTTAGATTATTTTACATGAATGCAATTACCTATCATGCACCATTGTTTAAAAAAAAAGTATATATCATTTTTATATTATTCGTCCAAGTCCATTCCTTATTCATGGTAATTTCGTTGTAATTTTCTAATATATATATACAGTTACAGGGTGATGAAAAAGAAACTCACAAATAATTTATTACTTTTTTTAAACGGAACTTAGCTGTGTTTCTTCGCCCAATAGTTCTCTTTAAATAGTTTTAAAAATGACAAACTCTTCTTTCGTTTAAAGTAAATTTCGTATTATTTACTATGGGGCAATGTTTAATTACTCAAATCAAATATTTTTTATGTTATCGCTTCCTATTCAACGAAAAACGTGACACATATGAAAACACAAATATTATATTACCTACTTTTTTGCTGGAAATTGGGCATTTGTTTATATGCACATTTTTGTAGATCTACTATCAATCTTTTAAATATTATCCTCTGCTTACGGAACACTAAATGTATAAAACTTAATAAAATGTTAATTTTATTTCTATAAAAGAATATAGTAATTTGACCATAATTATGTACCGGTTTGTGGAAGACATTAAGTCCGTTCTTGCTTGTCTCTCCACTCGCTGAAGACTGGATTATTATTTTTGCTTAGGAGTGGGGGTGGAGGGGTTATAAATCAATTGTTTAATCGAATTCAATTGGATTCATACATGATTTGTATTTTTATATCTTTATAAAGTTTACGTGCCTGTTCATACATTTTACACTTCATATATATCTTTTTCTTTCTTTGAATTAAAAAAAATATCGTAGGGGTTAATGGATTTTTGGTTGTCCTATTTTAACTTAAAAACTTTCTTAATAAAATATTTTCATTGACATAAAAAAAAAACAAAAAAAAAATACTCACCAATAGACTGTAAGTAAGGTAACAATTGGAAAATTGTTAGAATGCAGACAATAATTCAAATAACCCGTCTAGACAAACGCTCTAAGCTTCCTGTTAATTACAAAAGACTCATATATACTTGACTACAATAAGACCTATTTGGACTTACGGAGTTGAGCTTTGGGCTCCACTAAGCGATCAAACCCTCTCGTATCCAATCCTTCCAAAATCCTTCGGAAAATCCTCAATGCTCCTTACTTTGTAACAAATAAAATAATCTATAGCGACCTTAATGTTCTTCATGTTTCCGATTTGTCCCAATCCAGATACCAGTCATTCTATAGTAAATTTCAGAACCTCCGAATCCTCTCGTCTCTAACCTTGCTTCATCTTCTATCCCTTATAACCCTCCGAGGTGTCTAAAGGAAGATGGCCTCGAAATCTCCTGTCGTAAATTCATTTTTTTTTTTAGAGTGTTACCAGTGGGTATTTTCTCGACAAGCGATTTCGTGTTATTATTTTCTGTTATGAAATTTACTGAATGTAATTTATTTATTAATACAGTTGTAAATATCATAAATAAAAAAATAACCCTTTATAATAAATATTTAAAAAATAAATAATAAATATAATAAAAAACATTTCATCAATTCAGGTATTATCAGGACAGAAAAGAAATAAATTGAAGATCTAAATCGACCTCTATGACATCCAATCGCATTCTTATTCGATTATTATGCTTGCCATTTTATGTTATTTCTTAGTATTGAAGGGATATGTATTTCTCTCTATTGCATATAATAGACAGTCCATATTGCATTGCCAACATTGGCTATAGTTCACGTGACTTGAAAGTGGAGATTACGGACGTGGGGTGGTGAAATCGGTGTATTTCAAAGAAACTTTTTTTTTGTGACACAAGGTTAAAAAATATTAGACCCATGTTCGAGGGTTCTGGCCAATGCGCCCTACGAGCAGACAACAAAAAGTATATAATTTTAAATAAAATTTATGTTACTAATTTATGCATTTGCTTTACATGGGTTTTTAGGTTATTATCTATGAATAGATTTCTTTCGTTTTGCAAATTAAGAAAAACATATTAACGATGGTATTAATTGATTTATAAAATATCTTAATAAACAAAAACCAGAAGGCGTTTCCAATAAAGAAAGCCAAGTAAATTTTGTCTACGAAAAAAAAGTTAGATTCCTTTTTTAGTGTTCTTTAAAACTCTTAAATACAAATTAGTGAACGTTTTAAATAACACAAAAAACAAATCAAACTTTTTTACTTTCATACCTATACTAGGTAATGAAAGTATTGCAATCGGGTCAAATTTCCGATGTGACGTTTTCGACGGATCTATACGTTTCAGAGCCCCCTGATTCCGAAATACACATTTTTAGCGATTGGTCTGTCTGTCTACTGATGACTGTGACAGAAATTTATTGCTCCATGCGCAATAGCTTGCGCGCAATAAATAAAAAAACATGTTTTTCTTTAGACTGTAGCGCGAAAACGCCGCTTGAAAGGTAATGAAACTCCCTTCAAAGCCAGATAAAAATCGTTTAATTTGGACAACTATTAACGAAGTTACAGCTATTCAATTTCCAATGTAAGATTAGGGGTTCATATCCTTGCGTCAGAAAGGGGCGAATGAGAGAATAACGATGACTGAGTGAAAGTAAGAAAATCTGTTGCCCGCATCAGACAATCTTCACTATTTCCTCTACTTTTAACAGAAATTATTGTTTGGCAATACTAAGCTATGTCAAAAAGTTTTTGATTAGCAACATTAGTGAGTGTTAAAATTTTTACACTGATCTTCCTTAAGCCAGTTTACATTCCTTTAGTTTATTAAATAAATCGTACTAAAATCTTTTGTTTGATCAATTTTCCGGAAACTAAATCTAGTTCAATTCTTTTTTGTTTCTTCATGAACATATGTAACGATATAACATTTTTGAAATAGGTAGGAAAGTCATGTGAGTGGACACTCCAGAATTTTTATATAGTAAAAATTTACTTTCCCTATTTTATTGGAAGTGTCTTTTGGTTTTTGTTCATTAAGATACTTTATAAATCAACTAATACAATCGTCAATATGTTTTTCTAATTTTGCAAAAAGAAATAAATAGATTGATATATAACAACCTATAAATCCTTGCAGAGCAAAGGCAAAAATTAATAACATAAATTTTGTTTAAAATTATATGGAATATTTTTTTTTCTCCTCCTAGGGTGCATTGGCATGATCCTTCTGAAATGATCTAATATTTTTCGATCTGGCACCGCCTAAAAAAGTATCATAGAAATCGATAACCCCACGTCTGAAACCTCCTCTTGTAAGTGGAGAAGTTCATGTCACCCACAGGAACAAAATGTTTGGAATCTTTGAATATGAATATAATACGAACGAATCATTGTCAGCTGCGCGAGCAAACACTGAATGGGAATTTAGCAAATAGTGAATTCAGTTAGGCATTGATTCTTTGATTTTGTTGTGGGATGTTTTCCCATTGTTATATGAATTTAGAACAAAGGCTGAATAAAAAAATAAAAATTGTTTAGCAGTCAATATATACGTTTAAATGGTGACAGCCCGGACGTTCAATTAAAATAACACACTGCGTTTACGTTCATCAAATGTATCGATTGATATCTGATAACTTTAATAAATGAAGTAAATTACTTTTATGCAATTTAATGAAAATTGTAATTATTACCTAAAGCTTGTAATCTCCCTTAGTAATTGGTGACTTTGATTGGTGTTAAAAATTGAAATTTAATTTGAAGGGAATCAAACTCTGTATAATTTGTTGGCGACTAATTAATGATTTGTTGCTTGCATGGTTCTCTAATATTTATTGGAATTCAAGGGAATGGGATTTTCCATTGAATAAGCAATCGATGTTTTCACTACCGATCCAAAGTTCATGCTCGTCAGTTGTGGGTTATTTTCTAAACCGGCGTTGGATAGTGGCGAGGTGGCCGAGCGGGCTTACGCGTGTGCACAGCACCACCGTTGACCGGCTACCTGATGTATGAAATAATTTGATTAAAATCATTACAAGTTCGCGTCCCTGTGCCGAGGAGATCTTTAACTCTAGCCCCGCCCTTATCCCCTTGCCTGGGAAAATCGCCGCATTGTCTAAAAGGCGAGGAACGAGTCACAAAAAAAAAAAAATATATATATATATAAAAGAAAAAAGAAATCCGGGGTAAGTCAACTAGGATCGGAATATAGCAGCAACATCCAGCCTATCTCAAGTGAAAATGACGGGATACAGCCAATTCTCTTAAGTAAGGACCTTGTGAGTTATAATACATCTGACCAACTCTCTAACTAGTTCCTCTGGTTGTCATACTTCCATGGAAACACTCCCTATTTTTTCCATTGTTGAAACCCGAAGAATATACCCCATTCGGATAAATATTGAACCTTAACTATTTATTCAAATTTATGTTTTAACCAGTTGAAATATCACCGGTCTATTTGGTAAATAATTATAGAGAAGTTGGCTGGGGTGTGTATAAAATAAAATAAAAAAATAAAAATAAATAAATGATATTTAATTTTATAAATATCATGATATAAGCTTTCATATACATATCTATTCAAATTTATGTTTTAACCAGTTGAAATATCGCCGGTCTATTTGGTAAATAATTATAGAGAAGTTAGCTGGGGTGTGCATTAAAAAAAAAAAAAAAAACTAAAAATAAATAAATGATATTTATTTTCCTAAATATCATGATATAAATTTTTATATGGTATTTATTTTTACAAACATCATGATATTCATTTTCATATGGTATTTAATTTTATAGATATCATGATATTTATTTTCATATGATATTTATTTTTATAAATATCTTGGTATTTATTTTCATTTTCATATGATTTTTTTTTCATTTTCAGATATTTATTTTTATAAACCTCATTTACAACTCCACAACCAACTTCTCTTCAATAAATAAATTATACTTGGAACTGAACTTAAGAACCTTCGACCTTCTTAATTGATATAAAAATCCAGCTAGTGCCCGAAAATGGCACAAACCGTTTTGTATATCATATGTAGTAACAAGCACACAATTTTTTGATCTTGTAATTAGAAAATTCATTAAATGCCTTAGTGATTTAAGGTTATGAAGTGATAGATAGATAGAAATTTATTTGTTTTTGAGGGATTCCCCATACAAATAGAGCTGGGCTATTGTAGAATAATTAAGGTTATGAAGTGTTATAAACTAAC
Source organism: Nezara viridula (assembly GCA_928085145.1). NCBI lineage: Eukaryota > Metazoa > Arthropoda > Insecta > Hemiptera > Pentatomidae > Nezara > Nezara viridula. Next base: position 44,437,907 of record OV725082.1, on the reverse strand, counting down.
GTTATTAACATTATTAAAACTACGTTATGAGCAATAAAATTATTTATTTATTCGTACTAGTGGTGCTTGAATCTTGTATCAAAAGTTGTAAATAGAATTTTTTTTTATAAATTGAAATTTACAACTGTTTTCGTTAACAAATACAATAAGTAAATTTGAAATTGGTAACATGAAGATAAACTACCCATTAGTAGCACTCCAATAATAGTTCTATATTAGAAGGTCCCGAGGCCATCTTCTTTTCAGATCCCTCGGAGGAGCGGAAGCACGATTAGAAGAGAAAAAAGAGGGTTTGGATGGTTCAGAAGTTTCAGTAAACTTAAGGATAGGTATCTGGATTGGGCCAATTCGAACACCTAGGGCATATTAAAGTCATAATGGATGATTTTATTGATGAAAATGTAAGGGGAATTCAAGATTTTACGAAGGATTTTGGAGTGTAAGGAGTGGATACGAAAGGAACTCCATATTTCTAAATATGCGTTATTATAGTCATGTATATGAGTCTTTTGTAATTAATTGGGAGCTAAGAGCGTTCGTCTAGTAAGTGCTAAAAAAGTCGGAAACGTCTAGCGGTTTCTTGTCTTTTTAGTCTGCTATGAGCATTCCCAGTTAGACGTCTGTCTAGGTTGGTGTCCAACGTGTTGGATTTATTCAATAGGGAGAAGTGGAGAATTGGTAAAGGATGCTGTAGGGGAGGGAGTCGTAGGTTTAAGACGAAGGGTTAATGTAATTTGATGGGATTTATTGTAATTCATTTTATTTGGTATTTTGTTGCCTCTATCCTGTAGGGTCATTGGCAACGCCTTTAGTAATAAAATATAGATATATGAGTTGACTACATCAGTTCACTCCAGGTCTCCTACAGTGAAGAGTCTGACTCAAGAATGTAACTGAATAAGTGATTTAGGTCTGAGAATCCTAGGGGTTATATGCTCAGGAATAATAGGGGGGATGAATCCATTCTGGTCGGTCTAGGAAACGTGTGAATGAAGTTATCAACTATTAAGAATTGATATCCTTATCTCTTAGAATTGATATTAAGTCTGTGAGAAATTGCTCGTTTGTTGAAAACGGTTATTGTTCCCTAAGTCTTGTTGAGTGTCTTCTGTCCTTTCAGTACATTCTAGATAACTATTTCTAAGCTATCAGAGATAGCTTGACTTGGCTATCTAGGGCTTTGTCTCTTAAAGCTTTGATAAAGGTCATGAGAAAGGTCAATGAATGATTAAATGATTAAATTAAATAAATGTTAATATTAATAGTTGTTACGGATTAAGTCCATTCCGTAACTAATTATTAACTGATCGGACACGTGTATCAGCGGTGTAAGTAGTGATGTAAACAGGTATGTTTGTAAATATGTATATAAATTATTTGTTTTCTATTTTTTTAAATTATTATTTCATGTCAGTATTATATATATTTTTTTATATTTGTTAATATTAGCGGTTACGGTAAAATTTCTACCTTTTATTATGAGCTGTTCGTTTTTCTTTTTTTGTTCGTTTTTGCTGTTATTCTGAGGCTCTAATACCTACAATTTTGTTCTTTTATATTATTCAACTGTTAAAATAATTTTGTGCAAGAATAAATAAAGATTTTACTATTATTAATTCTTCTCTTTTATTCTTGGAATAATATTATGATTTATCTCAGTATGTAAGGTTTCTGAATATACTTGGATGAACGGATGAATTAGCTAGAGAATGAAAAGACATTTCAATGTGTGCCTGCGAGAATCTCACTGTATTTGAATAGGAAAAGTTTAGAGTTGGATATGAGGGCGAGAAGCTTAGGGAGGAGGGAGGAGGAGGAGGGGAAGGAGGAGGGGGGAAGGAGAGCTGGGGTACAAAGTTGGTCTACCAAGGGATTGTTAATATTTTGCCGTTGTGGGAATACTGCGGTGGCGGTGATAACGTTGCGAATCGTCTCGCCATTATGAACTTAAACACATCTTGATGATAATACGCCCAACAAGCAGCGGTTTGTATAGTGAAATAAAGAACAAGGCGTTGTGAACCTAGTAGACTCCTGAGGTGTAATGAAATGCTTACGTTATAGAAATATTTTAGCGTCAATATTCCATCGGCGGAAGAGCAGTCACGGAGATTTCAAAGGGCTTTCAATAGCACTAATAATAGTAGTGTTCTTGGTTTTTGTATGTTACTTGTTTATTTAATGAAATTTACAACTGTATACAAATACAACTAGTAAATATGCACAAATTATGAATAATGACATGACCAGGCTTGAAGAGATACTACCCAGTGGTAGCACTCCCTAAATAATTCTAAGTAAGAAGATCACGAGGCCACCTCCTTTTCAGACGCCTAGAGGGATTATAGGAATCGAGGAAGAAGCAAGGCTGGAAACAAGTGGATTTGGATGGGACTGGAGTTTATCATGAAAGGATAGATATCTGGCTCGAGCTAAATCAGCGACATATGGTACATTAAGGTCTATATGAATGGTTTTATTTGTGACAAAGTATGGAGCATTGAGGATTTTACGGAGGATTTTGGATTGTAAGGATTGGATACGATAGGAATTCGGTAGTTTGGTGGAGCCCCAAAGCTCAACTCCGTATGTCCATATAGGTCTTATTATAGTTATGTAGATAAGTCTTTTGTAATTAATTGAAAGTTTAGAGCGTTTGTCTAGTAAGTGTTCGAGCAGTCGGAATTGTATGTTACTAAATCAGTTTTAAAGCTGGGATAAAAAAGTTGTCATGTACACTCGTGGGAGACTGACTCATTTCCTCTTAGAAGCATATGAAATGGAAATATTTCGGAATTTTTTCAGGACATAAATTTCTCTATTCCTTTCAGAAAAAAGTAGACTTCCTTCTTTATGATAGTTAAAAATACAGTGCAATTGAAACTTATTTGAGAACTAAAATATTCCCTCTATAGAGAGATCTCCATTTTAGAGAAATTGCATTTATTTTTTTCACCATTAATTTGATAACTCATTTCTTAATATATGTATTATATGAAATATGGGATCAAATATAACTAATTCATCATAAGTTAATTAATAGTAATTAACATATTTTTTAATACATTTACACAACTAAAATGTAACTAATTTTTTTTTAAATATTGATAAAATAATTTTTATGTGTCATGTTTTATTGGGTGTAAATGGATTCAAAAATTTGTTTTTCACTATAGTTAATTGCGTAACGATCCCCAAAAGAACAAGGAACTTTCTTGAGGAACTTGGTGTTGATATCGGTGAGCTTGCGATATTGACCGAGAATATTATTCTGCACTCCCTGAGGGTCATCCATTATCACTTGTCTAGTAATTGACTGTGAATTTACGATGTCTTTTGTCATTTATAAATTTATTTATTCAATTTTAATTCTTAGCTTTATCTTATATTTTTATCTATATTCACGGAATTGCGTTGTATATGTGTGCGCGATTTAGACTTGTATTTCTTGCTTTCATTACTTCAGAAAATATATGTGTTATATAATGGTAATTGTTTACTGTGGTATATGAGAGATATTGTATATGACCAGTGTTATGGAAAGGGAGACAAAAAAAAAAAAAAAAAAAGGTTTATAAAGTAATGGAATAATATAATGTAATATAATCCATGTGGATTGATCAGTATAAAGCCTTTAAAGCAACCCTATGTAATTGGGCAGATTTACTTTCAATAAAATATTTCTCTCTATTAATGATAAATTATTGCATTATTGCATCCTATATTTTATCTTCAAGGCGTGATAGTTATGCGGCGTTATATTCTATAAATATATCTTATCTCATTGGTTGTGTTAAATGTTGTAGCCTTCTTACATTACATTTGTTATTGGTTAATTATTTTCAATAATCAACCATTGTCATCGACCAAAAAATTCAAAAATTTAATCCCCTCTCAAAATTTGAGGTTTCATGTGTCAGGACACGTAGGATTCAAAAAAAGAATAAAAATCGACTTTTTTTTTTTTTTCAAATTTTGATATAAAATCAGAGGTCACCCGAGGATGATCCTCCTTCATCGACATTATTCTCCGCCTTAACTTTCGAAATTGCGGCCGAAAAACCTGCGTTGCTATAGACTGTAGCTCCTAAACGAATGTACAGATTTGAATGTAAGTTCGCTAAAGTCATTTTCTCGACAACCTTTAAATTTATCTATATAACATACTTCAACGAAAAGAAGCTGGAAAAAAAGTTACGAGGGATGGTAAAATTAAATTCCGAATAACTCGAAAAGTTTTTACTTTTTTGTTGATATTTTATGGCTATATAAAAGTTTACGTTATTTCCTAATAACAAAAAAAAAAAAATCGTTAAAATCAGACAATTAGGGGCAAAGATGTGGTCTCCGGTTTTTTTTTATATGTTATACTTCAAATGTTATATCCTTGGTTTGGTTTTTAAATTTTGAATGTGTTACTGAACTAATGCTATTTTTTTTTTAGCATATTACTAATGATTAAAGAAAAACAGTTTAGTCCAATAATTGGAATCACCTTTTGTTTTTTTTTCTTTGTAACTCGGAAGGTAATGTTACTTTAGATGTGTAATTGTTTGGAAATAATAAACCATTGTGAAATAATTTGCAACTTTTTTTTTTATGTGTTAACGTCCTGTTGGACTATAACTAGGGACTGCTTTTTGTAGGGAATTTATAGATAGAGTGCTGAGGTCGAGATTTATTATCTTGAATCGTCACGAAATAAGTCATCTCTCCTAGGCAGGATTTTAACCGACGCTCTTCATTCTTTTAGAGAATGCCGAGTTGTTTTGCTCGAACTCCCTCGGCCATAAAAGACCCATCGATCAGCTAGCGAAGCACTCTGATGATTTCCTATTTGTTAAAATATATATATTTACTCATTTTAATTTATCCGATATATTCCATATCAGCTCAACTTTTTGCACAGATTTGCAATAAGTGATTTTTTTTTTAGAGTTAAACAAATTTCTCGAACATACGTAACTTATAATGTCAACAAATCAAAATCTAACAAGACATGATTTTCTTCCACCAAAGTCAAAATACTTCATTCCAGAACATTTAATTATTATTTAGTCATTAGTAATAGTCATTATTGTTTTTTTTTTCAAAATAAACATACTGAGAGTCCTAGGAAGAAACCTCTATACTTATCACTATATTATAACTACTTACACTCAGACAATGTAGTTCTGTGCCGCCAATCGCATATCCATAACTCGATTCGTTATCGGTTTTTCAAGAAAAGTCCAAATTTCTCTCTTATAAATGAATATTAGTGACCAATTATCACCATTTTCGGAACACATAATTATGTTTCCTATAAGATAGCCAAGAATTTGTGAAATATTGTTGTCGTCAGGCCATTATAGCCAAAAAAATGTATACAATATTTTTTTTTAATGCTCGTTAGAAACTTTTTTAATTTAAAAATATCCACATTTTTAATTATACATTTTTTTACTAATTATACATTTTTTTTACATAATTACATTTTTAATTAGCTATAGCTACATTCTTGATTAAATAGCTACATTTAATCAAGTTTTCAACGGTAAACAACTTTACGATACTATTTTAATTACGAAAAGATATTGAGCTTGGAAACTCAAAGAAGTTAATTACATAAAAGAATACCTGTAACTAGTATTTTTATTTTTGGTATTGATATATCATGTACATAAGATTTATTAAAAACGTTTATAATGTTTTTTATTATTCTTCCAGCAATAACGCGTTGCCATTGTAAGATTGAGAAAGTGTGTGATCGGCAAAGCCATCCCAGTACCTTTTATGTTTATAATGAAACGGAAAAAAAGTTCTCACTACACAAAAAAATTTTTTTATGGAAAATACAAAAATTACATTTAAACAAGAAAAAAATTATACATGTGTGATTTTTTTTTTTGTTAGGGATAGAAACTAGCAAGCTTTTAAAAAAACTGATCTAGCTGGAGGCATGTGCACTTTAGCTTCTTTCAACATTTTTTTTTTTCAATTAATGGTCAATACTTTGCAGCATTTGTCAAATTGAAAAACATTAATCGAAGTGAATCAGGATTTCATAGTTTCAAACAGCGAACCGGGATTGTGAGCAGCAAGTATTATGATTATATAATAATAAAATGTATTTGAATAGCCGCTAGATGTTTAGCAATATGTCTAGAAAACATTGAAACTATCAAAATATTAAATATAATTTTTTTTATGTAAAACAATATATATGATATCAGAAAAAAGCTTTATATTAAGTGGTAGAATTAATTTTTTTTTTAATTACTGGATGCTCTTAACGTAAGTGAAAAGAATAAATTTATTTACCTTCATACTCTTTTCAACTATTAAAAATACAGGGTTCTGATTTTTTAAAATATCGATATATTTTGATTTACTATTTCGATGTATGTACATAGGTGTGAATGTGTTTTATTTATTTTGTTATTATTCGGCTAATCTGTTATTTTACTTATCTTGTATATTACTTTAACTTTATATATATATATATATATATATATATATATATATATATATTTTTTTTTTTTTTTTTCCTTTCTTATGTACATATTGAATCCTTAAGTTTAACCACATCAATCTTCTTCTTTGGTCGTTGGTAGTGGTTTTTAATCAGCGAAGTTCGTGATCTGACCTCGGCAATGCTCAAATAGTGATCCGTGTCCATATTTGCACCTCTATAAGGATTCAGACCAACAATATTCGTATCAACAAGCTGTGGAGACGAAACTTAATGAAGAAGTAATTAATGACAGCTCTATGGTCGATGGACAGTGGAAGAGATGCAGCAACGCAATGAAACAGGCAGCAGAAGAAGCTCTTGGCTACGAGACTAAATCTAGAAGGCCCCCATGGTTTGATGCTGAGTGCCTTCAAGCAGTAAAAGTGAAAAATGAAGCCTACAGAAAGAAGGTTCAGCGTCCCACAAGGCTCTCCCAAGAAACATATAGAAGAAAAAGATGCGAAGAGAAGAGATTATTCCGCGGAAAGAGAAGAGCTTGGGAAAATAAGAACATGGAGGACACAGAGGCATTGCGAGGCCAAAATGAAAGTCGCCTGTTCTTTCAGAGAATAAACGAGGGTAGGGCAGCTTTTAGGCCCAGAGTGACGGCATGCAAAGACACAAATGGAACTCTTTTAAGCCACAAAGATGACGTACTAAGGAGATGGGTACAACATTTCAAAGGCGCATTAAACAGAGGAACGGTGCCTGGAGAAGTAGGTGTAATGAAGGAAGACTCCCTGAATTCTATTGAACCCCCGGATGAGGAGGAAATGGAAAACGCCCTGAGGAAATTGAAAAATGGAAAGGCGCCAGGCCCGGACGGAATCCAGTCAGAGCTGTTGAAATGTGGAGGTGAAGAACTCAAGAAAGCTCTGCATGATTTAATGCTGACCATCTGGGAGAAGGAAGCTATGCCTACGGAATGGGCAACAGCCATTATCTGCCCAATACATAAGAAAGGAGATCAAACAGAATGCGCTAACTATCGAGGAATCTCACTCCTTTCGTGTGCTTATAAGCTGCTCTCTAACATTCTTTTTGAGAGGATCCTCCCGTATTCTGAAAAGGAACTGGGGAAATATCAGGCTGGATTTCGAAGAGGACGCTCAACGACTGATCAACTGTTCTCTCTGAGGATGATCCTAGAAAAGACTATGGAGCGTAAGGTAGTCACCCACCATTTATTCCTGGACTTTAAAGCAGCATACGACAGCGTTGATAGAACGCAACTATACTGTGCCTTGGAGGAGCTAAGCATCCCTCAGAAGCTCGTACGCCTAATCAAGATGACCATGGACAGCTCGAGATGCAGAATACGCGTCGGTTCTGACGACTCCGAAGAGTTTAAAGTGAGCAGTGGGGTTAGGCAAGGGGATGCCCTCGCCTGTCTATTGTTCAATTTGGCAGAGGAGAAAGCTGTAAGAGACTCCGGTATTCAGACCAAAGATATAATCTTCAATCGCCTGACACAGCTTCTTGGTTTTGCTGATGATATTGACATAGTAGGTAGGTCTGAACGGGCTCTCAGAGAAGCGTTTATAAGCCTTGAAGCAGCTGCAAGACCACTTGGTCTAGAAGTCAACGAGAGGAAAACTAAGTATATGAGAGTTGGCGGTGAGGTTGATCTGAACTCTCCATTTGAGGTAGGTTCTTTTAAGTTTGAGAGAGTGAAAAGTTTTATATACCTTGGGTCTGAAATCAATAGCAAGAATGACATGGCTCAAGAAATACAAAGAAGGATCACGGCTGCCAATAGATGTGTCTTTGGACTTGGCCGACACTTAAGAAGTAGGTACCTCTCAAAGAAGACCAAGCTGATCATATACAAGACCCTTGTTCGGCCTGTTTTGACATATGGCTCAGAGGCTTGGACGATGACCAAAAGGGATGAGATGAAGCTGAGTGTCTTTGAGCGAGGAGTCCTCAGAAGGATTTATGGTCCAGTAAAGGAGGGTGATGTCTGGAGGAAAAGAAAAAATAGGGAGCTCAGTTCTCTCTATGCAGACATCGACGTAGTCACGTATATTAAACTGGCCAGACTAAGGTGGGCAGGGCATGTGGCCAGAATGAGCACCCTTGAAATACCAAAAAAAATAATGATGGAGGAGCTGCACCTCATAAGACGGGTAGGAAGGCCGAGGACGAGATGGTTGGACAACGTGGCCTATGATGCGAGAACCCTGCTTGGTGTGCGGAACTGGAGAGCTGCAGCAGAAGACAGAGCCAACTGGCGGAGGCTCTTGGAGGAGGCCCAGTCTCGGTGACGGGATGTTGTGCCATACATGAATGAATGAATGTACATATTGTGTGAATGAATACTACAGCCCTAGTACCAATGCCCTTCAGTGTGGCAGACTGTATTAATATAAGGTTATCTACCTATGATAAAGTGTTATTGTGCTTCTCAGTGTTTTGTATTTTTCAAGTTTGTTTTGTTAGTTTTGTTGTATCGTTTCCTACTGTTTGTGTTATTTTAGTGTTTTATAGTTTTTTGAACATGATTTAGTTTTAGTTTATGTTTATTTAGTTAATTTTATAAACTTTTTGAGTGAACAGTGGAGGTTAAGGTTAACTTTGTGGTTTTCACGAAGGTTTAATCTAACCAAAAGGACGTTTAGAGACTATTACGTTGGTGAAGCACTAAGGTAAGTTCATATTAAAGTCTTACTTTTGAAGATAGGAAATTTATAAGTTTCCCGAACGTAGGTTAGATTTTGAGTGTTGAATATTTCCATCTACTGTTGTTCACCCATTATTTCAACGTATAACGTTGTTAATTTTGGATTGCGTAAGATGGCTGATGAAATTGCATCAGCAATGGAGCAGGAAATGGTGGAAGAACAGGCTATAAAGTGCCCAAGGCCTTCAGCAAAGAGGCAAAGGAAAGGATCTCCTGACGCCCGAGAAGAAACAGATAAAGAACGTGTAGACGATAGTCTTCTGCAAGATGCACGTAGAATCAAAGAAAACATCAGGGTCTACATGAACGCAACAGACAGGAACGTGAGTGCGAAGGTACAAAAGCACGTTAATGGGAAAATTCAGCAGTTAATAGATATAATGGAGACAATATATGATAAGAACTATGAAAAAACGTTTTTAGTACAACGTGTGGTAAAGGACACATTAGCTTCCTCTGAAATGTATGATATCATAGTAAATGCATTAGTGGAAAAAGCAGTACCTATGGTTATCGAGGGACTCAAGTCGGAAAGTAAAACCATACAAAGACCACTGTCAGAACCTCAGACATCTCGGGAGTTTCCATGCGTTAAAGAACAACCGCTATTAGCCGATGCCCACGCTATTATTGAGACCACGGAGAATGAAAGTTTCCAGGAAGTAAAGAAAAAGCAAAGAAGGAAAAAGGCTCTTCCACAAGTGGCCAAAGAGATCGAGGCCTCTAAACCAATAGCAGAGGAAAGTTTGACCAAGAAAAGGTCTACACATCAGACTACGATGGCCGATATTGTTAAAGGGCTTCCATTAAAACCGATGGATACTACAAGACCAACTTATGTTACCATCGCTTCTCAAGGTAAAAGTGCAGCTGACATCATCAACAATCTGCCTTCTCCAACTGAACTAGGAGTCAAGGCGAGAGTTGTACGGGCGACCAAAGCTGGCTCAGTTTTAGTTTGTGTAGATGAGGGTGCCCATGCGAAAAAAATAATTGAATGGCAAAAATTAAAAGAAGTTGGGATGGAGGCAAAACTAGCCTTAAAAAGAAAACCAAAAGTGGAGGTAAAAGGAGTTCCCCTTTCATGGAGTGCGGAAAATCTAGAAAGGGTGCTATGGGAAAGGTTGGCTGCAAAATCGGCCGTTATTTCTGAGAACCAATTAGGTAATATAAAGCCATTGTTCTCATCAATGGCTAGAAATAAAATTACCAATAATTGGGTGTTAGAAGTACATCCAATGGTAAGATATAATCTACTCAAGGAGGAAATAATTACAGGAGGTTGGTGGTCACTGACAATCTTAGATTACCCCGATGCTCCTCCCTGTCTAAGGTGTCAGGGATATGGACATACAAAAGCTACTTGTGAGGCAAATGGCATAGTATGCAAGTGGTGTGCGGCGAGTGGGCATATTGCTAAAAACTGTCCCGCAAAAGGAAATAAGACCGCACCTACATGCGTTAACTGCGTGAGGGAAGGTGTTCAAAAAAGTAAGGCTAAACACCAGGCAGGAAGTAGAGAATGCCCAGTGCACATCAAGAGATCTCAAGAATTAGTGAGGAGAACTCACTATGATTAGACTCAACATCCTGCAGTTGAATATGGGCCGCCGGCATATTGTGGCTGACGAGCTTCGCGCCATGGCACAACGCTACGATATCATGGCGGTCCAGGAACCTAGCTGCCGTGGGAACAGGGTTACGGGGTTTGGCCTCACGTCAAGAGTTATAGCCCTGAGCAGTGGAGAGAGGAGGCCCAGGGCTGCAATAGTGATTAATAATCCTAACCTTGACGTGATGGATCTGAGACAACACACCATGGCGGATTATGCATCTTGCTATGTTAAGTGGGGCAAGATTTCTTTCACATTGGTATCGGCATACCTACCTGTGAATAGTGATGTAGAAGAAAGCATATCCGCTATGGAGGCGATCATTAGAGAGATGAGGAATGTGATCATGTGCTCAGATACCAACTCCTGGAACACGGTCTGGGGGTCCAATATTACTGACAGGCGAGGCGCTAAAATGGGAAATTTCATAGGCAGAAATCACCTTGTCGTGATGAACGAACCCTCTGCCACCCCTACCTTCTCTGGAGGCATGGGGCAGAGTTGGATTGACGTCACGATCGCCACGCCTGCGCTTACGAGGTATATTGCTGATTGGACTCTCAGATCTGATACGAGTTCCGATCACGTTGCGATAGCAATTGGCCTGGTAAATGAGCCAGGATGTTCCCACGGTACTGATAAGGGTTTCGTCACTAAAATAAATGACTGGAGTGTCTTCAGGTCCTACCTGGAAGGAGTGATTGCAGACGAGGAGTGGGAAGCGGCAGAGATGGATGTAGTTGACAATCTGGACTACAAGGTGTCCAGGATTACCAACAACATTCGTGATGCTGCCGAACACTCCCTCAAGCACCGGAAGGCGAGGGTTCGACCTGTCCCATGGTGGACGCCAGCCTTAACTGTTCTAAAACGAGACCTCTACAAGGCCCGGCGGTCATATCAGAGGTGCAGATGCGAAGAGAGGCGCACTGTACTTCGCAATGAGTACAAGTCAAAAGCCAGGATATACCGAAACGAGGTTCGCTCACAAAAGCGGAAGTCTTGGGATGATTTCATCATTGAAGAGTCTTTGAAGAATCCCTGGGGTATTCCGTATAGGGTAGCATTGGGTAAGTTGTCCCCGATGCAGACTATTGCAGCCTTGCGGTATCATAATACTGAGGCAACCACCCTTGAAGAAACTGCCAATGTTTTCATTGAAGCAATATATCCCAGAGATGACCCAACCCAGGACAGCGAAAATGATGATTTTGTGAGACGCACCACGGTATATCCACCTGGTTCAGATTTGTGCCCACCATGGGACATTCACGATCTTCGTATTGCCGTGGATAAGCAGAAGACTAATCGTGCTCCAGGACTTGATGCAATAGATGCAGCGATCTTGAGGAACAGTATCACGTATATTGAAGACCGGCTGTTGAGTATTTTCAATGAATGTCTGGATATGGGATACTTTCCAAGAAGATGGAAGATCGCTGATTTGAGACTACTCTACAAGGGAGGAGATAGGGACAAACAACTCCCTAATTCATATAGACCTATATGTCTCCTCCCTGTGATTAGCAAGGTCCTGGAGAACCTCATGATGACTAGTTTACGGCCTGTTTTCGCTAGAGCAAGTCATCCACGGCAATATGGATCAACCAGAGGCAGAGGAACCGCTGATGCCCTGCTGAGAGTGCGCAGAGATGTTGAGGAGAGGGCGGAGCGGTATGTCATGTTGCTTCTTTTCGATATATCCTCCGCCTTTGACAGCGTATGGTGGCCTAGCGTGCTCCAGCAGCTGCAGAGGTATGATGCTCCTAGTAACTTATACACATTAGTAAGAAGTTATCTCCAGGATAGAAGTGTCAAGATTAGAGGCAATTACTACGAGGTAGAAGCTTCCATAGAGAGAGGTTGCCCTCAGGGATCGGTGCTTGGTCCTGCTCTATGGAAGCTCGTCTTTGATGAGTTACTGGGAGTGTTAGAGGAGGAGCGGTTTCCTGCCACTGCTTACGTTGACGACCTAGCTGCTGTGGTGGCCTCCAACAGCAGAGCTGGAGTCAAGAGAGAAGCAGAGCGATGCGCCAGCCTAGTCGCTAGATGGTGTGAGGGGAAGAAGATGAGGATGGCTGCTGCTAAGACTCAAGCCATCCTCCTTAAGGGAAAGACTGATAGGGCACACCCTATAACGATGTACATAGAAGGTCAGAGGATACGTCCAAGTGAGGTGGTAACCTACCTAGGGGTTAGGTTAGGTGTAGGCCTCAATATGACGCCTCATTTGGAATATCTGGCAGGTAGGGTGGCCCTAGCAATGAACGGTCTAAGTCGTGTGGGGGGCGCATTTTGGGGCCTTAGGTATCCAGCCACTATCACTATTTATAAGGGTGTTGTGGAGGGTATCCTTAGGTATGCGTCTCCCTTCTGGTTCCGAAACCTCACACTCAGACAAAGAAATAGGCTAGCATCGACTCAGAGAACTGCTCTGCTTCGGGTCACCAGAGCATATAGGTCTACGTCGCATGAAGCAGTGCAGGTCTTAGCGGGGGTGGTGCCTCTCGACCTCCTCCTGCGAGAAGAAGTGACCAGGTATGACTACAAGAAGGAGGGCTCAACTAGTCTATCGGAGAACCTACGGATGAGGATTATTGAAAACCCAAATAAATGGAAAAAGATTATCCGGGAGGAAACAATTGAAGATTGGAGCAGACGGTGGGTGACGACTCCGAAAGGCAGTACCTTAAGAAAATACTTTCCCACCGTTGAATCTCGGTTACAGGCGAAATGGGTCCTCCCGGACTATTGGGTTTCACAATTTCTCACGGGACATGGGGGTTTCAGAGCTAAACTCCATGGCTACGGACAGGATATAGATCCCCACTGCCCCGATTGTGGTGTTCCGGAGACTGTTGAGCATGTGGTCACGGCCTGCACTGCTTTCGACGAATTAAGAGCGAGGTTAATGAGAACCACGGGGATTTACGTCCTCACTGAGGAGGAGTTTCCTCAGTTGGTGAGTGAAGAAAACTTCCCGCGGTTCAAAGAGTTTATAAATGGCTGGAAGACGGCGGTGGGCCCAGCTCACTTCAACCTAGGTGCCCGCAGAAGGAGAAGAGGACCAGTCCCAGGAAGACCTCCGGATTCGGGAAGCCAGGTCTAAAGGAGCCAGGAAAAAGTAGAAGAGCTAGCTGTGTGCACAGCTTAGAATTTTGTAAACTGATATTATGGCAGTAGTGTGTTATTATGCATTAATGCTTAACATCACACTACTGCATACACCCGTGTTGCCCTGGTGGCATGGGAGGGTGGAAAACCAATAAATAAAAAGACTGTATTAATATTCAATACAAAAACAAAAAAAAAAAATATTTCGATAAGGTTATATCGATAAGATTTTTTGCATTTTCAGATCCATAGCCTAGGTGGAATAGAAAACTCACATATCCGGAATTGTGCATTAAGTGCTGTAATATTTTTCATTGCTGTAGTTCAGAGAACCTAAGAAACAGTAAAGTATATTTAAAAAAAATATTTTTATTTATAATACAATAACTCCTTTTAAATGTTTACAAGTAGCAATCGATTTAAGTATCAATATTTCAATAACGTCAGTTTCTGTCTGGGTATAAAACATGTTTGTTAGAATTTGAAAGAGAAGATAATTAAAACTGAATATGTAAATACCTCAGTTTTATATATATTTTTAGGGAATAAATATAAAACCTAATAATTAATTCTGTAAATCACTTGAGCTGAATAGAATATTTAATGAATAAATGCTACCCGGAAACCTTGGCAGTTACGAACCCCCATAATACAACATGTCAAATATTTATCATCATTCCCATTCCTCATTCTTCTCTCCTTCGACCCCTCTGAACCTCTTAGGTATTTATTGGAGTATGCATCTTATATTGTCGGTATTTCAAGTGTTACTACTAAATAATAGTGATCTAAAATGTTTAATACTTTTAATGTTTGATGTATGTTAACCTGATTTATTTACACTAGCTTTCTAAATTACTCTCATGGTTGATGTTGACAAAAACAGTATAAGTTGATATAAAAAAAAAACGCAAGAATGAAGAGCGTCGGTTAAAATCCTGCCTAGGAGAGATGACTTATTTCGTGACGATTCAAGATAATAAATCTCGACCTCAGCACTCTATCTATAAATTCCCTAGAAAAAGCAGTCCCTAGTTATAGTCCAACAGGACGTTAACACATTAAAAAAAAAAAGTTGCAAATTATGTCACAATGGTTTATTATTTCCAAACAATTACATATCTAAAGTAACATTACCTTCCGAGTTACAAAGAAAAAACAAAAACAAAAGGTGATTCCAATTATTGGACTAAACTGTTATTCTTTAATCATTAGTAATATGCTAAAAAAAAAATAGCATTAGTTCAGTAACACATTCAAAATTCAAATACCAAACCAAGGATATTGTTATATCCTTGGTCTGGTTTTTAACATTTAACATTTGGAGTAGAACATATAAAAAAAAAACCGGAGACCATATCTTTGCCCCTAATAGTCCGATTTTAACGATTTTTTTTTGTTTTTTAGGAAATAACGTAAACAATAAAATAACCATACAATATCAACAAAAAAGTAAAAACTTTTCGAGTTATTCGGAATTTAATTTTACCACCCCTTGTAACTTTTTTTCCAGCTTCTTTTCGTTGAAGTATGTTATATAGATAAATTTAAAGGGTGTCGAGAAAATGACTTTAGCGAAGTTTCATTCAAATCTGTACATTCGTTTAGGAGCTACAGTCTATAGCAACGCAGGCTTTTCGGCCGCCATTTTGAGAGTTAAAGGCGGAGAGTAATGTCGACGAAGGAGGATCATTCCCGGGTGACCTCTGATTTTATATCAAAATTTGAAAAAAATCGGTCCAGTAGTTTCGGAGAAAATGCGCGGACGGCGGACGGACAAAAAAATTTTTATTCTTTTTTCGAATTCTACGTGTCCTGACACGTGAAACCTCAAATTTTTAGTGGGGATTAAATTTTTTATTTTTTTGGTCGATCACAATGGTTGATTATTGAAAATAATTAACCAATAACAAATGTAATGTAAGAAGGCTACAACATTTAACACAACCAATGAGGTAAGATATATTTATAGAATCAATACGCCTCATAACTATCACGCCTTGAAGATAAAATATAGGATGCAATAGTGCTAATTTATCATTAGGAGAGAGAAATATTTTATTGAAAGTAAATCTGCCCAACTACATAGGGTTGCTTTATAGGCTTTATACTGATCAATCCACATGGATTATATTACATTATATTATTCCATTACTTTATAAACCTTTTTTTTTTTTTTTTTGTCTCCCTTTCCATAACACTGGTCATATACAATATCTCTCATATACCACATTAAACAATTACCATTATATAACACATATATTTTCTGAATGCAAGAAATACAAGTCTAAATCGCGCACACATATACAACGCAATTCCGCAAATATAGATAAAAATATAAGATAAAGCTAAAAATTAAAATTGAATAAATAAATTGATAAATGACAAAAGACATCGTAAATTTACAGTCAATTACTAGACAAGTGATAATGGATGACCCTCAGGGAGTGCAGAATAATATTCTCGGTCAATATCGCAAACTGCTCGGCATAAACACCCAGTTCCTCAAGGAAGTTCTTTTTGGGATCGTATAATATTGAATATTTGAACATAAATTTATGTATTTTTTTGGAAGTTGTAGAGCATTTTTATGTGTTTATGATTATTGGCAATACCCTATCGTATAGAATATCTAAGGTGAATTAAGTATATCACCAGATCGCTAGCAGTATCCTCAGCTGCCGTGAAGTGGATAAAAATACCAAGATGCACGTCTATAAGTCTGTGTACCTGCCTATTTTCACCAATGGCGGAGAAAGTTGGATTATTTTGGACAAAGATTATAGTCGCATAACAGCAGCGGAAATGCGATTCCTACGTAGATCGGTGGGCAAAACTAGGAGGGATCGCATTAGAAATGAAACAGCTGGAAGTGCCTGAACTCAAAACCACCTTGGAGTACAGGCAATTAAGGTGGTTTGGACATGTCTGCCCCACATGGCTCGACCCACAGGGAAGAGGCCACGAGGGCGTCCCAGAGTCTCATATCAGGAGTTCATGGAGAGGATCGGAGGTAGAAGAGGCAAATCCTTCAACCAGATGAAGTGGTTAAGCAGAGACCGGGAAGAGCGGTTGCGCTGGATAGAGGCTCCTCGACGGTAGAAATGGCATTGTGAGGAAGAAAAAGACAATATATTGAAAATATCTGAACAAAACAATCGGATTTATTACAATTTATATCCATTAAAAATTAAAGAAAGCGGGGGAGGGAGTAGTTTCACAACATAGGTACATTTCGATAGCTTTTCCAGCAACAAATGAATAATATTTAAAATAAGAAAAATTATTTTTGATTTCGTGGCTTGTATAACCATTTATAACAAAAATACAATATGTTTACAGTCTATTTATGTAAAAATGTCTATAAAGACATTCTCTATAAAATATATTTATACTTGTTAAATAAAGTTTTCCAAATTTATCGTAAAAAGTTTATAAGAAAATCACGTGAAAATGGAGGTGCACCACATGAGAGGTGAATGAATCATAAAATCCAATCAAATTTTTCTATATAAATACCCCTGAAGATAAATACAAATTTAATATTTGGAGTATTTAGTTACGCACTTACTTATAGGTCAGATAGTGGAATTTTCTCGATCGATTTTAGTTTACATATTTTATTCATCCATGTATCTTAGTTGTTATCAATTTGAATTTCTTTTTTACTTCAAATTATTGGATAAAGCGATATTCTTGACCCCTAAACATTTTATTGGCGGGGGGAGGGGAGAGGAGATCGCTCCTCTCTCCCCGCCGTAGTATGTGCCTATGTTCACAGTTTATTTTTATTATCTACAATCCATTTACATTCTGGAGTTAACAGAAACATTTATTTATGTACATCTCCCTTTTCCGGCTCTGAGAAGCAATCGATTTTGATGAATGATGTATTAAACGGAAGGGAATTTCATGAATAAGTAACGAAGCCCAATTTCGATCCTTCAACTCCTACAACTTTTGTAAGAGATAATGAAAAAAAAAATCTGGTGCGCGCATCACACGACTTTAACTTACCACACCCTTCTTAGCAGAAATAAGTATTTTCAGACTAAGGGGAAGTGAAAGTAAAAGATATTGACGCTATATTTATTTACGATTCATTGTGGGTATTTTTATTTGTTTAAATACTCGTATATATACAAATTTTAATTTTCATATCTTTGCATTCTATGCAATTAAATATTAAATAATACAAACGATAGCATTTATGAAAACCGCATATGTATATGAACATAATATTGTTGGAGTCCGTATTATATGAAGCTCATGTTACGTATGGAAGGCTGATACATATATACACACACACTCACACTCACCATTTTGCTAGACAAAATTATAAGAAGTATAAATATAATAATAACATAGTAATTTAATAATAAGAAATATAAATAACAACAAAACTTAAAATAACAAGATAAGTGGAGATAGCAGCCCATAGAGGCCTCGTCGCTCACAAGAACGCATGGTTATTTGGTCTCAGGAGACCTCAAAGCATGTACTTACGTTGAAAACTCAGACTCGATAATTTTCACGATCGCAATACCTATCCTTACTATATATTTTACAAATAGGTGAGTGAAAGTAAAACAAATTGGGAGGTTTTAACTCATATGGTTTCAAAAGTAGACGGTTCGAATTCCAAAGGACCTATACTACAGTTTTAAAGTCTTAAAATGTACCGTTTTCGTGATAAAACAATTCTTGCCAATGTTGGTTTATCATCAACGTGTTTCTTGACAATATTTTGATTTCAGAAAGGGAAAATTCATTCAAGTTCTTATTTATATAAGGTTATAGAATGTCAAGTACTTTTTGCAACCAACCGACAATATTATGTTCCAAAAATTTCAGCGTGGACATTCAAGTTTTCCTCCTGAATATAATAAAATTATACCAGTCCCTGCGTTATAAAGCTCAAAAATGCCTCGTTTTCGAGATAAATACTAACACTTTCCAAATGTCTTTTGAAATACAAACCAAGATAGCTCTTCTGCGCCAAAACATAGGATTTGAGCGAATATAAAAATTTATTAGTTTTAGCTCAGGAATAGCTGTGTCTACTTGCTTAAGTAATTAACCAGAGAGATGTTTTCCATCGGAATTAACTAATAACTTATTAAATAAATTTTTATTAACAGTCGTAATAAAGTATAACGCTTCAATAATTTGATGTGTTGAGTAAATTATCAATAATAATATTATATTGTATACACGGATATAACTAGTGAAAATTCTCACAGGAGTACACTAGTTTTAATTAGGTTTCTTTTTCTACCCCAAAGTAGGCCTTTGATCCATTTTATTCATAGATAACATAAACAATTAGGTTAGGCTTAAAAGACAATAAAGTAATAATTAGCTTTAGCCACAATAAAAACTATTTTAATTACAAAACATTAACCAGACCACACATTACATTTCTGAACCCACAGAATCAAGGTACTCTACTGGCCTTTTGAACGAAGAAAAATATCGAAGCAGCAATATCACCGAGACCATCAGCAAAGTGGGACGACCTAAGGTGTCGTAGTACTGGGAAGAGAGTATGCAGACGAAGAACTGTTTGAGGCCTCCTAAGAAGGATCTGCTTTTGGTCTGCACAACAGCTGATACGGAAAATTTCTTCGCCTCGTCTTTGACTTCTCGCTTTAGATCGGCAGGATCCCCCAGTTTCGTTCTGTAAGGCCATAAGCGCTCGGACGACAAGGAGGTAGTTACTCCCAAGGTGTAGCAGCTCTTGGATTGGACCGTCGGTTCCACAAATCGCTGGTCGATCTGCTTACGGATCCGATGAGGCTTCTGCTTCTTATCCTTCTTGAGGTCATTGGTCCTAAATCGTGTCTTTTCTAGCTTCTGTCGGCGGATGGACTGCAAGTACCGTGCCACTTCATGTTCCAACTTTCTATTCGCTTCTTTAAAACATGCTTTAAATTTGTGGTCTATGTCGATCCATGCATTGATTGGCGTTTCTCTGAAGAAGAAGAGGTCTTTGTGAGGCGGTATGTTCCATTTAGGTAAGTATCGCTTTTTGTGCATTGTGCGATATGTTCGAAAAGTGTTTATGATAATCCGTGTTAAAAAGTGTTTTAGATAATTTGTGTTGGATTACTTTGTTGTTTACATTTTATATGTGAATATTAACACATGTTAAAATAGAAGGTTTTGGGAGGGTTCACATGGTTTCTGATTTTCTTATCACAGCAATGTCAAAACTTCATTTATATGTTTTTTTAATTTGGGAAGTAAATAAAGTAACTTTTATTTATATTCAAATACATAATTATACAAAGTATCCCGTAAGTAGAGGGACATTTTTATAGCCCTGATAGCAGACCTAAAAAACTTCACATAAACCATGGGCCAATTTTAAGCAAAAAATAAGAAAATCCAAGTTTTGTTTATTTTGAAGTAAGTCATGCATTTTGTTGAATATAAAACGATAACTAAAGAAATATTTAATTTACGTAATTAATAGTTGCTTAAAAATCATAATCTATTAACGATATTTTTTTTTATCTTCAGCCAACTATACTACAGGTATCCCACATTTCAAAAAACTTCCACATTTAAAATCTTTAAGCCCATATTGATTAAATTGAAGGTTTATTAGGAAAAACTTGAGGTGAAGCATGGCTTTTCAGAATTGGCAAGCCTTCTTGTTTAGTTGCTCAATTGATCAATTGCAACAGTTGTGTAATAAAATCCGGTCATCGCGTTAGCGACTTGATTTTCTCCATTAACTTCTCGTTCTTCATTTACCGTAGTTTTTCTTTGATTTATAATTTTATATTACTTTCCAGGGTTATTACGGAGTCTTAAGTATGAATGTATTTTTAATTATTTTATTTTTTATTTAATGTTGTCGCGTGTTTGATTTATTCTGTTATTCCAAGTTTTCTTTTGTTTTTCCTTTATTGTATGTATGGCATGATTGTGTTTTATACATCCCAAATACTCAATGCTCTTAATTGAGGCAAAATATTTTTTTTCTCAATAAAAGTATTTTTTTTTTAAATTACAGACTAAGTCCTCTATGGGTTAACTGGGTTGTACCGAATATAAATTGATAAGATCGATGGTTTAATTTATAACAGATCTATATGTTTATGAATGGTAAAATAAGTCAGGAAAAAAAAGTATTTCTCAAAAGAATATGCAATGTTTTTTTCTGGTATTCTTAGAATGATTGAAAGTAGATAAATTTGCAGAAAGACAATAGTTACTACACCATGTGAATTATCACCGTTTCGTAAAAAGTTATTATTACATGTTTTATATTTATAAACGTTTATGAAAAAATTATATTTTTCATTAACTCCTCCTTATAATGTATAAGATATTATAATGTATACACTGCCGTTGAACTACCTAAATTTTTATTGCCCCCTCTTCTTTCCATCCTTAGTTTAATCGCTTTCTTTTCATCTCTATTGATTTCTTGGTTTTCAATTTCTCTCCTTTTTGTTTTAATTTTATTGATTGTTATTCATTATCTGGATTCATGCCAATCTTTCTTGTAATTTTACTACATAATTTCAATACTTTAATATATTATTTTTTATACAAGATTTTTTATTTAGCAGGAATTTATTCGGTTTTGATAAATTTATTTCAAGAAGCAAGAGGATGTATTTTATTTTTGTTATAATCAAAAGTAAGAGAAACATTTCTATTTTTTTTTAATCCTAATAATAATCATAAAATATATAAATAATTATTAACATCCAATAATTCTAAGGAAATCATAGATGTTACGCAATACTTATAGTCTATAAATAAATATATTTAAATATAAATAGTAAAGAATAGGTATACAACTACATGAATGGCTGTATGGAAAATTGTAATGCAAAAAAAAAATGATAAGTATAATGGAATCTTCTCACTCACTTATCGGACCACAGTTGAGCCCCATTGACTCGACTAGTTCCTACCACTTAAGACTCAACCATCATCTCCTCCTCCTTCCTAGCTTTTTAAATTATTTTAAAGAAGGCACCTTCTCAGTTCGAACCCTCATTTAATCCTTTTTTGCTTATCCTTTCTGCTATTTCTTTTAGAGGCAACTATTCAGAAGTTCGCTTCCTCCTGATTCTTTGAAGTCTAGGGTCAGTGCAAGCATTAAATTATTAACGGTACCTCATTTTTTTTTAAATTATGCCTCTCTTTATCGGCTTCCGCCATCAGAGATCTTGCAGTCCAGTATCATTCCGACTTGGACGACGTGGTATCTCTTATGTTCAACAATTCATTCATACACCATGTAACTCATTTTGAAGATGCAAATATTTCTGAAATCATTGATTTTATTTTTATATCACTGAATTTTGTCAAGTTCCATGTTTCACACCCTTGTGTCAGAACTGATCGAATAAGGACATATCAAGGCGGAAGATTAGTTGATCGTAGTAGTGAACGGCTTTTTGTATGCTTCAGGAAGCCATGATGACATCTGCTTGCGGCAATAAGTCTTTCCTTCACCTTCTGGTTCATTACATTATCCGTAGATGTTTAGGAAACCTTCAAAATTTTAAATTATGGCAAGGCAAATAACTATCATAAGTTCTTAATCGGTAATATTCAAATTATGGCCAAAATTCTACCTTTTTATGCAGCGACTTTATTTTAATGGATTGGTAGGTTATACCAATTGTGCAAAAACATCTTATCATTTTTTTTATGCCAGCTTAAAACATCTCTTTACCTGAGGGCGCCCTTGGAGTATCTGTTGTCTCTGTGAATTAAGCTCTATTTTTTAGATCTTCTGATCTGCCCCCACCACTCGCCATAACGAGGAAATTTTGAACTATTTCGCACAAACAGTAGCCATTACCAATCCTTAATATTTGAACATTTGAATTTTTTTCAGTTGTCATACACATACTTGGTCTTTTCCCTGTTAACTTCAAGCTCAATCTTCTGGTGCTGCTGCCTCTGAGCTGTAAGTATTCGTCATAGCATTCATGCTTCTTCCAATAATACATGTATCATCGGCGTAAGGTAGAGTTTGGGTGCTTTTTGTATATACGTTGCCTGTTCTTCATTAGATTAAAGAGATTGCACGCCATAGTGTCACCTTAACTCAAACGTCATTTCCATCTTAATTTAATTGACATATCTCCTTGCACTCTTACACGGTAGCTGATGTACGTCATAGTCGGCCTGTTAATCTTATTAAACTTTTTCATTGCTTTTTCTAATATATATATATATTAGATATATATATATATATATATATATATATATATATATATATATATATATATATATATATATATATATATATATATATATATATATCATGAACTTTTTTTTAAGATTCGTCTTCGGCACTTCGAGATGGTCTCATGTGTCCCACCTATATGCCGAGCCAAAGTGGCTCTTCCCATCTTCCCGCCGCCTATACTTCCTTGGAAATTTCTTATACCAAACGATCAACTCCCAGCACCCTTCCTATATCTGTTGTCTCCTCCAGCCTAAACCCTTAGTCCACTCAGTAAATACGAGAGCCCGTGTTTCTGACCTCTATATTCCATTCCACAGGACAAAAACCTATGAACGTTTCTTCTTAGCCCGCTCCGTCTCCTACTGGAATTCTTTGCCACATAACATCCGTCATACCTCTTCCCTGTCAACTTTCAAATACCTCCTTTTCCAATATCTCCTTACATCCCAAACAGAAGATTTACCACCATAAATTTCATTTTATGAACTGAATTTGCGTGAAGTAAATAGTGGTGCCTACTGTTTAAGTTTTAACATAAAACAGCAATGATCTTTGTCACCTAATTTGGCTATTATTTTTACTATTTATTTATTTTCCTCTTCTCCTCAGGTTGTGCTTTTTTTATCGGATATATATGTTCATATTTTATATCTTTGTCTTTATGTGTGCCAATATGAGAATGTACGTATAAATAGTTCCTTTTAGTTATTTATTTTTTTTTTCCGTTACACCACAAGTATCGTAAGACTTTATTTTATCTTAGTGTCTGCATATTATTATACAAACCACTGTAGATATTATTTCATTTTGTATTAAGTTAGTTTTCTATTAGATAGGCTATTGTTTATAAATTGTGTAGTTATGTATATATAAATATGTAATTTCTCTTCTTTTTTTTTTCATCACAATTAAGTAATTTTGAGAAGATTTTATGTTCATTTGTATATATATTTTATTTTTTATGTTTTACTGGTTAAATACTTGTTAAATAATGTATATAATATTAAAATTTTTAGAAGTTAGTTTTTGGCCAGATTTGTACTTTACTTTGTATTAACTCATCATTGTTATTCTAAAGGGACTGAGTCCCAGAATAAAGTTTAATTTTCTATTCTATTCTCTCTCTCTCTCTCTCTCTCTCTCTCTCTATATATATATATATATATATATATATATATATATATATATATATATATATATATATATATATATATATATATATATATATATATATATATGTGTGTGTGTGTGTTTGTGTGTGTGTGTTTGTGTGTGTGTGTGTGTGAATTTAATTCTTGAATTCCTTCATTTTCTCCAGGGTATTCTTAATGTGAATAATTGGTCGATGAAGGACTTCTCCTTAGTGAAGCCACTACACACAAAAGGAGGTAGCCTTTTATTGTTATTATTAGCTAATAACATAGCTGTTATTAGATTGTTCTTATATATATATACAATATATATATATATATTAATGGTTTAAAAATAACTATAAAATAAGAGAGTACATTTTGGATTTTTTTATAAATTTTAATCTTATATCATATGTGTAGATTCTTATAAACAATATTTTTTAAGGACTAGTATCTCTTAAGGTTCCCTCTCTAAATAAATAGCACTTTAATGTATTTAAGAAAAATGAATTTCTGGTTACTATATATATATTATTAAAAGCAAGTATATCTTTGAGCGTGTTGTTCTAATCCTGCCAAGTCTTATCTTCAGATTCACGTTTCGGAAGTTCAGCTGCGGTGACATATCGTATTCAGCAGGAGTTGGCTGAGTATTAACTGTCTGTATTTAGTGCTGCTTCGTCTGAAAGTTGCTTACGTTCTGCGTCACTTATCTTGATGATGAATATCTTATAGCTCTAATGCACCTAGTTATAATGCATTATTTTTGATGTAAGGTAATTCACGACAGTTAATATTTGCTAAAGCAGTTTCTCATTTGACATTGAATACTGGAGAAGAAGAGAGGTGTAGCGGGGGAGATAGGAGATTCCCTATCAGAGCAAAGCAATCACAAGGCCAATGGAGTTTGGCTGAGATAAATCACTCGGACCATCCATCATCGACAGTCCACACTATCTGCCCGCCATAGTATCTCTAAGTGCTTTTATCTCTCATTGCTAGATCAGGTGCCCAAAACTTTTCTTGATGCATTCTATTCTGTATTGAGTATGGAAATTATATAAGATGCTGCAGACAGTCCTGATAAGGATTATAGTCATTCGAATTTTATGCGACAACGATTTGAGTAACTGTTTCAAATGAAATTTCGATTAGATATGGTTGATTCCCAAACAGTTAATAGCTCCATTGTTACTCAAAGATTTTGTGTACGGGTGGAAAGCCGTGGTTGGGCCAGCCCAGTTCAATCTAAGAAGAATAGGAGGAGGAGCTACTAGACAATTGGTATGAAAAGTATAGCAAAATCACTCAAGAAAACCAATGAAATCAAGAAAGATCAGAAGACCAAGATTATCTTGCTGCATTGAGATGTTAAGCTGACCTTTCTAACATTTTACTTACCTACATATGTAATATATAGTAAGGGAAGTAAGTATTGCGATAGTGAAAATTTTCGAATACACGTTTTGAGGTTCCCTGAGTCTAAATAACCAAGTTCCAAGCATGTTTGTGTGTATGTGGTAAGTCTAGCAAAAAACGAAAAGACGAACGAAACTGATATTGCGTATTTAATATAGGTGTATGCCTTGGATGAGACAGCAACCTTTTCATTAAAATCGTCTAACCGGAAGTGGCACTTTATATCAACTGATATACACATTTTTACACTTTTCTCAAAAATTAGTGAATAAGCTGATGAATTTTCTCTTTAAGAAATCCAATCATTATCCACTTATAATTAATGTTTAAAACTTTATGTATGGCAGACAAAGAAGAATCTCGTAATTTCTTTGTGTTAAACTTTACAATGGAAAATAAAAGTTTAATAACTAATAGGCGTACAATCCATAATCATTTATAGGTTGATTATAGAGAAATACTTTCAAATCTCTCCAGGCATATATATATTGCTCAGAGACTGGAGCTATGTGATTTATGAAAACAGAGGGAGTACTGAGCTTTTTATTGTCTACCATTGATATGATTAATAGGGTTTTTATTATTTTAATGTTGTTAATGATTTGACAGATGTAAACAAACTTTAAGCTATAGCTCCGTTAAAAGTGCACTTCAAAAATTTTAAAATTTCTCAACATTGCCAGAAAATAATTTATATTTAAAGTAGAAAGGTAAGTGAAAGTTGTGTGTTGCGCGCACCAGAATTTTCTTTTACTTAAGATACGCCGGTTGTTTTTAAACAGGAAAAGTATCAGTTATAGAAAAGTAGTAGCTATTATTATGCTATATGTTCTTTTATACTTCTTCTTCTTTCTCTAGCTCCTTTTATACGTGGAGTAGATTATCAATTATTTTCTCTTATTTACCATTGCTTTTACTATGCTATGAATTACTATGAAGTACAGGGGATTAAAGAAGCTTCCAGCTAAGCGGTACCACCCTGTGAACCATAGGAAAAACTTCGTAGACCCCATTACAGGAGCCCAATACCTAGAGGATTGGGTCACATTGAACCAGCTTAAAGAGAAGATATAAAATTGAATGTGGAACCATCATGACTTTTATTTGTGTGAATTTGTTTGGAGGAATAAGAGATATGAGAAGTAGGACTTGTTCGAAAGAATACTACGTTCAATAAAAACTTATTTTCGCTTTGCTAGTACAGTTTTCTAAGTTATTTACTATTTTTAATTAACTAAAAAAAAAAAACCAAAGGTAAATGCATCAGACCATACGATAGAAGTGAAAACATCAACATTATAAAGAGGATGAAACATTGAACATTTCCACCGCTTACAGTATGCATGTCAGATTTTTAGTTCCTGGGATATTTTATTCAACATCTTCAATAAATCTCGTTATCATTTGGGTTTCGATACTATTTTTCCCACTTCACCTCTCTAACACGGCGTTGCATTAAAATAAAATTTTGAATAATAGCCATATACATAAAATGCTGAACAATTTCCTTGCTTACAGTATGCAGGTCCTGTTTTTAGTTTATGATATATTTGTATCCATATCTTCAATAAATCTCGTTATCATTTGGTTTTCGACAATATGTTTTCTCTTCTTGCCTATCCAACACTACATCGCGTTAAGATACAATTTTGAATAATATCGCACTACAAAGAGAATGAAATGAGGGATCTCACTAACAATATACATGTCCGATTTTTAGTTTTTGATATATGTTAATCCATATACAAAAACACTTCAAATAGTCGACTACAGCCGATTATAACCGAGCAATTACACATCGGAAATCTGACGGCTCAATTAAATTCATTCTCCGCAAAAAAGTGAAAAACGCGCCTAAAGAAGTTTTCACTTCAAAATCGTTTAAAACATCTTAAATAAAAGTGTATTTTACAAGTTAAAAGTTTCAATATAATCTATTAACAACAACAGTGACTCAAATATAACATAATTTTTCTATCTAAAAAAAAAACTGGCGTAATTAAAGTAAAAAAGACTCATTTTTTACTAAGAAGAATAAGAATAAGAAATTCTCTTTTCTCTATAGAGTAGTGAATGGAAACATTGCTTTTTAAGGAATACTACACGTCTCCTCATGGCGGAAAAATCTATTAGTTGTTTTCACTTTAAAAATTAAAGTAGATATGGAGATGTCACTTTTTCACAACTAACTCCTCAGTTATGGTTATTATATGTCTGTCGTCATTATCATAATCTACATCTAAACTAATATTGAAATATTGATTCCTTTTCTGGCTTTCAAAAGAGGTGTATTTTGTTGATTGATGAATCAAACGAATGATAATTTTATGGAGAAGTGACGAATTCTTTTTGAAGTGAAAACATCTTTAGGAGCGTTTTGCACTTTTTTTGTGGAGACTGAGTTAGAGTGAGTCGTCAGATTTCCGAAATGCTGAGGCTCGGGTAAAGTAGGCTGGGGGCGATTAATTGAAATTTTTTTTACTCATGGATTAAAATATCTCAGAAACTAAAAATTGGGCCAGCATACTGTAAGCGAGGAAATTTTTCATCATCTCTGTAATAGGCTATAATACAAAATTTTATCTTAACGCGACGCTGTGTTAGGGTGCCGCTGAAACACATGATAACGTGTTTAATTGAACATGTGGATTACAATATTTCAGGTACTAAATATCTATATACCGTAAGCGAGGGAAATTTTCATCATTTCGTCTTTGTAATAAGCTATCATTGAAAATAATATGTTAACCCAACACCGTGTTAGAGAGTAGAAGGGGGAAAAGAAAAAAAAAAGAAGTATCAAAAACTAAATGATAACGAGTTTTATTAAAGACATAGATTAAAATATATCAGAAACTTAAAATCGGATCTATATACTGTAAGCGTGAGAAATGTTCAGCTTCTCATCCTCTTTATAATGAGCTATTATTTATAATTTATGTATTAAATATTATTAATCTCGCCTTGTTGATGTTATGTTTTCACTTCTATCGTGCGGTCTAAAGCACACAGTTAGTCAAGTTAGTTTTTTTAATTAAAAAAAAAACGTTAAATTAATTTATAAAAAAGCTATCTATGGATCTAAATTAATATACTGACTTTTTTTTAAATTACCTTGAATTGAAAAAATATACCAGTTATCCCAAGTTGTCTACCAGAAGATGTATTCTTCCTCTTTACACACAACACTCTTTCGAATGAACTAAGTTGTAAACACTATTATTTGAGAAGTGATAGTGATTCATATAGATAATGGCTTGCAATGTAATTTTTATCAGTTGAACTGAGGTCATTATTTAGATAATTTCACTATCAGTCTGGGAATAGAATTCAAAAGAAGCGAGCAGATCATTAGATGTTACGTCATGTAATTCAACTATTTTCGTTGTTTTTTTTCCTTTCGTTTCTTACTCTCCTTCCTCGCCTTTTTGGCTATACGGAGTTTTCCCAAGCCAGATGTAAGGACTAGAATTTAGTGCCAGAGTTAAAAGACACTTGAAGTCTAATGTTTCGTATATTAGGTTGCCGAGCAGTGCGTATTCTAAACACCCATTAAGCCTAGTACACACTAGTAGACCATGGTGCACGTCTATCGACCACCTATCGATATATGTCTATCGACCGTCTAGAAAGACCATTTTTTGTTTTGTCTAGCGTCCACACTACGATGTGAATTTCTCATTTTAATCTCAGCAGTCCACCATGGAGGACATTTTTTGTGAGGAATGAGTTCCTGCTTAGTGCTAATTACAAGTGAATGAACGCGAAAACGTAACCTTCGGTAGACGCGCAAAGTGCACGCAGAAGGACCTAGGTTTGGTAATGCCTGGTAATTTAATAAATGAAGACTGGAAGATACCGTAGTAATCTTCATTTAGTCTTAAAACTGCCTCGTTAGACCACATGTTTTCAAAACAACAGTAAAATTTTGGAAAATAACTCTAAACAGCCGAACCAATCACTCATTAGCTGAGACAGACTGGATGTGTTTCTCCTCTAGGCGCCGACTGACATCCACACTGTCAAAATATTGCACAACGTATCTAACGTTGCATGTGGTCTTCCATTCCGATTGGGAGAATATTACGTGCGATTTTTGGTCTTGCAACAAGCTCGTAGACGGTGATCGGTCTCTAGACATGTCTATGTCGACAACCTGAGACACATATCATACACCAAAATCGCGCAACATGTCTACTAATGTGGACTAGGGTTTATTTCGTTCGGCCACCTCGTACTGAAGTGATGGATTCCAATTTCAAAAACCTGTAAAATCTGACTACTACTATAGTATAAGGCCATTGGGAAAATTGCGATGTTTCAAAAATTTAAAACATTTCAACGCGTACATGAAGATACGGTTGTTTTTTTTTTGGAACTATACAGGATACCGCGTTTCAAAGCACAAAACACAAAAAATAAAAAAAATTCAAACGTTCATTATTTTCTTCCAACGTTTAAACATGCGTTGTATTTACAACTCGCACATTGTTTCTGGTAAGATATATGATATTTTGGCTTAGGTCTTGGTAATGCTTTGCCGAAACATGAGCGTTGTCGAGTTCAGTAAACTCCAGCCGGGCATTCCAGGCACTTACTCCGTAGTAAGTCTGGAAACTGGAGAATATTCACTTACGCCTTTCTAAAGAGTTTATTTCCTGGTACTATGGATATAGGTCATATCTAATTAAATTTTAATGTATTTATCATGCTTTAACGGATCCTTGGGATCAATAAGTATCTAAAATAACTTATAAAATAACTTGCCTCTCTTAGTTGTTAATAATATATTTTTGTATCATGAATTGTAAAACATTTTTAAAATGGAACAGTTTTATTTTATATTTTTAAATGTAGTCGTCAACACGTTGGGGTAATGAAAGTAGAAAATCGAAATTTTTGAAACTTTTTTTCATATTTTTCAAAATAAAATTTAATCAGCACAAAACTAAAGCCTTGTCCACACTAGTAGACATGTTAGTAGCCGATGTTTGTTTCTGAGAAATGTCTCAGTTTTTCTACGTAGACATGTCTATAGACCGATCCATTTCTACACGCCTGTTGTGAGACCAAAAATCACAGGCCTTAAGTTTCCCGATAGTGTCTCTAGAAAGTCTATAGACCGTGTCTCGAAACTGTCTCTAGACGGTCTATAGACAAATTGCACAACAATGTCAACTACTGTGTACTACTCTCAAAACTCAGAAAAGTGAAAAGACTTAAAGATATGGTAGTTGAAAGTAAATACTAACGTTATTTTATGGTTTCCTGATAGCGTTGCTGGAAAGCAATTATAGTAGCCGTTTGTAATAAATTTCAACCCAGTAATTTATTTAAAAAATGATTTTTTCTATTTTTTATTGGTTTATTCTCGAAAGCTGGTTATTAATTTCTGTTCTGTAAATTAAAAATTTAAGATTTATAATAATTAAATGAAACCATCGTCTTGTAAGTAAAACTTAAATTTATTTACGTAATGCAGATACTGACATAATTTAGTTTAAAAATGTTATTCCTATGATAATTATTAATGATTGAAATAATTGCAGCATTTTTGATATTCTTCAATTTGGGAATTTCCCAAAGTAAAAATACTTAATCATCATTCATAAAATAAAATGAATTTATTCCGATATAGTGATGATTAAAATTAATGAATTATTTGTAGTTGCGCATTGAGTGTAAATAAGCTATTACTATTACTCACTATTATTACAGTTCTTAACTGTAGTATTACTCCATAAATAAATGTATGATAAAAAAAAAAGTCCGAATTAATTCTTTCCATTAACGAAGATAATGAATCTTAAAAAGTACAGAAAAAAGATCATCTATGGTTGGATGCAAAAACGCAGACGATTTCGGTGGTATAGAACGGAATATATTTGAACGTGTAGAAAATTTTGGATATGTAAGGCTCTAAACACCGAGTAGGATTTGTCTCGACGATACGATATTCCTGTCTGCAGCAATACGGCAATATGGTTATATTACTCTCAATTGCGTTAAAGTATTCACACTGACTGAGCATGGTAATCCGCACCGATACCGTTAAAGATTATCGTATCACTGGGACATATCGCGTTCTACGTGTAGGAGCCTTTAGTGTCTACGATTATTAGAATAAATGAAATTTTAGTGGAAATTAAAGCTATGTTAAATGAAGAAAATTCTTATTACTTGCCTGTTGCAAAACTACTTAGCTACCACTTGTCCCAAAATTTAGAAATTAGAATTTACGAAACTATATTCTTACACTTCTTTATGGGCGGTCAGAGGATGAAAGTTTGTTTACAGTGAATCAGTGGCAGAGCCAGAATTGTTTTGAGAGGGGGGAAGGGCGGGACGGAATGCGAAACAGTGAATTCCATACAAAATAAAGAATATATATATATATATATATATATATATATATATATATATATATATATATATATATATATATATATATATATATAAAAGAAAGAATGTGTATTTTATTTCTTTTGTATCCAGTATTTAGCGTAAAATGGCGATTAAAATTCCTTGTCTGGATAATTGATGTCTATGAACCTAAAACACGCATTTTAGTTGTTTTGTTTTTTTTGCATAATTTTTTCTACAAATTCACTTAAAAATTGTTTATAAGGAATCAGAGCACTCTAGGAACTACAACAGTTTCAGCTACAATATTCAGATATTTCGCCAATAAATGAAGAATTTTTGTGTAAATATTCTTTTTAAGAATATGTAAGATTATCGTTGTTTTTAAGTACAATATATAAATAAAAAACTATTTAGTTAACAAAATTCACTTTTCATTCAAAATAATAATATATATTGTATGAATGAGTTTCTTGTATCTCAAATACTCAATGCCCTTGATTGAAGCTAAATGTATTTTTTCTCAAAAAATAAAATAAAAATAAGTAATAATAAATAAAAAAAAATTCATTTGTAAATAAAAAATATATATTTTTTTCTCTTTTGCTATTCATTCCGTCATTTATGAAGAGGAGTGACAATCAGCAATTGTGTTGATGAATTTGTTTCTGGTATTTCATGCTCGAGGAATCGAAAATTAAACCAATATTATCTAAATAATTCCCTCTTCTGTACGCTAGTTTTTATTATTATTTATTTATTACTTATTGCTTATGGTGACGCATTTTATTGAAATTATTCTGTTCAACATTTTTTTTTTTTCATACCAGACTGAAACGTTGCTGAAACTAAAATTATCTAAATAATTCCTACTTATCTAAATATTTAGAAACCAATATTCAATATTTAAATATTTATTTTTCTTTAGTGATGATTTGAATAATTTTTCGATACGTTTTCCAAGTTGAAATCTATTCTCGGCTGAGCTGGTAGCAAACTAAGCGTTTTCTCGTCTCGACCGCTTAGCTCCCTTTGAAAGGGTTAGATCCCTTTGAAACGCTTTTACTCGTTAGTGATAAGGGAAAATGTTTTTTTCCACGAATTTAAATAATGTATGTTTTTTTAATTCGTTATTTATTTTAATTCCTTTCAATGTTTATTTATGACTGTTGGTAGGGACTTTCATGTGATTAGATTAACTGGTTCGAGCAATGGTTTGATTTCTCAACGACCATTCAATATATTTTCCATATTTACATTATCGTTTATAAAAACAGTGCAGGGTATATTTGTATTTTTTTTTTCAACCGTTTTTTATTATTAGATGTTGTTTTCAATCAAAACAGAATTCTCGTGTTTTAACTCAGATCCATATTAAAAATTATTATTTTATTTTGATTACTTATCAATAAATATTATTTAGCTCTATTATTAACTATAATATATATATATATATATATATATATATATATATATATATATATATATATATATATATATATATATATACATACATAATACGGTAGTGTAAATTCCTTTTCCCGTTCTCAGAGGAGATGGATTTTAATGAATGAGGTTTCAAACGAAAATTGTTAGGGAAGTGAATGCGTACAGTTAGCAGCGAAGTTCGGGATCATTAGATTCATTTCCGAGGCGCTAGAAATAAGACCTTTCATAATGTATGAATAAAGTAACTTTAATCGGTTTTGTTTTATTATGTCTGATGCTTTGTTGGGGAAGATAATCATTGAGAACTTCCACATTATCTTCTGTAATGGGGTCTCTTCTTGTAACTTTATTTTAATATTAATTATGCTTATACTATGGATATTTTAATATTTCCTTGTGTAGTTATGTTCTTCTTTATATTGTAATGTATATATGTTATACTGTCAATATTTTAATATTTACTATTTTACACTGTAAACATTGTATACTAATAATAAAAAAAAAAATATAATGATACTCTAAATATCTTTTATGATTTGTTTGTTATTACTATCTATTTATATACTGCTTTAATGTGTAAAACTTTTGTGAAGAAAGAAAAGTTTTATTTTTATTTTTTTTTATTCATTGATATTTACAACTGTATTATTAAAAAATACAACTAGTAAATGTGCACACAGTAATAATACAATCACATAAAAACGCTTTTTGAGAAACTACCTATTGGTAGCACACTAATAATATATTTACATAAGTAGATCGCGAGGCCATCTTATTTTCAGACGCCTCTCAGAGAGAAAGAAAAGTAAATTTTACTCTGGGATATTTAGACTCCTAAGAATGATTTTTATGAACAGAAAAGTGACATTAGTCTGACGTTATAAGAAAATCAAGAAATAATTAATAACATAATAATCTAACCCTAAAATGATGTAGAGATGGTTGACCGTTGGTATAATATGAGAAGGAGTTTTTCGGGGGGTGCGGTCAGATAAATACTAAATTAAAATATAGTAATTATTTTATTTTAATTTTGCCGACGTTTCGACCGACTTTGCAGGTCGTCTTCAGGGCTACAAAAGATACAAAACATGTTGAGAATAAAAATTAAATATAAGTAGATATAAAATAAGAAGAAGTTGTCAGATACAGAAATAAAAGATGATATCCGAGATATAGTGGGTGACAATGTAGTAAAGTATTAAGTGTTATATATGTAGAAGATACAAATAAATGGAAAATAAGTATGAATAAAAAATGAATAAAAATAAAAATAAAGGAGAATATAGTATTTAAGTTAAAAGTAAACAGATTGCGATAAAAGATAAGGAATAAGTGTATAACAAACTAATAGAGATTACATTAGATAACTGTGGGTTAACAGATAAAGAAAATAAATGTTTATGAAATGAAAATGAATAAATGAAGAAAATGAATGAATGAAGAAAATGAATGTGAATGAATGAAAATGAATGTTAACCCTAAAATGAAAATAGCAAAGCACAACTGAATATATTAAATTTTCGATAAATATATATGAGTGTGTTCACATATTTGCAATGATTAACAATATTGATAATATATATATCTGTAAGATAACAGTCAAATAAAGGCGACAGCTCTTAAATAGAAATATATTATTCTTACAAATATTCGGAAGATTGATTGCTGAGGAGGTGGTAGAATTACTTTTATTTAAATGGGGTTAAGGAAGATGATTTGCGTATGGAGGTAGGTAAGGAATTAAAAAAAAAAAAGGTTGCACGCATAACAAAGGATTTTTTAAAGGAAACAGTTCCATGAGAGGGAATGAACAGGTTTGTGGTTTGGTTCGATGTGGTAAACGAATAGACAGAGGAACAAGGAGTAAACACATCGAGAAGGTAAAATGGCCTTTTTGTTGTAATGATTTGGAAAAGGAATACACCTAGGAAATTTTGCCGCCGGAAAACTGGATAGAGACACTTCAACTCAGGGTAATAACTGGAGCCGTGGGAGATGAATCTCAAACGCATCAGACAGACCACTGTATACAAGGCAGCCATAATCGAAGTGAGAAAACTGGGAGTTAGCGGATTTTTAGGGGCACAGAATCATAGAATCTCAGGAACTGTTTTAGAGTAGCATTAGATTTTCGAATAGTTTGGAAAATACGATTATTGATCGAAAATTACACCAAGATTTCTAACATAAGCATGGAAACAAAAATACAAGTCCATTGGGGTAGAGTTGGAATTAATAAGATGCTTAGTCTATGCTGTCTATATCTTGTTTGAGATGTTTAGTATCAGTTGTGTATTATTAATGTCGAACGAGTAAATTTTACCACCACATCTCCACCATTGTCGTAAGCAAAAACTTTTTTTTTCTATCTATATTTATGAAAACTAAAAAAATAATGATAAGTTTTGTATATTTATACTATATTATTTACTTTCCTCACAATGTATTTTGAATTTCCTAATTTTGCATGTTTTTCATTTCTTTATTATTTATTATTTCATCTTATTTTAATTTATTATTTTTATTTTTCAAGACATTTTTAAATTGTTTAGCACATGAATTTTTTTTTTTTTTTGATCCGTTGTAATAAATTTGTTGTGTTATTACTTACCCTTTTCTTTCAGTGTATAATCCGATGTATTTTATGTTGCATTGTATATTGTCCTCTCTTTTACTGTTATTATTATTTTTTTTCATATGTTCCTTACAGTATTATTATTTTTTCTTTTTTTCATTAATTAATAGATTATCATATTATTATCAGGTATTTCCTTAGCCCTAAACTTTGGGCCGAAACGTCTGGGTGAACTCTCACCACTTTATTGAATACCCTTTCCAATATAAATATTTAAATAAATAAATAATGTGGCATCATTTAACAATGGTCAGGAAGGACGCTTCTCTTAGGGAAGAGACTGGACTAATACCTCCAATTAACTACCGTATTTTGAACGGGTATTAGTGTTACGATAATCTTAATTGCATCTTACAGCATTCTAAGCTTATGTGCTTAATGACAATTTATGCTGTCAGTTGAAGTTTACTAAAATTGTGTCTGGGTTTAAGTATATAATAAAATTAATTCTATCTACCATCTAACTCAATTTTCACGACTTTTAATGTACTTCCTGATTTTTTTCATCCTCATTGTCTTATGATTTATAGCAAATTCCTACCTTGAAATATCTTGGAAACGTACATTTCACAAATGCATGAATCTAGTATGAAATAATGAAGTTAGCTACTATTTATTTCAGCCAAAAATTGAGTTAGGGCTTGTTAGATTTATATTCCAGAATTTTTATAGATTCTAGTTTCCTTGAGGGAACGTACATTTTTTTTGTTATCATTATTCGAATAAATGGTGTATTATAGTCACCAATATTTCAGTTTTCTTTTTCTTGAAATTTTGGTTTTCAAGCGTACGTGCCTTTATATATTTCATTTTGCATAAAAAATCGTCATTTAGCTAAAATTATTGTCCGCTTTCTTTTCTAGAGTTGTTCTGATATTTCAGGAAACTTACAAAGTGACTCTGCCCTTAGGGCAAGTTCCTAAGCTCATATTATCAAACGTATTGAAAATCTATGAAACCGTTCCTAAACTCTTTGATGAAAACCATGGATGCAATTCAAAGCGTTTCTTTATTCAGCGATCGAATCACCGATAGCTCAGCCTTTCTATTGGATTTTATGGACAATGGATGAAACCATATTATAACTGTGGTGTTGTTATTTCTCAATCTAATATACATACTCAGTTTATCAGGGGTGCCCATTCCTTACCCCAAGGTCAATGGCGCACGACCCTCTTCCCATGAAATTTGATTGATAGGTAGCCCCTCTTGTCCAAACTATCCAAGCGATAGCAGAAGTATAAAAATTGTGGTTTAAATACAATTACACTTGGTCTGATCTGTTCAATGTTTTTTCTCTTATGCCCTCGTTTAAAAGTTCCTTCTAATTGAAAACCTATAAAAATATGGTTTATTCCAATCATTAATGTGTCCCCTTAAAAGTTTTGATGGCACAAAATACGCCACTGCACCCTTGCAGTTTACTTTCAATATATGTTTATTTCTGTTTTGATATTTTGATTTTATCTTTCTTGGATAAGATTCGTAACCCCTAGAATATATCAGGTCGTTTCTAAGCTCAGTATAAATTGCTGTCCATCGCTGCTGTATTCAATCAATTGATGAATTCACTAATGTAATTAAAGCTGAGCTTAGAAACTTGAAAATAATTTCAGTGTTTTTTTTATGAACACTATACATACGAGGCGATTATTCATGTGAGCTTCAGTAAATATGTTATACTGAGTTTCTCACTCTTACTTAATTTTAATATTATTTTCATTTTTTTTTTTGTAGTTCTTAGCTTCTGGTTTAAAAGTAATATTAAAGATTTTTATTAATAATGAAGATTAAAGACAGGGTTCAATGCAGTTCAATGTCCTAGTTCTGAAAGTCGAAACCTATTAAGAGATTAATCTGGCTTCCAATTATCTTTGTATCGTCCTATGACCCGCTTGTCTCCAGGGATAAAGATGGATAGTGTAATTATTATATTGTTATATATTGTCTTATAGTGCTATTGTCGGTTCATAATCGTATACACAATTTCATCGGTGTTCCTTATTTCATCTTATAATTGTTTTTTAACTTCCTCAAGCGTTTAGCTAAAAAAAGTTTTTCTCAGATAGGTTCTCTTGTTAAGTTAAGAAGATTACTTGCTATTTTTCATATTAGTTCTATATGGAATATTTTAAAAAAAAATCTTCGCATTGATATTGAAATAATCTAAAAAAAGGATTTTTGGTCAACATGAAACAATTAGCGTTATACCAATGTTTATAAAAAATTGAATTTCCACCGTGTTCCGTATTACGCTCTCTCTAAAGAAACATTACTACATTCGGGTGAAGTAAAAAAAAACTACTTTTCTCTGAATTGTTCACCATCAAAGCAAATCAGCTGAAATAAAAGAATAATAAACTTTGAGAAAGGCTTTATTTCACAAAACAAAAACAACCTCTTAGTGCATTTAAGAACTTCTATACTAATCAAGTGCTCATAGCCTTTAATATCTTTTCACTAATTTTAAATAAATATAAATTTATAAAAGATATTAATTCTACAGGCGTACGCTTCGGGGAGAGGGAGAGGGGACGATACAAAGATTATGTTAAAACTTTATTAATGCTGTGAATCAACATTTTTAAGAATTTCATTAAGTTTCATCTTTGCTAATAATTGTCCGATTTCGAAGTTTTTTTTTTTTTTTTTGTTGAGAATTTGTTGACACATTCTTTTAAGTAATCACGGGTGTAATAAACAAAAAGTTTATACTCTCTGAGTTACTCGCTACGTGCTCGGCAGTCTCTGGTACTCTGCAACTTAGACAGAAAGAGTCGATATTCTTTCCAAGTTGAGGGGTCCAGTGAGTTGTTGGTGGATCTATTAATCAGGTTCTATTCATTTTTTTGCTAACCGAGAACCGATAGTGGGAAAATATTTCCTCAGGATACTTCATTTTTTATCTTTAATAGTTAATAGTTGACCGTATAAAGGAAGGAGATGGTCCGGGGTGGCGGTCAGAAATAGGCTAAATAGTGGCAAAACTATTTTATTAAAAGCCAACTTTTCGATTCGACTTTGCAGGTCTTCTTCAAGGCTAGAACGGACAAGATACAAAAAGATAGAGAATTGTGGAAGTTACATAATATTGGTGTATATTACATGATTTATGTCTATTATTTCATAT
Source organism: Nezara viridula (assembly GCA_928085145.1). Lineage (NCBI taxonomy): Eukaryota > Metazoa > Arthropoda > Insecta > Hemiptera > Pentatomidae > Nezara > Nezara viridula. Next base: position 44,398,640 of record OV725082.1, on the reverse strand, counting down.
TATATCCTTTTTCCTTTTTTTTTTTTTCAGTCTCTCCTGTAGATCAGTAGAAGGATATTCACATTTGCATATATTATATATTATGCTGCAACAATTTTTACCATCTATTTACTTCAGTTTAGGATCTTGTTCTTAGCTTACTCTGTTTAAATTTTAATTTACTTACTGTTTATAATTTTAATAAGCTTATTCACATTGTTTATAATTTTTTGTCTAAATTTCATTTCGGAGTAGTTTCCCAACGCCGGTTCCATTCTTCAAGGGTGTACTCCCGTATTACCTTTTTTCACTTGCCTGGTTCTTGATTACTCTTCACTCGGAGATCCTCAGATAGACCTGTCGAGCCTTCTCTTAACTCTGATGCTTGATCAAGTCTTCCTGCACCAGGAGGTCGAGAGGTACTCCCCCTGCAAGAACCTGCCTCATGTGACACTGTCCTGAAAAACCTGATAAATCACAGCAGAAAGTTTATAGTTTATAAAATAATTACGAGTTCGCGTCTCGGTTCCGGGAAGGGCTTTTAACTCTGGCGTTTATCCCCCACCTTCTTCTCTGGAAAAAAACACGTAGTCTAAAAGGCGAGGAAAGATGAAAAAAAAAAAAGGAAAGTACCAGTGTCTATAGATGAAGATTCTTCTTAATCGATGATTCTTTTGAATTATATACCTTAATAATTTTAAATATCAACTGAAATGTTTTGGTTTGTTCATTAATTCACAAGCGTTACATTGTTGCGATTATTCGTCAGGTATAAGTATATAATAAAGTTTGAAGGTGATTAAGTAAAAAAATAAAAAATCTTCATCATTATCAAATTTATGTTATTTTAACTTTTCTTTTAAAAAAAAAAAGTATTATATTTCTCAAAGTAAAGCATTCACAAACGTTACAAATTCAAACGTCCATCAAAGAGAGGTGGTAACGATGAGATATTCATCCTCTTGGCGGCTTGAAAAATAAATCAAGTGCAAAAGGTTCTACTTCGCGGGACCGGTCTGACGCGGAGTGAAAATTGAGGAAAAATCGTTGCCCAATCTCATTACGGTCCAACAGTAAACCACAATTTTTTATTCCGAAGATTCGGATAATGGTCTCCTTTTTTTTTTTTTTTTTATGGACCATCGTTTGAATCGGAAGGAGAACTAATGCCGATATTTTTATTCTACAACCATCGGGACAGGAAAAAACCTTTTGAAATTCACGATTATCCTGAACTGTTCTGTTAAAATATTTCAAGTGTTTGTATTGTATATTTTATATTTGTTGGTTTCCAATGCATCAATTTTTTTAATTAGTTAATAGCATAAAAAATTGCATAGTGCATTGTTCATTTAAAGAGCTGAGGACTTAGCTCACTTATCCGCCTATAGTGAAGAGGGTTAAGGGGATTTATAACTCGCTCAACAGCTAAACTGTATTACAGTTGCTTTACCAGTTGCTATTGAATGTTTATATGCTGGTATATGAGCAGCCAACTTTTTGTTTAAGTGCACTTAGTCGATCTCAATCCAAATCAGTAATATTCTTCTAATCTACCTGTTGTGAATGATGCATGTTTTCATGGTAAGTTATTCATTAGCAGCTCAATTTTAGTTTGTTTATGTGGTTTTACATATGTTTGTTCTCCGACTAAGAAATAAGAGCTATTTTACTTGTTAAAAAGCCTTTCTAATAATACTTTTTTTTTTTTCTGAGTGCAATAATAACCAAATATTTGGCCCCTGACCAGCCTTCTGCATATTTCTTTTCAGTCTATTCAGTCTTCGGCTATTTCTTTTCAGTAATCTGTAACACTATTACATCTTTGTTGATTCCATCAATCCATCTGGTTTTGGCCTTCAGCGCGGTCTTTAGCCTTCTATTATGGCATTGATTGTTGCAGGGGTGTCCATCTCCCCCAAGGTCGACGGCAAATGAATCTTTCCTCTCCTCTCCAAAAATAGACAAATCGTGGATCATATACAATTCCACTTGCTGTAGTGTGTCCCATGTTTTCCTCCTTGTTCTCTGTTTTGAAACTTTACGCTTGCAAAATTTATAGCCCCATCGGAATGTGCCTTCTTCAAAAATTTTGGTGTCGCAAATTGCACCATGAAACCCCCTTCTTGGCACCCCTGGATTGTTGTGTAGAGGCTCCCTGATGGAATGCTCAGAGCTACATGTATCATATGTATATACATGTATATACCTATACAGAGCTACATGTATATACCTCCTATCACAACCTTTTTACTTTCATATCATGATATTGATTGAACAATTTTTGTATAAAGTTCTTTATTGATTCTTCTCTTCCATGTATCAGTATTCTGTCTCATCCAATTATCGTACACCGGATTTTCTGAAATATTTGAATACTTCTCTCTAATATAGTGGCAGTATACTTCTCTCTAGTGACTAGGTCTCGCAACCGTATTGCAGAACGGGTCCGCCCTTAATTTATGATTTCTTGAGAGTTTTCCGGATTTCAATATCATTAAAAGCTCTGTGTGCATTTGTTATACGTTTTACCAAGGTTATTGTGGATTAGAGATATTAATTTTTTTTTTCACTCTCGGGAACGAATTCTCCTCCTTCAGATCCTATTATTAGGGAGGAAAATTTCGGCTTATTATCATATATTTTATTTTCATTTACGTTTTCGCCGATTACTTCTGTTTTTCTTATCAGAATCTTAGCAAATTTCTAAATATTCTCTTGGCTGCTTCCAAGGACTGTATATCTTCTGCATGTCTAAGAATTTTATGATCCATTCCTACTCGCACCCCTATATTTTTGCATGGTGTTCTGATACTTTCCTTGCTATGTTAGAAAAGTTATAGTCCATTCCGAGGATTCATCACTAAGTAACAATCAATAAGATGAAGGTGTGTCGGAATGCATGACTCATTCCAAGGTTCTTATTAACATGACTAAATTTAATCTTGACCAAGTTTGTTGGTTTAATCTTGACCAACAAGCGTTGAGCTGAAACTTAGTATGTCAAAATAAATAGATCTGAATTTTTTTTTATGTGTTTTAAGTTGATTATAGCATCGTCTGATCCACGGCAATAAATAATCATCGCAAGCAATAATATTTGTTGGTTTTGACGTTGCCTCAGCGATGGTGCTAGACGTGAACTGGCAGCCTGATGTATAGGACCAATTAGAAACATGAAGACATTAGTATTCAGAGGGATGTCTTGATTAGTGTTGCTCTCTTGACTCTGTTTAACTGAGCACGCACTACACTATATATTATCGATTTTTTCATTTGTGTCATCAGATTCTATAAATCAAAATGGAAAAAAAAAATCTTTCTCTTTTTTGAAGGAAATATTTTTATAATTCACAGTTATGAAAATATTTACAAACACGAATGTGCATCAAGCAGAAATACTCCATGATGATGAGAGAGACGTATAATAATATCTGGAGGTATAGGCATAAATTTCGGGGTGTTGGAGAGTGGATGGGAGTTAGGTAGGTGATCTCGCCTCCCCCCCTCAATTTGTTGAGGGTACGAGAATATCATTTCGCCCCCTCGATAATTTGAGATAAAAAAAAAATTAAATCAATTATATATGAGCTATATGAATGAACAAAATGTGCAAAATAAAATCAATTAAGAAAAGTCGATTAGCTGGATAGAGTAGGGTGTAATAGTTGGTATGTAACTATTTTATTGATATATTATAAATGTTACTTATATTTAAATTGTCATTTATGTTCAAATATATCAACTTATCCTAGGATTTATGATTCAATCACCATCAATTTTCACATCACATTTCCGCGACAAACAAGTCGGACTGTGAAAAACGCTGTATTTTTATTTGAGGTTGTACGCACTAAGAAGTTGAAGATTTTTTTCACTTTTTTACACAATTCATTTTTAGTTGAAAAACTTATAGAAATATAGCAATATTATGAAGGCTGTCTCTCCTCTCTCCTGCGTTTAAGCTAAACAAATGCGTTATATATGCAATTGTATTTTTATCTAGATATTTTCAAGTATGTAAAATAAGTATAATAAAAAAAAAATCCTTACCACTATACAATCATATAAACAAATTGATTTTAAATATTCAATATTATTTTTGTTCGCTTCACAATAATTATTTTGAATTTTTACACATTATAAAAACTTCCGATATAAATATATATATATATATATATATATATATATATATATATATATATATATATATATATATATATTTTATTAATTATTTTTTTTTCTTATCAAAATCGAAAGGCTGCGCCTATGTCTGGAGGTACACTATTTTCGTTTGTCTTTATTATTAACAAATAACAATATTTTTTTCTGAGAAAAATTGGAGTTTATTTCGGCGCAAATGCCTAATAGGTCACTAAAATTATAAATGGTCTGTTTTTGTAATATCGAATCATCCAAGCCAGAACATTTCCTCACTTGTTGCTAGGAGCTCATTAAAAGAATGAAAAAAAAAAAAATGTAACAAATCATTTGTGATAAAGTTGGCAAGTTGGAGTGACCAACTGAGTCCCTAAAATGTCTTTTAGTAGTTCTCGATGGGCTCTGAAGATAGTCTGAACGGGGCCGAACGATGATTTAGAAAGTTCATATTATCTTCCAAACTCCAACTTCCATTCTTTGGATTTCCACGAAAGTTTACAATTTCCCTGTTTTGGAAAAGTTTCCCGTGATAAAGGCCCGGCCATAACAAGTTATAAATTAGTTCTGTGGTAGTGGCCGCCTTGGATCTGCAATAAATCCCCCAACATTTAGAAAACACGGCTCCTCTTGGTCTACTAGAGAAAAGTAGTTCAGCCTCTCTAGTATTTTTATCTAATCATTTTCTGGTCTAGCAATCGGTAAAAGCAAATGAGATAAGATAGATGAATTAAGATTAAAAAAAATGAATTAAATTTTAATACGAAATAAATACCTTGTAAATATTTTTATGCTTTTTCAGGTGAACTTTTAAAAAAAAATCACACCTAATTTGAAATATATTCCAGTCTATCTTTTAGTTACTCTACTGTTTATAATAATAATTTAATTTCGTAAATTAAAGGCTATTTCACATCACCATTGAAACCAATTACTTATTCTCTTGCGATGAATTTTTGTGAACAATAAGTACTGTTAATATTTTTATATGAGAGTTGAGTGAATGGCTAACTCAAATTTTAACAGTTTTTTTAAAGTTAGTATCAGTTATATTTACTTTTTTTTTTCAAAAGTGTTCCTGTTAAAGAGCTCTTGAACAATCTAAACTGGCTTTAGTACTAGTGACGCGGTTGAGAGAGTGGCACAGAGATCTCCTGGAGTCCTGTTTTTCCTTCCATAATTGGAGGGACAAGCCTGCTTTATAGTTCCCTCGTCTGATTATAAATAGTGTATATAGGTAGGTATGTGTTTTTTTTTTTTTTGTTGCTTTCAATTTACTTATATTTGAGTTATTTTATTTTACTAATTGTATATACTTTTTTATTGTTTGATTATTATTTGGGTTCTGTTTATTTTATATTTTTGTCGATCCACAATGAGAATGTGATCTTATCTCCCTATAAAAAAAAAGTATGGCAGAAATATTTACCACCAATTATCAATTACTACTTGCATGAATTCGGAAAAATAAGATATTTTAATGAAAAACACTTCTGGAAAATGTTGAAATTGGGTGGGGCTGTTTTGAATTTTTTTATAGGGGTTTATGGAAGTAAATGTTTCGAAATAGTCATAATAAAACTTTGTTATTCGGCTATTAGGTGTCACACAAATTAACCGACCACCACTAATCCAATAAATTTTTTTAAGCATTTAATTTTCATTTATCCCTGTACTTCTTAAAACTCTGCCGAGTTTATCGTTGGTAAAAATAGCCAAAATAATGTTGGACATTGAGTCACTTACTTCCGTGTAAGATTAGAACTTCATCTAAATATCATTCATCTAAATATAGCGAGCGGGATTAAATTGTTGGTAGTTTTTTTTCCGGTTTCGGGCTAATCCATTTGGTTAATCCTGAAAATGTATACGACAATATTTGTAAGGACGTTGAATAGAATGAAACCTTGAACGAGAAGATCGGACAAAGTTGAAAAATGAGTGTGTTTTACCCATGTTTTAAGCGACATCGCGTTACAGTTGTTGGGAATTTTGGATTTTTCCCGTTGAGTTGTGATAATTTTTTTCATCGGTTGAATAGTACAACTTTTAAATGTGGTTCGCGGTAGAGTATGTTGGGATAAGAATCCAAGTAACTGCCTAACCAGGATTTCTAGACAAATTACTCAAGAACTCATAACTTTGGTTTTACTCAATATTTTGTTTTCGTTTAAAGCCTGTGTTTTAAGTCAAGCAAACTGAAATATAATATCAAAGCTCTACCATTAGCCATTGCTGAGCTTACCCATGACAAAATTTCGTTAGACAATGCGGACATACAGACAGACAAAAATATTTTAAAAGTGGATTTGGTGTTTATAATGTATGAAACCGAAAGATGACATGAAACGGGTTGATTCTATTCAATGTACAGACAAAACCTTTATTTTAATTGTATAGATAATAACTATGTTTCAATATTTTTGTTGGTGTAAGAGTACCCCAGCCGTATTTTTGAACTGGCATTGTACACCCTTACAATAATCCAAAATACTTTTAAAAGAGAGAGCTGTTTGCGTTTCTTATACTATTTCTATTCCTAATCATTTGTCCACCTTACTGAGACCAATATATGGAGCAGAACTTTGGGGTTCAGCAAAACAAACACACATAAACAAAATGCAAACAGCACAATAAAAAATTTTACGAAAAATTGTTAACGCACCTTGGTACATTTCAAACACTACTATACATAACGACTTAAACACCCCAACAGTAAAATCCTACATCCACGACAAATACACTTCATATCATTCTTCAACCCAAAATCACTCCAATCCTCTGGTTCTTTCTATCTCCTGCTCCCTGTTACCTGAGCAACGAAGATTAAGAAGAAAATGGCCAAGAGACCTACTACATCAATAAAAAAAAAATCAAGCAATTACACCAAGACAATAAAAATACAACAAATTTGCTAGATGCGCAACTGCGCAGGTGCAAATTGCATAAAATAAAATAAATAAATAAAAAAAAAAATCATTTGTCATTCGTTGAGTTTCATTTATTTGGATTTATACATATCCTAATCGAATGAAATTTTCAGCTTACAATAATGGATTTTTATTATTTTCTTTACTTGAAGTATGTTTATGTAGCGGTTATATCTCGTGGTGTAAAAATATCATACTTTATGTTGTTAGTTAATAAAGAATTTGTTGGAATATTGGTTAATTAATAAAGTTAAAGTGAATCAGAAGGATCCCAATTAAAAAAGTAAGCTCTATTGAAACACAATTTTTATTTATAAACATAAATGAAATAAATATATTTTTTTAACAAAATAAATAAACATATACTAATACTCTAAGCAAATGCTCTTCTATATCTACTTAAACATCTTGGTAGATTGATTGGGTAATTGACATCTACAAATATTTGAACTTTGTTTAGTATTCGGGTCCCTATCAAGTCTGAAAGGAACTAGACTAAGTTTACATGCACCGGTAAATGTAACCAAATCTAATTGCCAAGAGCTGTAATGTATATTAAAAGACACCCTACTATTAAACCAAGTTTAAATATTCGCAGATGTCAATTTTTCTATCAATCTACCAAGATATTTAAGTAGATATGGAAGTACATTTTCTTGAGTTGGATAGAATTTCCAAAAATCTGCTATAGGTCAATATTTTTTTAATTTATTTTTATTAACTATCATAACATATGATATTTTTACTCACACACACATATATATTTATTAGCCGATTACCATCCTCCTCAATGTAGATAGCGCATGCCTTGACCTTCCAAGAAATTTTATTTCATTTCCATTTCTGTACATACAATGACAGTATAAAAAAAAATTAAAAAAATACAGCGAAAAACGTAAATATTACACTTCCATTTTACTCACTGGTTTCCTGGTTTGAATGTTCTACTTAATTGAAACCCAATTAAAATTTTGTTATTTCCGATTCGCACCTCTCATAAATACGAAACACTCTAACACTCTAACACTCTAAACATTTCCCCCGTCAAAAATTTTGATGGAACAACTTGACCCATGCCTCCCCCTTCCTAGCATTTTTATTTCGAGGTAACCAGAGGTATTGTCTCAAATCATATGTTTTTTGCCTTGGTATATAGCCCACGTACCCACAGTTCCGGTTGTCGAAAAAAATCAGTTGTATTTCAGATCTTTCATGTAGCATAAAATTGTTTGAAAATATTCTTTGAATATCTATCTAAGGGGAAGATTTACCATAGTAGAGCTGATAAAGGCTTGTATAGAGTTAAATTTGACGTTGGTTCGATTAATAAAAATAATATAAGGAACAATTGTTTCCTTTTCGTTTGGTTTTATTTTATTAGTATTGATACTGAGGTTCAGCTTTATTTTTTTATATGACATCCCTACTATTGAACAAATAAAAGCAAAACAGAACAAAATTTAAGTTATTGTTTTTGTTCCAATCAATGGCCATGAGAGAAATTTTCTTTAGCTTCAGGAGATTTTGGGGCCCTCTCATGGGTGAGTCCTCTTCTTTCAAAGTGAATATATGTCAGTAAGAATATCTTGGAACCTCGTCTAGGAGTAGGATTACAAAGATGGCGCTTTTAATTCTGACATTCCTCCGCCCTCACACCTGACCCGGGCAAAAATCTTTATAGCCTAAAAGGGGAGGAAGTCGAGTGAAAAAAAAAATAATAAAACTGCTACAACGATTAACTTAATTAGCCACTTCAGTTTTAATTAGTTATCGAGAATCTTGTTTATATCGATATAAACCTGTCAGGTGGATCCACTTTTGGCGTGTAGGAAGTTTTTATATATAATAAAGTTTTAATTTATAATCAATTGTTAAGTAATGGTGATCACCCCTCCTACCTAAAACCCTAATTATTTGCCTAATAATTACTATTTATTGGTTTTAATACGGTATCCTGTAGCGAGTAGAAAGCCGCCATGACCGACCAAGCTCAAGCAAAAACACAAACTCGGGGCAGAATGGACAGCTAATAGTCAGACCCCGACCTCTCATTATTGGGGCTGTTAGGGAACATCATTTTCTGTTATGATGGTATTTGTCATACTTTCAACCGAATCAGTCCCTTTTTGATGATAGCTATTGACATCAGTCTATCTAGTAATCATATTTATTTTACATCGTTTACTTTGGATTTATAAAATTATTTCAGTCTATGATTGCTTTGAATTTATCTCTCCATTATATAAAAAGTTTTTAGTGCCATATTTTATTTTATTTCCGTATTAGGAACGTAGGAGGTCACAGGAGCTCTTGTATTAGCTCTATAATTACACAGCTGTTCATTTAATTACGTGTGTTTTGAGCTCCTTTTACCTAATACTCTCCTAATACATTTGGACTAAAAATTTGTACAGGAAATATTTATTCACTTTGAGGCGGTAGTTTGATTTATATATTTATATATTATATATTAATTATTCTATTATATTTTGATATAATTATAATCATTATGAAATAGAACAATCATAATATTAAAAATTAAAGGCTCGAATTATTGTTGGGCTCATATGAAGCTGGACAAGTTGAATGTATATTATGGTTACGAATTGGCAACAAGAATAATTATAATTATATAATAATACAAATTGGCAACAAAGTGCGATGCATAATTATAGATTTTTATAGAAATTAAAAAATTGTCCGAACTGAAGTTTCGTTCAGTTTATTTCATGTTGATAAAAAAAAATGCATTCTGAACTACAGAATACATGGAAATTAATTTTATTAATTAAAGACAGGGTGCACTCCGCTAGTTTTAATTATTAATACAATATCTGATCTAAATTTATTTCAATAATTTTAAAAATAGAACATACTTGTGACAATATTAATTTTTTCACTCTTCTAAATCAGTAAAGCAATATGTTAGGAAAGAAAAAATGTATAACAGTAAACCGGTAACTGTATGGTCGCAGTCAGTAAAGAATACGGGGGGTAAGTGTAAGTAAGTGCCACTCTGTATAATAAATTAATAAATTAATAAACAATAAAGCAATAAATTAAAAATATGTATTTCTCCCACGGAGAACCTCAGACTTTGTCTTGGGTTCTTTTTGTATTCAACCTGTTGAATTAGATTTTTATTCCAATATACATACATATATACATTCACTATACATACAATTTACATACAAATATACATTCCAATGCTCTATTGAAGGAAGGTGGTCGACTGTTCTAGATATCACAGCTGACAAATAATCAGATGTTATTGCCGTTGTTTCAACCCAAGCTTCCATATGCTTGGGTTAATTATCAACTATGATATAATGTTCTAATATCCTAGAACGTTCAGAAACCCTAATGACCAGAAGCCCTGAGAATTCGGTTATTCCGCCTTACGGTAAAATTGCTATATATCTAGCTCGTTAACCCTCAGGTCGTTATCACATATGCCGACAGATATTGAATTCATATTCGATATGATTTAAATTTTCGCAGAAAGCCTGTGTTTCTTGCAAATAGCCTCAATAAACAAAATGTTAGGTTCCATAATTTCAGCATTTTGACGCCTCCTTTTTATCCGATTTATCGAACCACATGAAACTGTTTTCAAGTTCATTTATTTGACTAATAACGAATTTTTTTTTTTTAATGCTTCTTAATACCTTGAGGAGGTGGCTTGCCGAATCAGCCTCTGCTATGCGGATTTCTCTGAAATAACATTTATCCTTAAAAATAAATGATAACTAAATATTAGATTTTTTGGAAGTTAACGGTTATTAGTGGCTAATTTTTAAAAAAAAAAATTAAATCATTAATTTATTCAACAAAAATTAGCTATTAATTTATTTTGCTTATCAATTTACATTAATTTATATGACCCACTTCTTTTTACTTCTTTATTCTTCTAATTTATTTATACAACGTCTATATAATGGAATTTGCACGGTCAAACTTGTTATCTTGTGGTTTTAGAAGCGATTAAAATGAAATTACTTATAAAAAAAGGAGACTATGTTTTTTATTTTCCTGGATAGAATACTGTATCATACGTGACTTTATTATAAATTATAATTAAAGAGAATCTATTCAGCGCAGCATTTCATTTAAACTAGGTGCATATTAAATACAATCTGTTGTAGAATAATCTCAACGGTTTAAAGAAACCCTTATCTTTCATGCGTTGCAGCGATTTTAGAAGAACGGCAATGAAAGGAAACTCGTTATGATTTTATTTTTCTTTCTTCGGACTGAAGTCTTTTTTTCTCTCTCTTTTTTTCTAACCCCCCAAAATGTTTATTTAATCAAATTACATATATAGTATTAAATTACATAACAATATAATATATACAAGTAACAAATTCCTTCCACTGCCCGAGGGCATTTTAAGGATTGGAGATAGCTAAGGATAACATATATGGCAGAAGGCCTTGTGACTTTCATTGAACGGGGAGGGACCGTTCTGCTAATTATTTATTATTTGCAATATATACAGATTAATGGGTTTGGACCGCAGAGTCCAGACCACATCCTTCGGCGAGTATGTCCACCAAAGGGAGTTTACCTTGCCACCTACCAGGTCTGGGTGGTGGTGAGATCTCATTGAACAGTGGGTTTGCACAGGTCTTCAGCCCATCTAAAAATTTGATGTACCTCCGGCCTATGAATTCAGGTACCGAGGCGAGATTCTTAGCCCTTTGTAGGGTGGTGCCGCGGACGATTCGCCGAAGGATAGAGATCTGGAAGCCCTGTAGACTCGTAAGCGTGGATGTATATAGGTATCGCAGTCTTATACTGTTATGATAACATTCAATTTAGGTAGTGTAATCTTGAGTATTGAGGTAGTAGTTTTGTTATCTTTTTTATAAAGCATGTCGAATTTAAAATAATCTTTTTAGAAAGATAGCTTGATTTTTAAAATAATAGTATTTAAAAAAAAATTAAAAATCTTTCTTTCCTGTCGCATGCCAATTTCGAAACCCTAGGCGTCCTACCAATTTCTTGAGTTCGACACTGCTTTAGACATTTATGTATCATTTATTCTTAACGTGATAGTTTTAATGCTGTTTGTTATAATATTTGTATCTAAAATAAAGTACAGTCGCCGTCATAGAAACTGCATCAACCAGTAAAAAATTGATCAAATTTACCATTTTACTATCTGCAAGATTTTCGGATATTTCTTTTCCAGTTTTGTACCGATATTCTAAAAACAATCGTTACATTAAGAAGTCAAATTCTTCGGAGTTTTTTTGCACCTCCAAGTTTCTTTCTTGCACTACATGGTGCATTTATTTTTAAACTGACTACCGTTGATTGGTGGTATCTTATTCTTCCGTGAAAATACCTTTACTTCGAGTAACGTCACAATTTTAATATTTTCTGACGAGGACAGTTTTTTATGCGTCGTAATTACAGATTTTATCATGACATCAGAAACTTCTGCCTTTAAGGTATAAAACAATGGTTCAAAAATTAAAGCAATCGTTACAACTGTCAGCTGGAAATTCTAACACCTTTCGACCACATAAATTTTCTAATAGAACTTACTTTACGTTTGAAAAGTATTCTTAAAAATAACGAGGTAGGAATTCTGAAACAGTCAGAACAATATTTAGAATTATTGATCTATATTAGTAATGAACCGTTTACTTATATCTGTTTATCCGCTAAGTTTGCATTTCCGAATCAGAGGCGGAATGATTTATCCAGTTCCTGCCTAAGACAAATATATTCAAGAGAACTTGAGTAAGTTGTTAGGATTATTATTGGCTAAGATGGAAAGGAGTACTTTCAGCTGATGTTGAACCATGGCTCACAAAATTATGCTTTGAGTGAATGGAGAGTTAAAATATTTATTCAGGTACCTGTAGTTGGTTTGATTTTATTGTAAGTATAAGTTTATTGTAGTTATTATCCGTATGCCAGAAATGGCTAGGTAGAGTGGAAAAAAAAGTTTATCGTAATTAATTTTGGATTTGTGGCTTAACCGCTCTCGATCAATCTCCGCTGGCTTTAGTACCAGTGTTGCGGTTGAGAGAGTAGCGCAGGGATCTCCTGGAGTCCTGCTTTTTCCTCCATAGTTGGAGGGAAAAGCCTACTTTGGAGTTCCCTTACCTGATTGTAAATAGTTCGTTTCGTTTCGTTTGTTTCGATGTCTAATCGCAAAACATCCAGGTCATCAGCGCCCGATCAAGTAAATAACACTATTTTTATGCTGTTTGGATGGTTGGTATAGAAAAAAAGGATTAAAAGAATAAAAGAAAGAAATAAACATAATAATAGAGACTAATAGATAATAAGATAAAAAAATAGCAGTAAAATCCATAAATGAATTGAGATTAATAAACAAATGAACTTTAAAAAAATAAAATAATAATAATAAATCTGCAAAGGGTCATTAGTTATAAGCTTGTCATATATGTTTTTTAAGTCTTTCACTATCCATAAACTTGATGACTTTGGTAACGATTTCTTCTTGATTTCCCAGAGATGCTGATATATTCTGGGTTATTCCAAAATCTTTTAACCTTGCGGTGTAAAAAGGGCATTAGTGTATATAGGTATATATGTGTTTTTTCTTATTTTCATTTCTTTATTTTTAATGTATATTATTTTATTTATTGTATACTTTTTTATTATTATTTAGTAGTTGTTTTGCTTCTGTTTCTTTTATATTTATTTTGTACATTGAATGTGATCTGAATTCATTAAAACTAACGTCCAATTGACAGAATGTTGTAATATTCAATAAATAATAAAAACAAAAGAATACGCATTGTTGAAAAAAAAACCGAGAGAGAACTTATTGTGATCGTGGAAAAGGAAATAAATGTTTTAAAGTCCTTAGTGTCCAAATAACCAAGTCTCGAAAATAGATCGGTGTGTCTGTTAACAGTTCAACTCAAAAACAAGTACTGCGGTACAAGACTTACGTATCTAAGGTAGGTAGGTATACGAGTTGAATTGAACACACATTTTTTTGCTCTGAAATCGATTTGTATTAATGACACTTTATATTATGGATTTTCACATTTTAATTAATTATCCTCTTAGAATTTTAGTTGTTATAGGTTCCAACAGTTCCACAATTCTGGGATTATGTTAAAAGGGGACTATTTTTACAAACCTACAGACAGCGTTTTTACTTGTTTGCCCAAAGGTGGGCGTACAAATAATTTCAATGGGTATATTTTGTTTATTTCACAGCAGTTTGAGTTAATTAAAGTCTGCTTGGAATGATTTGTTGAACAGTCCAACTGCCTAATACTCTGG